>CM048745.1:625885619-626283119 GCA_026315105.1 Locusta migratoria
AGTAATAGCAGTGTACATAGAACAGTAGGAGAAACGATGATATTGACTATTCGAGGTTAAATCTAGCTTTGGCACAGAAAGGGGTGAATTATGCTGCCACAAGAGTTTCGGTCACTTACCAAGTAGCATCAAAAGCCTGACCGATAGCCAACTTGAAATTAAAAAGAAATTAAAGGAATTTTTGAATGGCAACTCTTTCTACGCTTCGAATTTTTAGATAAAACTTGAAAAAAATTAAAAATCTAAAAATCCTTAAAATATTGCCATTTACTAAACTGACACGTTCCACATCATTACGAAATGTCGTATATATGATCTATGGACCAAGCATTAGCCTAATCTATCTAATCTAATCTAAGCATTTGAAATGTCATACCAAATTGTTCTACGTTTATATCGTACTCTGAAAGGACTGAAGGAATCAGAACATACTATATATTCCGTGTCAGTGTATTTAGAAGCAGGCGAGATAAATGGTAAGCAGTTCTGTAGTAACAATTGAGCATTTGTCTAAAAGACGTTTCTAAAAACCACTTCAACGAGTACAAACGTGTATCGCAAACTGGTAACTTTAATAATCGGAGGAAATAAGAGTGTTCCCCCTGAACTAATAAGTTACAGGAAAGACGAACGAAAGATAGAAGCCAGAGTAGTGTCCGATGAGAGCGAAGACAGTCACAGATGGTCTGGAAGCCAAGAGGAAAAAAGACACTCGTCGCTCGCCACTGCTCCATGTAACGCGAGATGAAACATTCGCAGCAGGTAAGCTAACTTCCCGAGGCAATAAGAAAGTACGGCTTCTCTCATATTGGCGGCAAAGAGAGTCAAGGAGAAAAAGTATAAAATGATGGTAGATGGATGCAGAGGATCGCTTTGATTGACTAGACCTACGTATGGCGTACACCACACATCGCTATGTAAACAGATTAACAGCCACCGTCACACTCAAGAATAATGGGAAATAATGGAAAAAGTAGCCTGGATTAATGAGTCGCAGTACAGTTTTCAAAACCCATTGATAGCGTACGAGTACGTATGAAACCAAATGTGGCCACGCCAGTAGCTTTCGGGTGAATGACGAACGTATTTTCGTTTGGGACAGATTTACGCAATGGATAAAATGTGCACCCTGTTACATCTGCTGAATGGATCATGTGCTTCTGTGTATTCATCCAATAATGTCCGATGTGACACGTGTACCCTACGAAGACGAAATAATAATATCAATAACCAACGATCCAGACTTATGTCACAAAGGTCAGGTGCTTTGAGGCCTTTCAATCCCTGGTCTCAATGCTGTTGACCATATCTGAGGCGAGCGACACATCCTCACCGCGGGCACATGCGATCATTTTCCAGTAAATTCTCAGTCTTACAGTACTGAAGTCCATTACACTTTTTTAGCCTTGTAGCCAAGCCTGAATGCTACTAGAGCGGTATTTAAAATTTCAGTAGTGTAAGAGCTTCTGAAGTTATCTTCCCATACTAATTATGGAACATTTTGGAACTCTACCAAAACATTTTAGAATTAACTGTTTCATATACTCTTATTTGAATGATTTGATTACGTAATTAATACATACGTTTTACAGTAAAATTTAGATTAAACTTTGTTTACAACATAAATCAATCAAATGTGAACGCCGTAAACTCCACAAAATACCTAGGAATCACTATTACTTCAGACTTAAACTGGAAAGAACACGTAGATAATATCGTGGGAAAGGCGAACCAGAGACTGCGTTTTATTGGCAGAATCCTTAAAAGATGCAACAGAACTACTAAAGAAACTGCATACACTGCGCTTGTCCGTCCATTTTTGGAGTATTGCAGCCCAGTGTGGGATTCTTATCAGGTGGGTTTGACGGAGGACATCGAAAGAGTCCAAAGAAGGGCAGCTCGTTTCGTATTGTCACGATACAGGGGAGACAGCGTTACGGAAATGATACAGGATCTGGGATGGGAATCATTACAACAACGGCGCTTATCGCTGAGGCGTGGGTTACTTGCGAAACTCCAATCGCCAACATTCTCCTCCGAATGCGAAAATATATTGTTGACTCCCACTTACATAGGTAGAAATGATCATCAGAATAAAATAAGAGAAATCAGAGCTCGAACAGAGAGATTCAGGTGTTCTTTCTTCCCGCGCGCTATTCGAGAATGGAATGGGAGATAAATAGTATAATTGTGGTTCGATGAACCCTCTGCCAGGCACTTAAATGTGATTTGCAGAGTATCCCATGTAGATGCGGTGTTATGCTCTTGAGAGGTCAAGCCGCGCGGGAGTAGCCGAGCGGTCTGGGGCGCCACGTTGCGGATCGCGCAGCCTCCCGCTTCGGAGGTTCGAATCCTTCCTCGGGCATGGATGTGTGTGTGTTGTCCTTAGGTTAGTTGAACTTAGTTTAAGTAGTTTGTAAGTCTAGGGAATGATGACCAACGTAATTTGGTCCCATAAGAATTACAGACATTTGAACATTTGAAAATCAAGAAAAGTGTTTTTGAAAAAGAGAAATTTGTTGACGTCGAGTAAGTGTTGTGAAGTCTTGTTAATAAGTCATTTGTGTGCAGTATTCCTTCTTACGGCAGTGAAACGTGGATGGTAAATAGTTCAGACAGGAGTAGGATAGAGGCTTTTGAAGTGTAATGCTAGAAATGCTAGAGAAGAATATTGGAGATCAGGTGGGTAGATTGTGTAATTAATGACGAGGTAATAAAAAGAATTCGATAGAAAGAAAATTATCGCATACCTTGACTAAAAGACGGAATCGATTGGTAGGAAACATTCTGAGACGTTGTCGAATCGTCTGTTTAGGGTAGAGCAGAAAACGCAGAGGAAAGCGAAAAGTGGAATACAGTAAGCAGGTCCAAATTCTTGTGCGCTGCCGGTTTTATGAGATGAAGAGGCCATCTCAGGATAGAGTGGAGAGTTGCAACAAAAGTCTCCGGATTGGAGACGACAACAACAACAACATTGTTGAGAGGTTTGGATGGAAAAAGTTGGAGTTCGTTGGATATTACTATGGAGATGCAGATAAATGAAAGGTGTAAGGCCGCGGCGGATTGTCCAAGCGCATTGAGGCGCTATGCTTCGATGTGCGAGGCCTTTTCCGTCGGGGGTTTGATTCCATATCAAATGTTCAAATGTTTGTATAGCTTATGGGACTTAACTACGGGGGTCATCAGTCCCTAAACTTACAAACTACTTAGGAACTAGCTAACACTAAGGACGGCACAAATATCCATGCCCGAGGGGGGAAACGAACCCCCGACCGTAGTGGCTGTGCAGACCTTGACTGGCGCGCCGCAGTCCCCTCGGCCACCACGGCCGGCGATTTGATTTCCTCCCACCCCCCTCGGGCATGGATGTTTGTGCCGTCTTTAGTATAATGTAGTTCATAAGTAGTTCGTAAGTTTAGGGACTGATGAGCCCGCAGTTAAGTCCCTTAAGATTCACAAACATTTGAATATTTTAGGTGTAAAGAGGGAAAGATAGGTGATGAAGTTGGGTGGGAGTGTGGGTTGCGTCATGGAAGTAAGACAAAAGGGTATGAGGGGATTAAAAATTACAACATTGAGTGTGTTCCATAAGTTTTCGGCTTATAAGGCCAATTTAAGACTTTACTGTTTATCTCAAACAATTTACAATGTTTTGATACAGACTTGCAAGATATTCTAATCGTTACACATGTACTGAGGCACATAAAATAATCGTCCTTGGCTGTACTGTGGTAGTATAATTAAAATGTTCCAATGAAAAAATCATAATAAATATACAGAAGGAGAAACAAGATCTCGAATATCGATGTGTAAAACATTTTAAACAATCAATCATTCCAATTAATAAATTACCTGAGAGATTGCTTAAAAACATTTTAAATAATTTGCATTGTGGGAGGTAATGGATATCATGGAATAAAACTATAGCTGTGAACTGAACAGCTTTACATGCTCATTAACAATTTCAATTTATAAATTACTGACCGAATTGCTGGTGGATATTTTGGAAATTCGGGGAGCAAACCTGAAACTGACTTAAAACTTTAAACTTTTAAGTGAACAAGTGCAACAAAATTCATCAATTGATATTCACATAAAATAACTTGATCTACCACACTCGTAACTAGAATATACCTGTGTAACATTTTTAATTATCATTGACTTAGGCGAATAATCAATAAACATGAAAATATTGTGGGAAATAAATTTAGAGATAGGGACAGAGTGAATGTGTGTGTGTGATTTGGAGGGGGGGGGGGAGGTAGGGGGCAGGGATTCGGCAAAACATATATCATTAAGTGAAACTTAGCAGGGGGATGTGTTGAGTTTTTGGTCATTTAATATTAATTCAGGCTGTGGGCTAGATGCTTATTGGTCTCTAGTGCTTGTTTGCTATGTGAAGGACATGAGACTGTGGCTGAAAGCTGTTTCCTTCACTCAGTACATGCTGAGAAAATGATGAGTCATTATTCTGCATCCTCCATCTACGTTCATGCTCAGTCACCCTAGTTGTAATATTTCAGCCTGTCTGTCTAGTATAAAACTTATTGATAGACTGGTAGACTGCTTCTCACAAAATGCAAGCCAAGGAAGGAAGGATGGGTCCAAGGATTTAATTCAAATTTCTCAAAAAATGATTTATTAAACTAAGAACAATGTAAAATGAATTTAAATGAACGCTGAATACATCAATTAAAAGCACTGACGTCTTTGTAATAAAAAAAAGGCTGTAGGCCACAATAAATATAACTGACGTGTTGGCATGATTCTAAATGAAATGACAGAAAACCACAATAAATTACATATATGTGCTAGCAATCGTTTTAAAGAAACAGCTGAGGACAACAATAAATAACAATATGTTTTTGTTGTTGTCGACGTCGTCGTCGTCGTTGTTGTTGTTGTGGTCTTCCGCAGACTGGTCTGATGCAGCTCTCCACGCTGCCCTGTCCTGTGCAAGCCTCTTCATCTAAGAATAAGTTGGCAACCTACATCCTTTTGAATCAGCTTACTGTAATTGTCCCTCGGTCTCCGATTTTCGCCCCACACACTTCCTTCTAATCTATCCCTTCTCTTAGTCAGGATATGCCAGAAACTTCTTTTCTTCCCAATTCGGTTAAGCACCTCATTAGTTACGTGATCTACCCATCTAATTTTCATCATTCGTCTGTAGTACCACATTTCAAAAGCTTCTGTCATCTTTTTATCTGAACTCCTTATCGTCCAAGTTTCACTCCCATACAATGCTACACTGCAGACAAATACTTTCAGAAAGGACTTCCTAACATTTAAACCAAAACTAGATGTTAACAAGTTTCGCTTCTTTAGAAACGCTTTTCTTCCCATAGCTATTCTGCATTTTATATCTTCTCTACTTCGGCCATCAGAAGTTATTTTGCTACCCAAATAACAAAACTCATCCACCACTTTTATTGTCTCATTACCTAATCTAATTCCTTCAGCATCACCTGATATTCTGACATTACCTTCCATTACCCTCGTTTTACTCTTGCTAATGTTCATAGTATATCCTCCTGAGGGACTGATTTACCATTGTCGTGTACGTGGTTTACTGCAGTTAATGTTTACATCACATTTTGTTTGATTTTCTGCGGTAGTGAAGGTCAAAACGTTAATTTTGTTAAGTCATTTAGCGTGATCGCTATACTCTGAGGAATTGAGGGAGCACCCCAGAGTTCGCTTGGCATTTTCACAAAGCCGGCATGAAATCAAGAAATGTGCATTAGTGATTCCAAAAAGCATTTTGCCCAAAGAAGTATTTGGTATTCAGGATAAATTGTGTACATGAACTACTTGAGACTAGACTTGGAACAAAATGCAAAGGTATTGAACAGAGCACTGATTTTTTTGTAATTGTTTATATCTCGTAAGTTTACAGATCACATAGTAACATATCATAATTAATCCACTTTGTATAATTCAATAGCTAAATTGAGTATTCATTAGTTTCGCAAAATATACAACTATATATATATATATATATATATATATATATATATATATATATATATATATATATATATATATATATCTTTGCGGATCGTTTAATATTTCAAAGCTTTGTACTAAGTCAGTTGTAATCTTTAGTTATGTATTTGATCCTGTACTGACTTAGGTTAAGGCATTTAAGAGGTGCCCATAATACTATTGTATATTTAAGAAAAGGCGGTTGTCAATCAGCAAGCTGTGTAATGATGTATCTTTGATTAATATCGGAGGAAGTTGTATGTATCCATGTCTTAACAGTATATTCCATGTCCGTTCCAGCAGCCTTGTATCCTGTTCCCTACCATTTCACAGTGTTACAATGCATAATCAAAATTTGAACCAGAGCTGGCACCTATGGAAATAATGCGAATTGATTAATCCTACTTGCAAAATATGTCAATTCGGATGGAATTAATGCTTAGGTAATGACAGTAATTTTATGTTCACCTCGGGGATTTTACGAGCAAAAACGTTTGTCTGGGAGGTTTGTGAAGCGCTTATTTTTTACCGTTTAAACTTCAAAGTATGCACAGAGCTAAATACACGGATAAATTACTTTTATAGAGCGTAGAAAAAATTGTGTGGAGAATCGTTGGACGTCCTGGCAATGGTGGACTGCCGGCCGCGGTGGCCGAGGGGACTGAGGCGCTCCAGTCACGGTCTGCACGGCCGCTACGGTCGGGGGTTCGAATCCCCCCTCGGGCATGGATATTTGTGACGTTCTTAATATTAGTTCATAAATAGTTTGTAAGTTTAGGGACTGATGACTCCGTAGTTAAGTCCCATAAACTTTACAAACATTTGAACATTTGAATGGTGGACTCGCAGTTTGATAGTATTGCGTCAGTTACTCATCGGTACGTATTGCTTATTACTGTGGGATCCGTTTCAGAAGCACTGATGGAAGACGTACAGAAGATCAAACGGAGAGCAGCACTCTCCGTTAAGGGCTCATTTAATAAGTGAGAGAGCATCGCGTAGATCATCAAGACGGTGCTAGAGGGGCGTTCTGTCAAAGTTCAGAGGGCAGGCGTTTCTCGAGGAGTCAACCAATATACTGCTTCCTCCCACGTATACCTCGTGGATGAAATAAGACAGATTGGAACCCACACTGACGTTTGCCGCCGATCGTTTCTTCCGAGAACACTACGCGACTGGAATAGCACATCGAAGTGACTATGGCACACAAACAACCCTCCGCCACATCTTTAGCTGGCTTCCTGAGTGTGGGTGTAGATACAGATGTATGTTGTTCATATGTGAATTTCAGTAAGTGTTATCGAAGTAGGTTGCGCGTTCTATTCTTGCTAAGTCTGTCACTTTTCACTTCTTTCACCCCTGGCAATGTGCTGATGTCAAAAATGTCGATTACCATCATTGTTCGGAATCCGCGTTAAAATGTAGGTTTCCCTATAACTGGCTGGGTAAGTCAGTTCGAAGGTCGGAGGAAGGCAGCGGTATACTGCCTCCAAACAGGACCGCGTCTGGTAAAGCACTGTGATGTTCAATCCAATCTTCGGATTTACCTTTACAATTAAATTACATTAAAGACGGCGTAACATTAATTTTTCGACAAGAATTAATTACTTCTAGTTGACCCGTGCGAATAATACGCACTCTATCCTAATCAGTCACAGCTAGGTAAGATAATAATGGAGAAGAGGCAAGTACCCATGTATAAAAGATAATAGCCGCAGGACCTGATGGGATACTAGTTAGTTTTTACACAGAGTACGCGAAGGAACTGGCCCCCCTTCACGCAGTGGTGTATCGTAGAAGAGCATAGCGTTCCGAAAGATTGGAAAATGGCGCAGGTCATCCCCGTTTTCAAGAAGGGTCCTCGAACAGATGTGCAGAACTATAGGCCTATATCTCTAACGTCGCTCAGTTGTAGAATTTTGGAACATGTATTATGTTCGAATATAATGACATTTCTCGAGGCTAGGAAACTGCTCTGTAGGAATCAGCACGGGTTTCGAAAAAGGCGTTCGGGTGAAACCCAGCTCGCGCTATTCGTCCATGAGACTCAAAGGGCCATAGACACGGGTTCTCAGGTAGATGGTGTGTTTCTCAACTTCCGCAAGGCGTTTGATACAGTTACCCAGAAACGTTTAATGAACAAAGTAAGAGCATATGGTCTATCAGACCAATTGTGTGATTGGATTGAGGAATTCCTAGATAACAGAAAGCAGCAGGTCATTCTCAATGGAGAGATGTAGGAGTTATGTCAGGTGTGCCACAGGGGAGTGTCGTGGGTCCGTTGCTGTTCACGATATGTATAAATGACCTTGCGGATAACATCGGAAGCTCACTGAAGCTTTTTGCGGATGATGCGGTAGTATATAGAGAGGTTGTAACAAAGGAAAATTGTATTGAGATGCAGGAGGATCGGCATCGACTTGACGCATGGGCAGGGAATGGCAATTAAAGCTCAATGTAGACAAGTGTAATGTGCTGTGAATACACAGGAAGAAAGATCCTTTATCATTTAGCTACACTATAGCTGGTCAGTAACTGGAAGCAGTTAATTTCATAAATCATCTGGGAGTAGTCATTAGGAGGGATTTAAAATGGAACGACCATATAAAATCAATCGTCGGTAAAGCAGATGCCAGACTTAGAATCATTGGGAGAATTCTAAGGAAATAAAGTCCGAAAACAAAGGAAGTAGGTTACAGTACACTTGTTCGCCCACAGCTTGAATACTGCTCACCGTTGTGGGATCCGTACCAGGTGGGATTGATAGAGGAAGTGGAGACGCTCTGTCGCTCGGTACGGGCTTTTGTCGAAGTTTCGAGAACTTACCTTTACTGAGGAGTCTAGCAGTATATTGCTCCCTCCTACGTATATCTCGCGAAGAGATCGTGAGGATAAAATCAGAGAGATTAGAGCCCACACAGAGGCATACCGACAATCCTTCTTTCCGCGAACAATACGTGACTGGCATAGGAGGGAAAATCGATAGTGGTACTCAAGGTAGCCTCCGCCACACACCGTCGGGTGGCTTGCGGAGTATGCTTGTAGATGTAGATGTAGAATAAACTTTGAATAGTAGTAACAAATATTAGTCTCAATGAAAAAAATTATATCATTATATTCAATATGATTAATTGTGAATCTTGTAGAAAATCAGACATTGACTTTTTGATAACTTGTTTATTTTACAAAATTCAGTTCATTCACATAGCTGTTGTGCATCAACGTGTGAATCAGAATGCTCGTGATAAAGAATCTAAACAATTGCAAGAGCTGTCGTGTCTGTTAGTTAAGTTAAATTGTTTGTATATTTGTCATCGTTACATCGTTATAACCGAAATCGCGTAATAAACTCTGCTTTACACCGACGTGTATAACCGAAATCGTGTGATAAACTACGCTTGCATTAAAGAAGATCTTTGGTTTGCATAACGAAACTAAGCAAATGCAAGAGCTGTCGTTCTTGTTAGTTAAACAGATCGTCATCTTCTACATACCTTTTATATCGGCCGAGCAAACTAAGTTGATACTCGGTGCGGTTGCTGATGGGAGCAACCGTAAATACATGTCCCATTTACGATCGTTCGCCGGGTATCAACTTAGATTGTACGAACAGTACATTTTTTTTTTTTTAATTTTCAAAATAAGCTTTTTTCGTGAAAACAACTATAACAATCTGTGTACTTATTAGTAGAGAACGTAACGTTGAAAATGATACGTTAATCATTAATTTTGTACAAGTAACGGGGGGAGATATGGCGTACTCACAAAAAAACACCGAAGAGAAACAACATATATGATGATGATTAAAGCCCTTAACGACTGCGACTATTTTTGAATAAAATGCTTTTTTCATAGCACAAAAAAAGCGAATATATCCTGGGCAGCCTCCTAAACTTACATGGCAGCATCAAATTCATTTAAATGAAAAGGTCTTGAACTATTCGAGCTTTCATATTAGTTAAACTTAATTCCTCAACACAGTGACCTCTGGAAGAGGATGCATCTGTAATTTCAAATAACCCTGACAGCTATGCTATGATGAACTTCAACGACTTGTAGTGACGTATTGCAAGATATGAGAAATGCCATGTTAGATGTTGTCCCATGTTCCTTGCTTTACAACATGATATTATGTATCATGTTGTTTTACATTTGCACGAACATCTTCAGAGGTGCTCCTGGCAAACGCAAGGAGCACATCTGAGGATGACCAGTGCAGCTCTGGACGAAACGTTAGAAGAGAGAAGTTTCATGGATCGCGGTCATTCAACCTGGTAGCGGTTCTCGGAAATGCAAGTTGTTTATGAAACTCTTGTTTTAAGTGCAAGTACATGTTTGATGTTATCAGCCATTATTCCCGGTAATTGTATTGCCTTAAAGAGCAGTTACTTGTTATGTCATTCGTCCTTAAGAACATCAATGTCCTACTAAATGCAAGTACATCTTCGATGTTGAGCTTCCTTTCCTTCTGGAAAGTGTTCTATTGTTCGGGTGGAGAGGTGGGGGGAAGTAACGGTACATCAGCGGTCGGGAAAGTGGAAGGGGGAGGGGTGGGGTAAGGGGCTAACAGTACTTGATCCTCATGACACTAATCTCGACGGTCGATTGTCAGTGGGACGATACCCGCATTGCTCTGCGGCCATTCAACCTGGAAGATTCGTCACCAACTATATTAACCTTTTGTTATGCAGGGTGTTACAAAAGGTACGGCCAAACTTTCAGGAAATATTCCTCAAAGAAAGAAAATATGTGGACATGTGTCCGGAAACGCTTCATTTCCATGTTAGCGCTCATTTTAGTATTTCGGATGAGGCTTCATTCCAACGAGATAAAATTGTAAATTTTCACAATCAACATGTGTGGGTTGACGAGAATTCGCACGCAATTGTGCAATAAAGTCATCAACACAGATTTTCTGTGAACGTTTGGGCAGGAATTGTTGGTGCTGTCTTGATTAGGCCTCATGTTCTTCCACCCACACTCACTGGAGCACCTTATCATGATTTGATACGGGATTCTCTACCTGTACTGCTAGAACATGTGCCTTTACAAGCACGACACAACACATGGTTCATGCGCGATGCAGCTCCTGCACGTTTCAGCCCACGTGTTCGTACGCTTCTCAACAACAGATTCGGTGACCGATGGATTGGTAGAGGCGGACCAATTCCATGGCCTCCACGCTCTCCGGACCTCAACCCTCTTAACTTTCATTTATGGGGGCATTTGAAAGCTCTTGTCTACGCAACTCCGGTACCAAATGTAGAGACTCTTTGTGCTCGTATTGTGGACGGCTGTGTTACAATACGCCAGTCTCCAGGGCTGCATCAGCTCATCTGGGATTCCATGCGACGGAGGGTGGATGCATGTATCCTCGCTAACGGAGGACATTTTGAACATTTCCTGTAACGAAGTGTTTGAAGTCACGCTGGTACGTTCTATTGCTGTGTGTTTCCATTCCATGATTAATGTGATTTGAAGAAAAGTAATAAAATGAGCTCCAACATGGAAATTATTCGTTTCCGGACACATGTCCACATAACATATTTTCTTTCTTTGTGTGTCAGGAATGTATCCTGAAAGTTTGGCCGTACCTTTTTGTAACATCCTGTGTATGAAAGGGACCTTCCTATAAGAAAAAAAGATAACGTGTCAAAGATTTTTCTGTAAATTTCAGAAAATAATGAAATTGTTAAACAATAAATTCAGCAATATGACTCTAAGATATGTCCGAGCGGAAACGTGTTCGCGTCGTAAACGTGTAAAGCCGCCAAGCTAAAAAGCGGCACACTCGTAAAGTGTTGACGCGTCCCTGTGCCTTGTCCCCGTTGCACTACAACGTGCTAACCGCTTACACAGAGATTCCGGTGAGAGCGGTGGGTTCTCGCAGCTCCCCATAACTCGCTCCAAGGAGCTGAGACAAGAGCAGCGCGCTCTTGGGAAACTTTTCTTTCATTTCTCATAGTTTATTCATGAAGCAGTCCGGCCACTCGCCAACTCTGAGAGCTCGTATTAACAGACGCAACGAAAGAGCGATGCCCTAGACCGGTACACGATCCTGACGCAGCCTACTAAGTGCCGCAGACTTCATGGATCGTTCTCCGCCCGAGCTAAACGGCAGTGTTCGAATTGGGCTGCATCAAATCACCGGCATTAGAATATGCCATGGGTGAATTTGTAAGACATGAGACACTGTGTGATTTCATTATGAGTGACGGCTTATGTGTCGGCCACCGTAGCTTAGTGACTGCTATGTGGAGCACCATGCTGAGACTCTTCATACACTCAGAGGTGTTTCTTCGATGGGAAACGTGTGTTATGGAGTGAACACAAAAGGAAAGGCCACGTCGTTCACAGATTTACTTCAAAACCTTGTACACGTTAAGTAGCCAGTTAAAACAACATAATGTACGAGTTGTGAACTAGGTCTTTATCAATTGTTCTGATCCATCGATTTCTAGGTCTTCAACTCTTCTCCCCACATAGTGCTCCCCTCTTCTTTTCACTTGTCCATACTATCTTAGCCTAACTTCTTGGATCTTCTTCCCTATAGGGCCCACTTTCTGCACTATACAGCACCGAAGGCTTTCCTTTTATTTTGCAGCTAACCTTTTTATCACACGGTACTCCGCTCAGTTTCCTCCAGTTCATCCATCCACTATTTATCCTGTGCTGTATTTACGCCTCCAGTGCTCCATCATTTTGCATGTAAGACTGTAGGTATTTATATGTCTTAAACGGCGTCATTTTTTTTTTTTTTTTTTTTTTTTTTTTTTTTTTTTTTTTTTTAAATCGATCTTTGGCATCCTTTGCTAATTTTCTTTCCCCTTTCCTCTAGAGCTTTTCTTCACAGTTCAAACTTGTCTTGAACTGCTTCTTGGGTGGGTTCACAGATTACATCAGCGACAAACATCAAGCTCCAAGGAGCCACTTTTTTATCTTTGACTAATACATCCATGACAATGTGAAAGAGATATGGGGTGAGAGCAGATCCTTGATGCAGTCCTACTCTTACTCGAAATGCCTTTGTTGCGCCTGCACTGCTCCTAACTTTTATCATTGCGCCTCCATACATGTCTTCTGCCACCCTGATATATTTTTCTGGCAGGCATTTATTCTGAGACATCTCCATATCTCTTGCCTCGGCACTCTGTCATATGCCTTCTCAAGATCGATAAAAGCCAGCAACGTAATAACACAAAAATTAATTTAACTTTTTCTAAATTTTTCCAGCAATTCCTCAACAGAAAAGAAAGAATTATTCAAAATGGACGCGGCAGAATACTGTAGACCTTCCTTCACAAGGATCAGGAAGGTGTGATCCAAAAGCATTTTCGATTTCTGTCTAGAATTAACTGAATAAAATCAGCTAACTCTGGGGAAAAAGCTGATATTGTTAATAACGAACGAAATTAAAAAAAGCATTGAGAGGTCAATGTCAGAATTCCCACGCTCCTAAACAAGGGTCGACAAAAAGTACGCGAGCTTACTCCACATGTTGCCCCAACCGCCCTTTTCTGCCCAATGAATAGCCATTTTGAACCAGAGGATCTAACCCAAAAATAATACCATACGTCGTAAGCGAATGAAAATAAGCAAAGGAGACTGCTTTTCGTGCTGAACTATCACTTATTTCAGAAACTGTTCAAATGGTAGTCAACGCAGGATTTACTTTCTGAACAAGGTACTGAACATGGGAATTCCGCGACTGCTTACTACCCATCTGAACTCCTAGAAATCTGGAGTGCTCAGTGTCACTTATCATGGACCCATTTCGTATAACTGTATTTTTTGTTGAATTGTACGTTATAAAATGTAAAAACTGAATCATACTGTGATTTACCATCAATTTATTTTTTACAAGGCATGAACTGATTTCCTTAACTGCATTATTTGCTACTGCATCGATATAGCCAACAACATCCTCCACTACCAACCTAGTATAGTCAGAAAACAAGTATCTTAGAGAATCACCTAGCCGCGGTGAAGTGGCCCAGCGTTCCAAGGGACCTATCTGTTCGCCGTCGAAGGTTCGAGTCCTCCCTCAGGGGTGGGTGTATTTGTTGTCCTTAGCATAAATTAGTTTATTTAGTTTGTATGCCTAGGGACTGATAGCCACAGTAGTTCTATAGATTTACAAACATTTGAACATTTGGAATCACCTTCTGTTTTCTGTTATTGAAATAATGTAATTTTTAAAAGAAGACTTTCAAAGTACACCAACGCATTTTTAAAATACCTTTTGAAAATACATTATGCTTTGAATCGTCATGAAATTCATTTTCTGCAGTAGTCGAAGAAAAGGGAGTTATCTTCGTTTTTGTGTAAAAGTGTAAATTATGTCATATTCTAACAATATTCCGCGCATGCGCATTGCAACGCTACGGTCACTGCCGCCCTTATTAGGCGGCTGTGATACTCGTATTGCTCTCTCCGAGACGTAAAACGTTACTCACGCGATAAAAATACTTTGAATGTGCACATAAAATCTGTTAGAAGAAAGAAACGAAGAAGGATAGTTTAAAAACAGTTTTCATTATTTATTGAACCTTTTTTTTTTTTTTTTTTTTTTTTTTTCACGACGAGCTTTTTTCACGAGTTCGCTGAACGAGTGAACACATGGTCGCACCGCCACTGGTATGCAATAGAGAGAAATGAAGTGTTGTTTCTATACCTCTACTCTATTTGTATGTAAAGGGTCATAAGCCGTAAATTCGTGGTGATGCAACACTTTTTTGATGACGAAACGTTTCGTCATATACCTGTACTGGGGCTAGTATTAATTGGCAGCACTGTACACAGACAAATCTTTTCCCCTCGAACGGCGCAGAACGTTTCTGTGCATTTCTTGCCCATTTCGTACCGCCGAACCGTGACGCTGCCTTTTTACCGCGCCTCGAGCTCGGCGCCGTTCGCTCCACTTCGCCACCCCCGCCGCCGCCGCCCTCGCGCGGTGTGAATGATTTCGCCGGTACGCCATTTGACGCCCGACTTGCCGGGAGCGCCCCTTTGAGCGGAAGGCTGCTCCTTGGGCGGCCTTTCAGCCCGCGGGCCACGGAAACGGCCCTCCTTGCAAGGCGCCCGTGGCCGTGCTGACGCCAGAGTCCGCACCCCCTCCCCCCACCCCCTCCACACCTGCCCAATTAGTCGGCCTAAGCGAGGCCAGCGCCGCGCCGCGCCGTGGCGGTCGCGGCAGTCAAATTGGGCCGCATTCCTCTGCGTCCAATTAGCGCGCCCGCTCTGGCCCACTGTGCCCGCCCGCACACCCCCACCACCGACCCCCACCCTCTCACACCACCCTCCCAGACCCCTTCTCCACTCGTCTCGTCTTACAGAGGCTCTGTGCTCGTAGTTCAACTTCACTGGCCGCGGGAACAACGCGAAGAAATGCAACGCTACAGTCGCGCAGGAATAGCCGTGCGCTCTAAGGCGCCTTGCTGGAGAGTGCGGGGTCTTTCCCCTGTCGGAGGTTCGAGTTCTCCCTCGGTCATGGGTGTTAATTTAACTTTGTTGTTGTTGTTATGGTCTTCAGTCCGGGGCCTGGTTTGATGCAGCTCTCTGCAATACCCTATCCTGAGCAAGCCTTTTCATCTACTTATAACGTTTCCCTTGCTTCGTATGATGCCATAATTGTTAAAAGTAGATTCCGCGATTATATTTTTTGGACAAAGAATTGATGGTACCGAATGTTTGAATTTTGAAATAAGTTAGTTAAAGTACGGCACAAAATAAACATTAAATCAAATAAACCGCGGATTGCATATTAAAGTTGTGCACCATACAAGCAACAGCACGTTATAAAACTTACGGAAAGCATCTAGCTGGATCCTGCACTTCGTATTGTAGAAGCTAGAAATGATAACTTTTATGTCTTATTTAATAAATGAATGTTCGAGATACTTTCCGTAGGAGATCAATGTTCAGACTGTTCACTTAGCTTTTCATTGTTGTGTGACCGTGGGTGGAACATGAAGCTACTGGTAATGATAAAAAAAATTTAAAAAATGATCGGACTTCGTGAAATTACAAAAGAAATTACAAAGAAAAATCAAGCAAAGTATAGTATAAGGATGGTTGATTGAAATTTTGCAGACAATGCGAAGCGATTGTAATGGCGTCTGAACATTAAACTATTACGGACGTAGAGGAGCTGAAAACCTTAGAAAATAAGTATTTGACGTGGAGGGATTCATTTAAATAAAAGCCAAAGAGAGGGGATGAAAGAGAGGGGATGATTTTAAATTTAAGTAATATATTTTTACAACTTGCATGACAATACCTGAATAGATACATGAACGGAAGACGTCCGTACGGAACGAGCGTAGACAAGAGAGTGAGTAAAACTACTATCTCGGTTCCGTCTTCTCGCTTGTTTGGGAGAAAAAAAATTACGAACGAAATTAAATTAGTTGCATTGCGAGTCAGAGGGAACCGGAGGCGATAAGTATCGCTGATCACAGATAAACAAAAAATAAATAAAAATTTCAGTGTATCGTTATATCCTCATAAGAACGACAACCCACATCAACTTTAATCTGTTTACTATTCGCGTCTCTTGGTCTCCCTCTGCGATTTTTACCCCACACACTTCCCTCCAATGCTAAATTTACGATTCCTCGATGTCTAAGAATGTGTCCTACCAAGCGATCCCTTCTTTTAGTCAGGGTATGCCAAAAATTCCTTTTCTCACCAATTCTGTTCAGTACCACTTCATTAGTTATTCGATCTACCCACCTAATCTTCAGCATTCTTCTGTAGCACCACATTTCGAAGGCCTCTATTCTCTTTCTATCCGCACTGTTTATCGTTCATCTTTCACTCCTGTACAAGGCAACACTCCACACAACTGCCTTCAGAAAAGACTTCCTTTCACTTAAATTAATATTCGATGTTAGCAAATTTCTCTTTTTCAAAAATGATTTTCTTCACATTGCCATTCTGCATTTTATATCCTCTGTACTGCGACCATCATTTCTTATTTTACTGCCCAAGTAACAAAACTCATCTACCTCTTTTATTGCTTCGTTACCTAATCTAATTCCTTCAGCATCATCCGATTTTCTTAGACTGCACTCCATTACCTAGTTTTGCTCTTGTTAATGTTCATCTTATAAGCACCTTTCAGCACCCTGTCCACTCCGTTCGATTGCTCTTCCAGGTCCTTTGCTGTATCTGACAGAATTACTATGTCGTCGGCAAAACGCAATGTTTCCAATTCTTCCCCCTGAACTTTAATTCCTTCACCAAATTTCTCCTTGCTTTCCTTTATAGCTTGCTCAATGTACAAATTGAACAACATTGGAGAAAGGCTACAACCCTGTCTTATTCCCTTCCCAACTGATGCTTCCCTCTCATGCCCTTCGAGTCTAATAACTGCGGTCTGGCTTTTGTACAAGTGACACGGGCTCGAACAAACATATTTGTATGAACGTTTGCTTACAGGATCTATACATACACCTCAATGTGCTGGTGGGTGTCGATTTTTCTGCAAACTCTGCAACCATGCACTGTAGATGTGATTGTAGACGCCGTACATAATGCAGATATCTTAACTATAACTTATGTAATAATATTCGTACATGTTCTCTAGCGTATTGTCATCAAAAGCCGTGATGATAGTTGCAACTTTAACCTTCTTCTCGGAAGACTGTTGGTATTCTCTGCCACTGCTTCCATAGGCTCTTCCCGCACTTACCGTGGCACTACCGCTTGCAATGAGTTATTCGTCATTATCATCCCTATTATCATCATTATGTGTTAGTGTTACAACAGTATCTAACTTATGCTCATATTTCTGTACCATAACAGATACGAGATAGAATTCGAATGATTAATCTTCTACACTAATACCATCTTCACGAAGAAGGTTTCCTCGTAACTTCATCTCAACCAATCGCAATACATTAGTAGGACTGATTACCAATCGCCGCCCCATCTGACGCTTCACCATACATATAACGTAACAAAACGCAACTTCGGAGGCACATTGATCGTTCCTACTGGCGAATGACAGGTCAAAGTGGCAAGGCACACGCAGAGGCCTCTAACGGACGACTGCAGAGTTTTGCAGATGCAGGAGTATCACTAATACAAAAAGGAATCTTTACATTATCATACGATTTTGGTGTATATGTGTTTGTTCGAGCCCAAGTACTTTCCTTGTTAGTGTAAGTAATGTGAAATCTTAACTTTTCCCGGCGTAATGAATGTTCAAACAACTTACGGGTATGCTGCCGGGTGACGTCGTCGACAATCGCCGATATTTCAACAAAACACCCTGGCATTCTCATGGCAAAACTGCCCCCAAGGAAGCAATATGCAAGCGAATTTAATACCTTAATACCTACGCAAACCAAGATCATCCTTTACGGACTCCAACAGGGCCTTTATCTTAGAAGGTGGTCGAAAAACACATTGAACATCACATCTTCAAAATCTGATGTTTTATTTCCATCTTGGTGCAATTTTACGCACTTAACCCTCAAACCAAGACGAAGGTCACTCTGTAACGAAGTATGTTGGGATTTATTCCCATCTGCTTGCATTACTGATCCTCCCGATACCAGTGTTGCATAATAGTAGATAAGAATGCAATAGTCAATTATTTTCTTTTCCAAAACTTTTGTTATTCTTTTTTTCTAATGTGACCAGCTGAAGTAATTTTCTATTATTTGACATCGGAGGTTTGTTTAATTATCAAATATTAATTAGTTCATGCAAGAGGCGTATTGTTGTAGGTCATATATTACGTTAATTAGTATCTCTGATAAAACTAATTAAATTCATTTCTCATAATATTAAAGTATGTGTTATTATGTACCAAAATTAATGTTAGGATAGTTTTGCCCTCATTAGTTTCTGTATAATTACCGTTAATTGCGAAAGTACTTTTGACAAACCTATTTCATTAACAAGTGTGTTTGGGTGGCCATCTTCCACAGCAAGAGCCGAAAATCTTCGTATTTGAAGGTAAGAAAAACACATTTTGTTTGCTGTAATTGATTTTATGTCTCCCAGGCGCGTTTCACCTCTTTTATTTTAAAGGCATCTTCAGTGGGATCTACAAGTACAATTTTTTGTGAGATATATTGTTTCGACGTTATAAACAGTTCACGTATTTGTTTAGATAAGGGAAGAAGTTTTTATTCACATTTTTGTAGTCTTTTCAACTATCATCTCCTGTTTCCTCCATCTGGTCAAGGCCACAAGTAGCGCATTGTGTAACTTACTTTTTCGCACAATTGTACGCATTTTGGAGGTGTTTAGCAGCCATGAATTACTCTCTGTATTTTCGTGTTTCATTTGTTTTGTTGCCAACATAACGAATGTATGTGTGTGAACAAACTGAAAGAGTAAGAATGTTATTTGAAACTATTTCATTAAATATGTAAATGAAACACTATTAACCCAAACGAGATTTCTATATCAATTTGCTCAGTATTATTTACGCTATCTTTTACGACAGCCCGTTATACGTAATTGTTTACTTTTTCCATTATAATAAGTTAATGGAGTAAATTAAAATTTGTAACTTGCTCTGACATTGTTGGACAATATAAATAGGATTTTTGTAAATAATGAAATGCCAAGATAGCGGTATTTCGTTTTTATTTATAACCGACGACCGGTTTCGATGTACACAGACATCATCTTCTGGTCTCTGCACTAAATAGTAGCATTATTACATAATTGCACAGTGTAGCCAGTTGGATTGTACTGGTGGGTTGTCACACGTTAAAATATGCCGTCTAACAAAGAAACGGCATATTTTAATGTGTGACAACCCACCAGTACGCATTTATGTAATAATGCTACTATTTAGTGCAGAGACCAGAAGGTGATGTCTGTGTACATCGAAACCATTCGTCTATTATAAATAAAGACGAAATACCGCGATCTTCGCATCTCAATATTTACAAAATACATTTATAAGATCGCTCCCTGCCATGAGCAAATTTTATATAAATAGCACTCTTTCGCGCCTTGTAAATGAGTTTAGTTTCATCCTTGATCTGAGGCACAATCCAGGTCACTCTGAACTCTAATTTGAGCTATTATGTAAATGTTCATCAGTGTTAGATGTATAGAAAGTGTATCTACCGTAATGATGGAATAATACTTCATATTAGTACCACACGAAATGTACACATCTGACTTTTGTTTCCCCACACAAACTGTGTAAATTTGTAATAATGAGTGAAATGTGCGTAGTGGGTAGTAGTAACTGTTATTAGACTTGTACACTGGCCATAAATCTACATCTAAACTACATCCACATAGATACTCGGCAAATCACATTTCAGTGCGTAGCAGAGGATTCAGTAACCACTATCATAACCTTTCTCTACCGTTTCATTCTCTAATAGTGCGCGGGAAGAAAGAACACCTAAATCGTTTAGTTTTCGATCTGATTTCTCTGATTTTAATGGGATTTTCACACTCACAAGTAAAAGTCGGTGATTGAATGTTCGCAAATAGATTTCGCCGCAACGAATAACGTCGTTCTTTTAATGATTTCCACTTCAAATCGTACAATACTTCCGTGACGCTTTCCTCCCTGTAACGTGATAAAAGAAAACGAGCTGCCCTTCTCTGAACCTTCTCAATGTCTTCCGTCATTCTCGCCTGATGAGGGTTACACACTGGGCAACGGTACTCCAGGAGAGGACGCACAAGTGTGATGTAGGCAGTCTCTTTGCTGGAGCTGTTGTTATTCGAAGCGTTCTGCCAATGAAACATAACCGTTGGTTCGCCTTTCCCGCAATATTTCTTGTGTTCTCTCCAGTCTAAGTTGTTCATAATTGTAGCTCCTAGGTATTTGGTAGAATTTACGACCTTTGACTGATTTATCGTGTAATTGAAGTTCAGTGGATTTTTTTTAGTGGTCAAAGTGTCTTACTTCACACTTTTCATTATTTAGTGTCAATTGCCAATTTTCGCACCATGCAGAAATTTTGTCTAAATCGCATTGCATTTGCTTTTGATCCTCTGTTGACTGCATTAACCGATCAATACAGCGTCATCCCCGAACAGTTTAAGAGAGCTATTCAGATTGTCTCTTAAACCGTTGATAAACACAAGAAAGAGTGGGGGGGGGGGGGGAGCTATAACGCTTCCCTGGGGAACGCCAGATATCACTTCTGTTTTACTCGATGACTTACGGTCAATTATTACGAACTGTGTTCTTTCTGACAGGAAATCGCGAATCCAGTCGCACAAATGGGGCGATATTCCATAAGCGCGCAATTTCATTAGAAGGGGACAATTGGGCACTAATAATTCATTAAAAGTGTCGCTGAATGCAATTCTACGTCTCCATCATTAGTAATGGATTAGTTCTAAAATGGTAAAGCAGTCAACAATCCGAAGATTGGTTTGAACACCACAGTGCTTTACTAGGCATGGTCCTGTTTGGAGGTGGTATGCCGTTGCCTTCCTCCGACCTTCGAACTGACTTGTTGTTGTTGTTGTTGTTTGGATGTTTTAGGGGGACAAAACTGCGGAGGTCATCAGTCCCCCATCACAACAAAAGGTGTTAACACGTAAATCGAACTGACTTACCCAGCCAGTTATAGGGGGACCTAAAGTTTAACGTGGGTTCCGAACCACGGTGCTACTCAGTATTTTTCACATGAGCAATACTGCCAGAGGTGAAAGAAGTGGAAAGTGACAGATAAAAATCCTAGGACCTGGCGGGGATCGAACCCGCGACCTTTGGATTTGTATTCTGGCACTCTACCACTGTGCAACCGAGGCGCACTATCCCCATGAAATTTCACCCAGCCGTTATCGACTACGACCCGGCATCGTCACACTGTCTATACAAAACTTCGTGTGAGGCATGGCGGATGGCTTCTTTACACACGGAGTTCGACAATTTCCACTGTTTTGATCCTATATTGATGAAATTTTGCAGACTTGATCTTCAAAGGTAAAGAAAGGTCACAATTTTCATAAAACTTCGTAAGGTGCATGGCGGAAGATACTTTACTTATAGACATAATAAGACTAAGGCCAAGAACGAAGCATTCGGACTAAGAGGTTGTTAGAGAGTGATACAGCCTTTCTCTCTTCTGGTGTCATTCACCTTAATGGCAGAAAGAAATTTCTGAGAACGTTCGTATGAAAATAAAGCATGGAAGTTGGGAAAACCGGAACAGGAGAGATTGGAAGCTTTTGAGATACAGACGAATGTTGAAACTTATATAGATTTGATAAGGTAATGAATGATGCGAAAACTGGCTGGACTTTAGAAATGAGGGAGAACAGAAACTAATCGAGTGGTGTAATTATTTTCAGATAGTAACTGCAAATACTCTATTCAAATATCACTTGGAAAATACTTGGAGCCACAGCGAGATTCCCTATGGCTAACATCCCGATCAGGCAGAAATTCCAAATATTGGTTTATAAAGCGTATCCAGGCGCCGATATGGACTAAAATTACAATTCGGTAATGATGAAGAGTAGACTAAAGTTCAAGTTAAAAGTCCGAAAGAACCAGTGTGAAAGAAAATAGGATACTAAAGTAACATTTCGAATATTCGGGCCGGCCGTGGTGGCCGCGGGGACTGAGGCGCTTCAGTCACGGTCTGCACGGCCACTACGCTCGGGGGTTCGAATCCCCCATCGGGCATGGATATTTGTGACGTCCTTCGTATTAGCTAGTTCATAAGTAGTTTGTAAGTTTAGGGACTGATGACCCCGTAGTTAAGTCCCTTAAGCTTAACAAACATTTGAACGTAGTTTTTTTTTTTTTTTTTTTTTTTTTTTTCGAATATTCGGTTTCTCGACTTCAAGTAACTTTTGCATCTCATTTCTGAAAAAGCTGAATTATAATTTTCACTGCTGCTTTACAGATTCATTGAGAATAAAACTGACAATAAAGAGTTTTGAAGAATATTAAATTTTGGAACAACCCAGTCCGTTCAGTCGATAGAAGACCACCACTTCAAATAATATATTCTCGTGTATGTGGTGAACAATATTATGTATAATGATGGTCACAATATTAAAACGTAATTATCTGTTGCCTATTTTAAATCACTCTGCTGAACGTTTTGCGTGTTTCTGTGGAGCTTCACTTCCTTTTCGAAGAGACAAATTCACTAACTGTCATACAACCAAATCACCTGAAACGTACTTATGAAAAGTATCTGTCTTAGTAATGTTCTGGGCATTTCTACCAGACCGGATAGTGTATAATTGATATTTATAGCTATTATTGTTTGTTGGAACAATAAGTTGCTCTAATGAGGACAATGATCCAGTTACTTTTCGTGTAGTTAGTCACTAGCACGTAACGCCATATCTCACGTGGAAGTCAGGAATTACTTAGTTTATTTGGGGTGGTACAAATTCTTCATCTTTTCTTTTGGATTTGTAACTGGCCTATTTCTATCCACGTGAAAAGTGCGAGTCATGTTTGGAATCCATACGTATTAATTGCGCCAAAGGTATTTTTTTCTTTTTTAGCTTCTACTTCAAAACTGAGAAAAGTCTGCTAATAAATTCGCTCGAAATGCTTCACTTAAAATTAATACCATAAACATTTGTGTCATTTGCCAAATATTTCTTATTTATTTACGTCCAATTTTAAGGCCTAAAGCTAACTCAACAAGTCATGAGTAAATAATAAATTACTGGCAATTGAAGCGATTTATTATTCCATTAAAATGTCCGTCGGGTATTAGCCTGATGAACCATAGTTTTAATGCACCATTCCATATATTTATGCTCCAGAGTTTCCGTGACCGAATGATACGCTTATGTTGTTAGAAAACTTCTATCACTTTGGGGGGTCAAATGTGTTACTATTGAGGTGAATGGTTTCTTGACATGCATACGTATCAGATGATTTAACATGTAGCTAAAATTGTTGTTGGCTTTTATAGCGAAACCATATCGCTTTGAAATAAGTCTGAGTGAATGCGAATTCTGCGGTAAATAGTCATAAGACGCTTAAGCTGAAATACGTATCTCTTTATTCAAATTGTCTGTGTTACTAAGGCGCAGATATATTAAGCAGTGACTCATCATGTGTGATCGAGTGTATTGATGGCTGAAGTGTCTTTATAATGTACATAACTTTAATAATGCATGTAAGTGGGGCGTAAAGAAATGCATGTTTGTCGTAAATTTAGACTGTGAAGTGTTACTTTCTAGAAAGCTTCTTGTTATAGTAGGAGTTACTACTATTCCTTAAAATAAGGTGTAGAGCCCGAGATTACTTATACAGTGTGATACTTTATTCTGACTTAGCTAAGCTGAGCCGTCAACTACTGCTGTAAAAGTGGTAGACACGAAATATTTAGCGTCATAAGCACAAAATTCTTATCTGCCAAGGCGTTATTGTTAACTTCATTGCGTGCGAAAATACCAGGTAGGTCAGTGGATCACAAAAACGTTGTAATCTGATCAGGACGCGAAAGTGCCTGCAGGGTACATTTCCTTACAAAAATTTACTTCTGGATACGTTTATTACAGATTTGCTTTATGACTCAAGTTTTCAATGCTAACTTATATACCTTCCAAATTTGTAATGTGAACCAAATTACAATGTTATTGTTGTTATGGTCTTCAGTCCGGAGGCTGGTTTGATGCAGCTCTCCACCCTACTCTATCCTGAGCAAGCCTTTTCATCTCCTCATAAGAACGGCAACCCACATCCACTTGAATCTGCTTACTATACGCGTATCTTGGTCTCCCTCTGCGATTTTTACCCCCACACACTTCCCTCCAATGCTAAATTTACGATTCCCCGCTGTCTAAGAATGTGTCCTACCAAGCGATCCCTTCTTTTAGTCAGGGTATGTCAAAAATTCCTTTTCTCACCAATTCTGTTCAGTACCTCTTTATTAGTTATGCGATCTACCCACCTAATCTTCAGCATTCTTCTGTAGCACCACATTTCAAAAGCCTCTATTCTCTTCCTGTCCGCACTGCTTATCGTCCATGTTTCACTCCCGTACAAGGCAACACTCCAAACAAATGCCTTCAGAAAAGACTTCCTTACCCTTAAATTAATATTCGATGTTAGCAAATTTCTCTTTTTCAAAAATGCTTTTCTTCCCATTGCCATTCTACATTTTATATCCTCTGTACAGCGACCATCGCATGTTATTTTACTACCCAAGTAACAAAGCTTATCTACCGCCTTCATTGTTTCGTTACCTAATCTAATTCCTTCAGCATCGCCTTATTTTCTAAGACCGAATTCCATTATTTTTATTTTGCTCTTGTTAATGTTCATTTTAAACGCTCTCTTCAACACACTGTCCATTCCATTCAACTGCTCTCCCCGGTCCTTTGCTGTCTCTGACAGAATTACTACGTCATCAGCAAAACGCAATGTTTTTATTTCTTCCCCCTGAACTTTAATCCCTATTCCAAATTTTTCGTTGCTTTCCTTCACCGCCTGCTCAATGTACAAATTGAATAACATTGGAGAAAGGCTACAACCCTGTCTTACTCCCTTCCCAACTGATGCTTCGCTTTCATACCCTGCGAGTCTAATGACTGCGGTATGGCTTTTGTACAAGTTGCAAATAACTCTCATTTCCCTGTATTTTACCCCTGCTTACTTCAGAATATGAAAGAGTGTATTCCAGTCAACAATGTCAAATGCTTTCTCTAAATCTACAAAAGCTAAAAATGTAGGTTTGCCTTTCCTTAAGCTATCTTCTAAGATAAGACGTAAAGTGAGTATTGCCACCCGGGTTCCTATATTCCTCCTGAATCCAAACTGATCTTCCCCGAGGTCAGCTTCTACCAGCTTTTCCATTCTTCTGTAGATAATTCGTGTTAAAATTTTGCAACCATGACTTATCAAACTGATGGTTCAGTAATTTTCACACCTGTCTGCGCCTGATTTCTTAGGAATGGGCATTATTAACTTTTTCTTAAAGTCTGAGGGCATTTCGCCTGTCTCATAAATCCTACACACCAGTTCAAATAGTCTTGTCATGGCTGGCTCTCCCAGAGACTTTAGTAGCTCTGAGGGTATGTCATCTACTCCTGGGACCTACGTCTTTCAAGGCTCTGTCAAATTCATCTCTCAGTAATCTCCTATTTCATCTTGATCTACTTCCTCCTCCCTTCCTACAACATCGTCTCTAAGTTCATTTCCTTTATAGAGCTGCTCTATGTACTCTTTCCACCTTTCAGCTTTCCCTTCTTTGCTGAGAACTGGTTTCCCATCTGAGTTCTTGATATTCGTAGAGTTGCTTTTCTTGTCCCCAAATGTCTCTTTTATTTTCCTGTAGGCGGTATCTACTTTTCCCCTTCTTATACATTCTTCTACACATTTGCATTTGGCTTCTAGTCACTCCTGCTTAGCCATTTTGCACTTTTTGTTAATCTCATTTCTTAGTCGTCTGTACTCCATTTTACCTGTTTCATTTACTGCATTTTTATATTTTCTCCTTTCATCTATTAAATTTAGTATATCCTGTGATATCCAAGGATTTTTTGTAGGTCTATTTTCTCCTCTGCTGCCTTCACTATTTCATCTCTCAATGCTACCCATTCCTCTTCTACTGTTTTATTTCCCCCTGTTTCTGTCAATTGTTGCCTAAATCTCCCTCTTAAATTCTCCAGAACTTCACTTTATTTCAATTTTCCCATCTCCTTAATTTCCTACCTTTCTGCAGTTTTTTCAGCTTCAGCCTACAGTTCATGACTAACAAGTTATGGTCAGTGTCTATATCTGCCCCTGGGTATGTCCTGCAGTTTTTAACCTGGTTCCGGTACCTTACCATTATAAAATCTATCTGATACCTTCCGGTGTCTCCTGGTCTCTTCCACGTATACAACCTTCTTTTGTGATTCTTAAACCACGTGTTTGTTGCGATTAAATCATATTCCGTGCAAAATTCTACCAGGTGACTTCCTCTTTCATTCCTCCTGACCAGTCCATATTCACCTATTATTTTTCCTTCTCTTCCTTTTCCTACTACCGAATTCCAGTCTCCCATCACAATTAAGTTTTCCTCTCCCTTAACTGTCTGAATAATTTCCTTTAGCTCCTCATATATTTCTTCGATCTTCTCATCATCGGCAGAGCTAGTTGGCATATAAACCTGTACTACTTTTGTCGGTGTTGGCTTCGTATCTATCTTGACAATGATAATGCGATCACTGTGCTGCTCATAGTAGTTTACCCGAATTCCTATTTTCTTATTCATTATCTGTCCTACTCCTATGATACCCCCAACTGATTTTGTATTTATAATCCTGTACTCACCTGACCAGAAATCCTGTTCATCCTGCCACCGAACTTCACTAATCCCCACTATATCTAACTTCAACCTATCCATTTCCTTTTTTAAATTTTCTAGTTTTCCTACTCTATTAAGGGATCTAACATTCCACGCTCCGATCCGTAGAATTGTCTTTCCTGATGACAACATCCTCCTGAGTAGTCCCCGCCCGGAGATCCGAATGGGGGACTATTTTACCTCCGGAATATTTTACCCGAAAGGATGCCATTATACGTCCATACAGTAGAGCTGCATGTCCTCGGGAAAAGTAACGGCTGTAGTTTCCCCTTGCTTTCAGCCGTTCGCAGTAGCTGTGTGGCAAAGCCACATTAGCTGATGTTACAAGGCCAGCTCAGTCAATCATCCAGACTGTTACCCCTGTAACTACTGAAAAGGCTGCTGCCCCTCTTCAGGAACCACACGTTTGTCTGGCCTCTCCACAGATACCCCTCCGCTGTGGTTGTACCTACGGTACGGCTATCTGCATCGTTGAGGCACGCAAGCCACCCCACCTCGGCAATGTCTGTGGTTCATGGGGGGTAGGAAAATATGGAATGTTTTCAACAGCTTTTTACTACTATTTAGCATTCTCGCGTTCTGAAATACAAAAGACCCTTTGAGAAATCAATGTCCCAGTTAAATCTGTTAAAGTTAATAAGTCACTAAGAGGCTGAAACGAGATTCATTATACCGTGTAGAGCGATAGACCAGACACGATTTCTTAGAAAACATTAAATAAGATTATAATAATCTGAGCGTAATAATGCAAGAAATTTGAATTCTACATTTCCACGACCCACTGTTGGTTGGAAAAGTGATCGAGACGCAGTACCAATCTCAAGTCTTCTGTGATCAAACCGTCACATGAAGTTGATAGTGAAACTAACAATGTAAGAGCCTGAGCGCTATGGCGCACGGTAATATTCTGGTCTCGCATTCGAGAGCTCCTTCTATAATGACCATGACATCGAGGGGACGCTAAACCTTGATCTTCCTTCCTTAATGCATCTTCTAAGTTTAATATGACCTCACGTGTTCCTACATTTATCTTAATTCCCAACGAATCTTGGCAGACGTCGGAATCTACCAGTTTTATGTAAGTAATATTTGTTAATATTTTTCAGCCATGACTTATTAAACGGATAGCTCCATATAACTTTCAAATTCTGTAGCTTCTTTCTTTGTAAATGGATTTATTACATCCTTCTTCAGGTCTCAGTGTATTTCAGATGCCTCATACAATTTGCACACCACGTGTAATACACTCCTGCCCATTAAAATTGCTGCACCACAAAGGTGACGTGCTACGAACGCGAAATTTAACCGACAGGAATAAGATGCTGTGGTATGAAAATGATTATCTTCTCAGAGAATTCACACAAGGTTGGCGCCGGTGGCGACACCTACAACATGCTAACGTGAGGAAAGTTTCCAACCGATCTCTCATACATAAACAGCAGTTGACCGGCGTTGCCTGTTTAAACGTTATTTTGATGCTTCGTGTAAGGAGGAGAAATGCTTACCATCACGTTTCCGATTTTGATAAACGCGATTGCGGTTTGCCGTATCGCGACATTGCTGCTCGTGTTGGTCGCTATCCAATGACTGTTAGCAGAATATGGAATCGTTGGTGTCAGGAGAGCAATAAGAATCGCCGTGCTGGATCCCAACGGCCTCGTATCACTAGCAGTCGAGATGACAGGCATCTTATCCGCATGGCTGTAACGGGTCGTGCAGCCACGTCTCAATCCATGAGTCAACAGATGGGGACGTTTGCAAGACAACAACCATATGTACGAAGAGTTCGACGACGTTTGTTGCATCATGGAGTATCAGCTCGGAGACCATGGCTGCGGTTACCCTTGATGCTACATCACACACAGGAGCGCCTGCGTTGGTGTACGCTACGATAAACCTGGGTGCACGAATGGCATAATGTCATTTTTTCAGATCAATCCAGGTTCTGTTTTCAGCATCATGATGTTGCATCCGTATTTAGCGACATCGCGGTGAACGCACATTGCAAGCGTGTATTCGTCATCTCCATACTGGCGTATCACCTGGCGTGATGGTATGGAGTGCCATTGGTTACACGACTCGGTCACATCTTTTTCGCATCGACGGCACTTTGAATAGTGGCCGTTGTATTTCAGATGAGTTACGACCGCCGTGGCTCTACCCTTCTTTCTATCCCCGAGAAACCCTACATTTCAGAAGGATAATGCACGACCGCCTGTTGCAGGTCCTGTACGGGCATTTCTGGATATGGAAAATGTTCGACCGCCTTTTCCAGATCTCTCACCAATTGAAAATGTTTGGTCAATAGTGGCTGAGCAACTGGCTCGTCACAATACGCCAGTCACTACTCCTGATGAACTATGCTTGTACCTGTACAAGCCATCCAAGCTCTGTTTGACACAATGACCAGGTGTATCAAGGCCGTTATTACAGCCAGAGGTGGTTGTTCTGGGTACTGATTTCTCAGGATCTATTCACCCAAATTACATGTCAGTTCTAGTATTATATATTTTTCCTATGAATACCCTTTTTCATCTGCTTTTCTTCTTGGTGTAGCAATTTTAATGGCCAGTAGTGTAACAGGACAGAGTTGGGCATAGAATCTGCAATAAAGAAACTGATTCTTGTAGAGTTTTGCCTTATAAAACCTAGTGTTGCGGTGGCACACAGATCTGTGCAGGGACGTGGCCTACTGCGTTGTCACCATTGGTAGATACACTTGTAATGAATGCGTCGATACTCTACCTCCATCGTCTTGCCAAGTGAGTAATGACTCATGCTAGCACTATACATAAGAACAAAAGTATTCTGAGACCCCCGCTCTCCCCCCCCCCCCACCCAAAAAAAAGAAGAAAAAACCGAAGTTGCCTGCCATTAGACATCGTGAGAGAGCAGAATGGGGCGCTCCTCGGAACTAATTGACTTTGAACGTGGTCAGGTGGTTGGGTGTCCGTTGTGTCAGAAGTCCCTACGCAAGATTTCCACACACCTAAACATCCCTAGGTCCACTGTTTCTGCTGTGGTAATGAAGTAGAAAACTGAAGAGACACAAAACATGACGAAACCGTACAGGCCGAGCTTGTCTGCAGACAGGTGAAATCGCCGACAGGTGAAATCGCCGACAGGTGAAATCGTTCAGTGTAGTATGCAGGTATCTATTGATTTATTTTATTTATTAGTTTTTTCTGTTCCATAGGACCCAACTGAGGAGTGAGACTCCATGGTCATGGAACAAGTCAATACATTAATTGTTACACAAGAATAGCACTAGAATATTTTTAAGTAGTCCTTTGCACACGACAATCTTAAGACAAAGTAAAAAGAATCAATAAAGAAAAAAATTAATTAGCTTAATTGTTTAACTTTTCTAAGAGTTCCTCGACAGAATAAAAGGAGTGAGCCATGAGGTAAGTCTTCAATTTAGATTTGAAAGCGTGTGGATTAGTGCTAAGATTCTTTAGTTCTTGTGGCAGGTTATTGAAAATGGATGCCGCAGAATACTGTACCCCTTTCTGCACAAGTGTTATGGTGGTGTGATGCAAATGTAGATTCGTCTTCTGTCCAGACCATCACACAGGAATTCAGAAGTGCATCGTTACCCACTCCAAGTACTACGACAGGCAGGAGGTGAGAAGGATTTCATGGACGAGCGGCTGCCACACATCACGCAGGTCAATGCCAAACGACGCCTCGCTTGGTTTAAGGCGCATAAACATTAGACGCTTGAACACTGGGAAAAAACGTTGTGTGGAGTGTGAGTAGCGATCCGATGGCAGGGCGTGGGTATGCCGAGTGCCCGGAGAACATCATCTGCCAGCGTGTGTACTGCCAACAGTAAAATTCAGAGGCGGTGGTGTTATGGTGTGGGAAGTTTTTCATGGAGGGGGGGGCTTGCACCCCTTGTTGTCTTGTGTGACACTGTCACTGCACAAGCCTACATTGATGTTATACACACCTTCTTGCTTCCCACAGTTGGAGTGCAATTCGGATGTGGCGATTGCATCTTTCAAGACGATCGAGCACCTGTTCATACTACACGGCTCGTGGTGGATTGTTTACACTACAACAACATCCCTCTAGTGGACAGGACTGCACAGAACCTGACTCGAAATCCTTTTTGGAATGTTTTTGAACGCCGACCGTGCTAGGCCTATATTGACACCTCTCCTCAGCTCATCACTCCCTGAAGAATGGTCTGCCACTATCCAAGAAACTTTCCAGCACCTGACTGAAGGTATGCCGATGGAGCGCGCTACGAAGTTGTTACTGATATTCAGCTATATCACCAGATACTTTTATCACAGAGGTAGGCACTATCGGAACTAGTAATGTATTAGCACTTGAAGACATTGGAAGCTGTCATCATCAAGGCTAAGGGTCGGCGAACACTATATTGATTTCCAGCATTACCGATGGAGGGTGCCACGAACGTTTAAGTCATTTTTCTACATCTACATCTACATACATACTCCGCAATTCACCGTAAGGTGCGTGGCGGAGGGTACACTGTACCACTACTAGGCATTTCCTTTCCTATTCCACTCCCAAATTGAACGAGGAAAAAAAGAATGCCTATCTGCCTCCGTACGAGCCCTAATTTTTCTTATCTTGTCTTCGTGATCTTTACGCGAAATGTAAGTAGGCGGCAGCATGATCGTACTACACTCAGCATCAAATTCCGGCCCTCTAAATTTAATTAACAAAAATTCACGAAAAGAACGTCGTCTTTCTTCCAGCGATCCCCAATTGAGTTGCCGGAGCATTTCCGTGACACTCGCGCATTGGTCGAACCTGCCGGTAACAAATCTAGCTGCTCGCCTCTGAACCGCCTCTATATCTTCCTTCAAACCTATCTGCTGCGGATCCCAAATACTTGAGCAATACTCAAGACGTGGTCGTACAAGCGTTTTATACACTGTCTCCTTTACAGGTGAAGTACATCTTCCCAAAATTCTCCCAATAAACCGGAGTCGGCTGTCTGCCTTACTCACAACTGTCCTTACATGCCCGTTCCATTTCATATCGCTCTGCAATGTTACGCCTAGATATTTGAACGACGCGACAGCATCAAGAAGCTCACTACTAATGCTGTATTCGAACATTATAGGATTGTTTTTTCTACTCATGCGCATCACCTTACATTTTTCTACATTGAGAGCTTGCTGCCATTCTTCGCACCAACTAGAAATTTTGTCTAAGTCATCCTGTATGCTATTACAGTCAATTACAGACGACACCCTCCCATACACCACAGCATCATCAGCAAACAGCCGCAAATTACAACTTACTCTGTCCATCAGATCATTTATATAGATAGAAAATAATAGCAGTCCTATCTCACTCCCCTGGGGCACGCCTGACGATACACTCGTCTCTGATGAACACTCGCCGTCGAGGACAACGTACTGCGTTCTATTACTTACGAAGTCTTCCAGCCAGTCACAAATCTGTGAACCTATTCCATAAGCTCGTATCTTCGTAGCAGTCTGCAATGTGGCACCGCGTCGAACGCCTTTTTAAAGTCGAGAAAAACACAATCCGCCAGTTGCCCTTCGTCCATGGCTCGCAAGATGTCATGTGAGAAAAGGGCAAGCTGAGTTTCACATGAACGATGTTTCCTAAACCCGTGCTGATTCATGGAAAGAAGCTTTCCCGTTTCAAGGAAATTTACTATATTCGACCTGAGAATATGCTCCAAAATTCTACATGAAACTGATGTCAACGATATTGGCCTGTAATGGTATGGATCAGTTCTCTCTCCTTTCTTATACGCGTGAGTCACCTTCGCTTTTTTCCAATCACTAGGAACTTTGCGCTGAATTAAAGATTCGCGATAAATGCAAGCTAAGTAGGGGGCCAACGCCGCAGAATAGTCTTTCTAAAACCGAACTGGTATTCCATCCGGACCAGCAGACTTTTTCGTATTTAGCTCTCTCAGCTGCTTCTCTACACCGGAAATACCTATTGCTATGTCCCCCATTTCGGAATTAGTACGTTGATCAAATGATGGCATATTTGTGCGGTCCTCCTGCGTGAAAGATTTCTTAAAGGTTAAATTTAGAACTTCAGCTTTCCGTTTGCTTTCTTCTATTACTGCCCCGGAATGATCAACTAGTGACTGGACAGTGGGCTTTGATCCGCTTATCGATTTTACATAGGACCAGAATTTTTTCGGGTTCTCGGAAAGATCCTTTGCTAAGGTATGGCTGTGATAATTATTGTATGTTTCACGCATCGATATTTTTATAGACGCACGAATCTCTACTAACTTTTGCCTGTCATCATTTGCGTGTTCTTTTTTGAATCGAGAGTGCAACAATCTTTGCTTTCTCAGCAGCTTTCTAACTTTATTATTATACCACGGTGGATCTTTTCCATCCTTAATCGTCTTTACTGGCACATATTTCTCTAATCCTTTATTAACAATGCACTTAAACTTAGTCCACAATTCCTCTACATCCATAGTACCGGAATTAAACGATGCTCATTCATTTTCTAAGTGCGATCGTAACATTTGCTTATCTGCTCTTCCCAACAAAAACACGCTCCTAGCCTTCTTGATTGGTTTATGAACTTTAGTCACCATCGACGCTATGACGATATCATGATCACTAATTCCTGTCTCTACACAGACATCGTTAATAAGGTCAGGCCTGTTTGTGGCTATAAGGTCTAGAATATTTCCATTGCGCGTGGGTTGCCGGTTTAACTGCTCAAGACAATTTTCGGAGAATGTGTCCAAAAGTATCTCGCAAGACTGCTTGTCTGTACCGCCTGAAATGTAACTAGCGAGGTCCCAATCTATACTCTTAAGGTTGAAGTCACCTACGACTGATATTACATGGCCCGGATACCTATGCACTACCTGGCGTAGACTTTCCTTGAATGCTTCTAAAACTGCTGCAGCATCACTGGGTGGCCGGTAAAAACACCCAACTATTTTTACTTCTTTTAGACCTGTTATACGTGCCCAGATAACTTCACAGTTACTTTCAACCTCGATCTCCGTAGAAACAATATCTTTGTCCACAGCGATGAACACTCCTCCTCCAGTTGTATCAGATCTATCTTTCCGATATACATTCCACGCTTCGCTAAATATTTCTGAACTTGCCACATCATCATTTAGCCAGCTTTCGGTGCCTAAAACTATCTGAGCGCAATAACTTCCATGCATCGCTGCAAATTCGGGAACTTTGTTTCTAATACTCTGTAAGTTCGCGCCTAATATTTTTATGTTCGAATTTTTGTTCCGAACGTGGCCTGAATTCGCTGTTTGAATGCTGACAGGTGAGTGCTCATCAGAGTTAGCGCCTAGCCTAAAAAACCCCCATGTGCACTCCACAAGTACTCTGCTACCCGAGTAGCCGCTTCCTTAGTGTAGTGCACCCCTGATCTATCTAGGGACACCCTACAATTCCCCACCCGATAACGCAGATCCAGAAATCTGCAGCCATGACTGTCATAGAGTCGGCGAAGCCTCTGATTCAGACCCTCCACTCGACTCCAAACCAAAGGACCCCGATCAACCCTGGTAACAATGCTACAGATCGACAGCTCTGCTTGCACCCCGCGTACGAAGGCAGCAGCCTTCACCAATTCTGCCAGCCGCTCGTAGGATCTGAGGATATCCTCAGAACCCAAGCGACAAGCGTCATTGGTGCCGACGTGAGCCACGACCTGCAGTCGACTGCAACCCGCACCCTCGATAGCCGCCGGCAAGGCCGCCTCCACATCTCGGATGAGGCCCCCCGGCAGACACACCGAGTGCACGTTGAAATTCCTTCCAGATCTGGACACTATCTGCCTAAGGGGCTCCATCACGCGCCTAACATTGGAGCTCCCAATAACTAGTAATCCCCTCCCCCCGTGCAACTGCTCGGACCCTGCTGAAGGAGTGGTCACACTTTCACTCACAGGACGAACGGGCGCGGACGGACGTCCAGCCTCCACATTGGCCTTCCGCCTCGAGCGACGCGAACGCCGTACAACCCGCCACTCCCCTTGCGGAGAAGGCGGCTCGACGACGTCCGGTACACCTGAAGGTGCCTCGGTAGCAGGGACAGAGAGCGAAGCGTGAGACACCTGAGGTGTCCCACTCGACGCACCAGACTCCCCACCATCGCTGCACCCCGAGACAGCAGCCTGAAGACGGCTGACCGTAGACAGCAGCACGCTCAGCTGTTCGCGAACCGCGGCCAACTCCTCCTGCGTCCGCACTCCTCCTGCGTCCTAGCCAGGTGTCCGTATATTTCTGATCACATAGTGTATTTACAGCTACGAAATATTAAAGGCCTATTTTTAAAGGAAATAGGAAAAAAGTCTGAACCCCTTACCATCTTCCAGTTCCAATTTTACGAGAAGATTCATGCCTCCAGAAGTTTACTTAAAACGTCCAATGTAGATTGCCGCACAGATTACAATATGGCAGACATCGAAATACTTCAGAAAATGTTCAAATGTTTGGAGAACTTACGGGACTTAACTACGGGCTCATCAGTCCCTAAGCTTACAAACTACTTATGAACTATCTAACACTAAGGACGGCACAAATATCCATGCCCGAGGGGGGACTCGAACCCCCGACCGTAGTGGCCGTGCAGACCGTGACTGAAGCGCCTCAGTCCCCTCGCCGGCCGCGGTGGCCGAGGTGACTGAGGCGCTCCAGTCACGGTCAGCACGGCCACTACGGTCGGGGGTTCGAATCCCCCCTCGGGCATGGATATTTGTGCCGTCCTAGTTCATAAGTAGTTCATAAGTAGTTTGTAAGTTTAGGGACTGATGACCCCGTAGTTAAGTCCCATAAGCTAAACAAACATTTGAACATTTTTTTCAGTCCCCTCGGCCACCTTGGCCGGCTCGAAATACTTGACAGATGGATAGAAAAACAAAGTCGCTCAAAAGAGGAAAGGGCGCAGGACCAGATGGGATACCAGGTCGTTATTACACAGAGTACGCGAAGGAACTTGCCCCCTTCTTGCAGTGGTGTACCGTAGGTCTCTAGAAGAGCATATCGTTCCGAAAGATCGGAAAAGCGCAGGTCATCCCATTTTTAAGAAGGGACGTCGAACATGTTCAGAACTATAGGCCTATATCTCTAACGTCGGTCAGTTGTAGAAGTTTGAAACATATATTACGTTCGAGTATAATTACATTTCTGGAGACTAGAAATCTGCTCTGTAGGAATCAGCAAGGGTTTCGAAAAAGGCCATCGTGTGAAACCCAGCTCGCGCTATTCGTCCACGAGACTCAGGTAGATGCTGTGCTTCTTAACTTCCGCAAGGCGTTTGATACAGTTCCGCACAGACATTTAATGAACAAAGTAAGAGCATATGGTCTATCAGACCAATTGTGTGATTGGATTGGGGAATTCCTAGATAACAGAAAGCAGCAGGTCATTCTCAATGGAGAGAAGTCTTCCGAAGTGGGAGTTATGTCACGTGTGCCACAGGGGAGTGTCGTGAGTCCGTTCCTGTTCACGATATATATAAATGACCTTGCTGATAACATCGGAAGTTGCTTTTTGCGGATGATGCTGTAGTATGTAGAGAGGTTGTTACAATGGAAAATTGTATTGAAATGCAGGAGGATCTGCATCGAATTGACGCATGGTGCAGGGAATGGCAATTGAATCTCAATGTAGACAAGTGTAATGTGCTGCGAATACACAGAAAGAAAGATCCTCCATAATTTAGCTACACTACAGCTGATCAGTAACTGGAAGCGGTTAATTCCATAAATTATCTGGGGGTAGGCATTAGGAGTGATCTAAAATGGAACGACCATATAAAATCAATCGTCGGTAAAGCAGACTTAGATTCATCGGAAGAATCCTAAGGAAATGCAGTCCGAAAACAAAGGAAGTAGTTTACAGTACACCTGTACGCCCACAACTTGAATACTGCTCACCGGTGTGGGATCCGTACCAGGTGGGGTTGATAGAGGAAGTAGAAAAGATCCAACGGAGGGCAGCGCGCTTCGTTAGAGGATCATTTGGTAATCGAGAAAGCATTACGGAGTTGATCGATAAACTCCAGTGGAAGACTCTGCAGGAGAGACGCTCTGTCGCTGGATATGGGCTTTTCTCGAAGTTTCGAGAACATATCTTTACCGAGGAGTCTAGGAGTATATTGCTCCCTCCTACGTATATCTCGCGAAGAGATCATGAAGATAAAATCAGAGAGATTAGAACCCACACAGAGACATACCGACAATATTTCATTCCGCGAACAATACGTGACTGTAATAGGAGGGAGAACCGATAGTGGTACTCAAGGTACCCTCCGCCACACACCGTCGGATGGCTTGCGGAGTATGGACGTAGATGTAGATAGATGTATCAACTGGTAAACAGATACAGTCCAGCTTACAAGTTCGAGTGTGTGTTTGTGTGTCCGTGGCCAAATGAATACGCGACCAAATCAATTGCGTTTGAAGGTACTATTGGATACTGTGTATGCATCTTACTAACATATTACATTGTGAGATATTGAAACGATACCAATAAAATCTTTTAATTATCCGAAGATATATTTTAATTGGCTTACGTTATAAGAGGCGATACACTTATAATATTGTAAAAAGATATAAAATAGCCAAGATCGCTTATCATCAATTTATTAACGACGACCGGTTTCGCTGAACTATGTCAGCATCATCAGGTCAAATAAAATATTTTACAAGGCCATAATCAGTTTGTTTTTGTCACTCACTGTGATAATTATGTTTTATTATAATGACATAGTGCACCTATGCACTGTAAATTGTTATATAACAACTGTTTGACATTACAAGATTATGGCCTTGTAAAATATTTTATTTGACCTGATGATGCTGACATAGTTCTGCGAAATAGATGAGCGTTTTTCTCTCCCTAAGCCACTTTCCCTTGTTTTCTGCACACGAGAGAAAGAACAGCGTTCCGCTTCATCTGTCTGTGTCTGGCCTCTGATTGGTTAAGACGTATCTTTAGCGGCTTCAATAACATTTGTAATGGAAAAAGTGGGTATAGTGCTCTTCTTTGTGAAATATACCGTGAGATACGTTTAAAATTTAACATCACGGGTTTTCATTCATTTAACATCCTGCCATTTCTTACTGGCGTAAAACTTCTGCCCTTTGAAGTTGTGTGATGGGCTTGCACGCCATTACGACTGACGAGATTTCGTGCTGCGATTGTTGCAAATTTTATTAATTTGCAAACAGTATCTTTCCCCTTCAAAATTAACCGGCTTTTGGGACCTGCAATAGTTTCATTTTGTAAATGTTAAATTTCGAAGATCGATAGTTTTCCGCGTAATATTTTTTCCGCAACGCTGACTGGACAGCGAAGTAAAATATAACGTGTGGTACGCTGCACGAACAAACCGCGTATCTAGTCCAATCCCATTACATAACGGTGTTTTCACTTCATGAACATGAATTTTTATTGCCGGCCGAGGTGTCCGAGCTGTCTGCGGCGTGCCAGTCACGATGTCCACAGCCACTACGGTCGGGGGTTCGAATCCCCCCTCGGGCATGGATATTTGTGCCGTCCTTAGTATTAGCTAGTTCATAAGTAGTTTGTATGTTTAGGGACTGATGACTCCGTAGTTAAGTCCCATAAGCTCTACAACCATTTGATTTTGTAATTTTTATTACAGCAACCAACAGAACAGACATAAAAAGTTAAATTCTTTTTATAGTGTAACTGCCGCCAACGTCTATCATTCTATTTTGCAAATTATTTACAAAATCAAAATTATTTCCACATTTTATTCAGAAATTCAACCTGTGAAAGTATTAGCAACGAAATTTTGACCATTTTGAACGAAAGATTTACGAAATTAATTCTGAACTGAAAGTTAAACTTTTTCAAAAATGTTCAAATGTTTGTATAGTTTATGGGACTTAACTACGGGGTCATCAGTCCCTAAACTTACAAACTACTTATGAACTACTTACGAACTAGGACGGCAAAAATATCCATGCCCGAGGGGGGATTGGAACCCCCGACCGTAGTGGCCGTGCAGACAGTGACTGGAGCGCCTTAGTCCCCTCGGCCACCGCGGCCGGCTAAACTTTTTCATACACCTTAACCTCCAAGGCAGTCATCATTTGATCCGGCATAGCGTAGTTGCTAATAGGACGTATAGCACTTTACTTCGCATAAGATTCCACAGATTTCAGAAGGGGTGATCGTTTGGTCCGAAACACCCTGTATATTTTCCTACCTCATAAACGGCTTTTAATCAAATTGCGCGGTTATGAAGTATCGCCCCAGATTTGTGACTGGATAGGGGATTTCCTTTCAGAGAGGACAGTTCGTAGTAATCGATGGTAAGGCAGCGACTAAAACAGAGGTGATATCTGGCGTTCCACAGGGTAGTGTTATTGGTCCTCTGCTGTTCCTTATTTACATAAACGATTTAGGGGAAAATCTAAGTAGCTCTCTTAGGTTGTTTGCAGACGACGCCGTCATTTACCGTCTAGTAAAATCATCTCAAGATCAAAACCAACTGCAGAACGATCTGAATAAGATATCAGTATGGTGTAGAAATTGGCAATTGACTCCAAATAATGAGAAGTGTGAAGTCGTCCACATGAGTACGAAAAGAAATCCGTTAAACTTTGTTTACAAGATAAATCAATCAAAAGTGAAGACCTTAAACTCCACAAAAGATAGTGCATACACTACGCTTGCCCGTCCATTTTTGGAGTATTGTTGCCCAGTGTTGTACCCTTATCAGGTGGGTTTGACGGAGGACATCGACAGAGTCCAAAGAAGGGCAGCTCGTTTCGTATTGTCACGATACAGAGGAGAGAGCGTTACGGAAATGTTACAGAATCTGGGATGGGAAATATTACAACAACGGCGCTTATCGCTGCGGCGGGTTCTATTTACGAAACTCCAATCGCCAACATTCTCCTCCGAATGCGAAAATATATTGTTTGTATAGTTTATGGGACTTAACTACGGGGTCATCAGTCCCTAAACTTACAAACTACTTATGAACTATATATATACATGTGGCGTCTGTTCCGAAAGTACAGACGTCACTTCTGATCCTGCAGCTGTTGTAACTTAATATTCATAGAATATATGACATCAACTGCGATTGGACAAAGCTGAAAATGTGTACCCAGCCGGGATTCGAACCCGGGTCTCCCGCTTTCTAGGCAGTTGGGCCGACCCCTACACCACTGGGGACACAGTGATCACCGCACCTGCAAGGACTACCCATGCACGCCTCCCGTCAGATACAATCCCGGCTGGGTACACATTTTCAGCTTTGCCCAATCGCAGTTAATGTCATATATTCTATGAATATTAAATAATAACAGCTGCAGGATCAGGAGTGACGTCTGTACTTTCGGAACAGACGCGACATGAATATATGTAATATGCCGGTGACGGGCAATGATCCTATCGTTAGTGGGGAGGGGTGGGCAAGTTTGAAGCCCTTACTCTTACGGGGAATTTGTATCTGACGGGAGGCGTGCATGGGTAGTCCTTGCAGGTGCGGTGACCACTGTGACCCCAGTGATGTGGGGGTCAGCGCAACTGCCTAGAAAGCGGGAGACCCGGATTCGAATCCCGGCTTGGTACACATTTTCAGCTTTGCCCAATCGCAGTTGTTGTCATATATTCTATGAATATTACTTATGAACTACTTACGAACTCCATATCCATGCCCGAGGGGGGATTCGAACCCCCGACCGTAGTGGCCGTACAGACCGTGACTACTGGATCGCCTCAGTCTCCTCGACCACCGCGACCGGCTGAAAATACATTGTTGACTGTCACTTACATAGGTAGAAATGATCATCAGAATAAAATACGAGAAATACGAGCGCGCGCGGTATTAGAGAATGGAATGGGAGATAAATAGTATAACTGTGGTTCGATGAACCCTCTGCCAGGCACTTAAATGTGATTTGCAGAGTATACCACGTAGATGTAGATGTAGACTAGAAGTTAAAATGAGATTAAAGGTAGTTTCAAAAACAAATTGAGACAAACAAGCAGATGAGGCCTACTGGGTAGCCAGCAAATGACCCGGTGTCCCCTCTCCCCGCTAGTGCTGGCGCCCGCGCGCATTTTTCATGTCGCGTCGTCAGCTCGCTTCCACCCTCCCCCCCCCCCCATGCATCAGGTGGGCAGATACGGCGCATCGACTTCCCGCTCTGCTGCGATAAACGCCCGAGTTACGCCCTCCCGCCAGGCTCCCATTAACGCTATCGTTAACGCACTCTGTGGTCAACATCACCGTGACTCAGGTTTCTGGCAACCGTTTCTATTCGCGCAATCACGCGAATGACTTCTCTGTCGTATACAGGGCAATCAAAATGTTTCCGTTTGACGGCGTTGCTGCAGCGTATCTGCACCGATACTGGTTTATGCATCCACATACAACGGAAGTGGTGAATACCTAACCAGTCAGCCGCGCGGTTCAGGCCGCCGCTTTCTGGGATGGGATTAACGACAATGGGAGGTCGGTGTGTCTGCCAGCCCGCATCATGAAGTTTTTAGGCGGTATCCCACATTCCTCCAGGTGAATAACTTGTACGAGCTCAAGGTATGTTCAAAAATCAAATGTTTGTACAACTTATGGGACTTAACTACGGGGTCATCAGTCCCTAAGCTTACAAACTACTTATGAACTAGCTAAGACTAAAGACGGCACAAATATCCATGCCCGAGGGGCGATTCGAACCCCCGACCGTAGTAGCCGTGCTGACCGTGACTGGAGCGCCTCAGTTACCACGGCCATCGCGGCCGGACTCAAGGTATGCCTCGGATATATGATTCCAGAGCATTTAGAGAAACCATCGAAAGCTTTCACTTGTTGAATATAAGGTGAGGCAGTGAATTAAAATTTATGCCACATCCAGGATTCGAACCCAGGACCTCGTGTTTACTATACAGTTGCTATATGTTCAAATGTTTGTATAGTCTATGGGACTTAACTACGGGGCCATCAGTCCCTAAACTTACAAATTACTTATGAACTAGAATGAAACTTTCACTCTGCAGCGGAGTGTGCGCTGATATGAAACTTCCTGGCAGATTAAAATTGTGTGCCGGAACCGGGACTCGAACCGCCTTTCGCGGTCAAGCGCACTACCGACTGTGCTATCCCGACACGACTCACGATGCCGCCTCACAACTGCCGGCCGCGGTGGCCGAGGGGACTGAGGCGCTTCAGTCACGGTCTGCACGGCTACTACGGTCGGGGGTTCGAATCCCCCCTCGGGCATGGATATTTGTGCCGTCCTTAGTTGTAGGTAGTTCATAAGTAGTTTGTAAGTTTAGGGACTGATGACCCCGTAGTTAAGTCCCTTAAGCTTAACAAACATTTGAACATTTTTTGCCTCACAACTTTACTTCCGCCAGTACCTCGCCTCCTACTTTCCAAACTTCACAGAAGCTCTCCTGCGAATCATGCAAGACTAGCACTCCTGGAAGAAAGGATATGGTGGAGACATGGCTTAGTCACAACCTAAGGGATGTTTCCAGAATGAAACTTTCACTCTGCAGCGGAGTGTGCGCTGATATGAAACTTCCTGGCAGATTAAAATTGTGTGCCGGAACCGGGACTCGAACCTGGGACCTTTGGAAAGTAGGAGGCGAGGTACTGGCGGAAGTAAAGTTGTGAGGCGGCATCGTGAGTCGTGTCGGGATAGCACAGTCGGTAGTGCGCTTGCCTGCGAATTGGCAAAGGTCCCAGGTTCGAGTCCCGGTTCCGGCACACATTTTTAATCTGCCAGGAAGTTTCATAATTATGAACTACTTACGAACTAAGACGGCACAAATATCCATGCCCGAGGGGGGGATTCGAACCCCCGACCGTAGCGGCTGTGCAGACCGTGACTGGAGCGCTGGCAGTTGCTTTATCATTTTGTTTTATTTTGGTTATTTGCTTTATTTTCCTCGGGACTGTGGATCCAACGGAGCAGCCAACTTCAGGCTGGTGAAGACAAAGTGCACAGATAGGCCAGTCGTCAGGTATGTTTAGGTCCAAAAAAGTTGCAGGAAGCTGAATTTTTGGTATGTTGTTAGGATCATATTAGAGTAGTATAAAACTAAGTTTGCAGCTTCGAAATGCTTTAGCTTAACTTTTAAGAGCCAAAAAACCTCGAAATTTTCGGACCTTTTTCTGGTTTTGGCTTATAACTCGTGAAGGGTATTTTTTTTTTTTTTTTTTTACGAAAAGTCACTCACACCTCTATTAATGTCGATAAAATATTCTAAAATTTAAGCCGAGCCGCAGCTCTGTAAGTCCAATAGTTCCTGAGACTTATTTCTCCAAAAAGTTCAAATTTTCGATTTTAGTCATATTTCGGCTAGAATATTGGCTCTAATGATCATCCCACGGGAAAAGTCATACAAAAAAGTTATAGAGCAGTTATTTAGCTTCAAAATAAGTACAGAACGAAGTTTACAGGCCCAATAGATTTCTAGTTATAGTTAAAAAACGAAAACTTGGAAAAATTGGAGTATTCAATAAATTGACCCGGACGAATTGCAGTCCATTTATCCTATGTATGTTAAAGAAAAAGGAAGATTTTTTTTGGACCTAAGGCCATTTTTTTGTCTACGACGACTGGCCTAAGAGGTCGAATCCCCAGTCCTGGCCACAATGCCTTTCGCTACTGTTATCCAACCGCTCACTAATATGTTTTTGAACCGTGGAAACTCGCATTATCGTCGCTCTTTGCTTTTTCGATAGATCGTGTGATTTATCCTTGATGTATCCTTCGAGCGGAGGTCTGAGCTCTGGCGTGGCAGTTAGTGTTCGCCTGTCTGGCAACGAGCATTCGAATGAATGGGACTGTTGTTCCGAAACTGTACTTGTTATGGGCAGGTTTCCTCAATTAGATTCCGTTCTTTATCCGTTACTGTTTGCTTTCAGTTTCAGGTTACTTTTCTCTTATTTTTCGTTTATTTTATTTTCTATTTCCTGTAATTATTTATATTATTTTTATATACATTTCTGTACTTTTATCTATTCTTGGGGAAAATTAAGAATAGTGCAGTTATATCTTGTAAAAATGAAGAATACAATTGGTGACTTGCGTTTTGTTGTCAAGTAAGTCCGCATCGATTGTCTTCTTTAACCATTGACTATTGGTCCGTAGTTCCGTAGTTCTAGTTTGAGGGGTGGAAGTTGAACCGTGACGGCTTGTTTTGTATCTGTACATCGCCCCTTTCTCCCTGTACAGGATGACCAGCCAGTCTAAAATAGGTAAGGAAAATAATTCAAAATTTTTTATTTCAAAACTTCGCTTAAGTTTTACAAGTGTTCTTCCACCGCGACATACGCCTTGACAACGTGACCAAACCTGTCCACCTTGCAGGACAGAGCCGGCCAGAACCAGTATTGAATGCTGATTCTAAAATCACGTCACCCTTCTGGCGTCCGTGCTGAAACTACTGACGTTTCCATGCTACCGTGGAGCCAATAGCAGACACCCACGTTTGATCAAGTGTGCTACTGCTGCAGGACGCAGAGGTGCGAGAATCAGTTCCTTCGCTTTCTTCAGTTTGAGTTCTCGTACAGAACAAACGCACTCCAGAGGCTCAGCGTCTGTGCGGGGCGAACAGCCGCATGCCATTCGCTCCCGCCTAGCTTCTGTTCGGTATCTGTGTGAACCGTAACCTTTACCGCAACCTTCACCTTTTCCGTTTGGTCTGGCATTCGACCCCAGGGCGAGTCCCGCCATGTATCCCGTATTTCAGAATACACCAAATATTAACTTGAATTCTATCTTTTACTTGCCATTCAGCCACCCTTTCCTAGGGCGCCCACAAGCCTTCACCGCTCCGCCTTCCATCCTGACAACGCTTCCAACCCATTTTATTTATGCAGCACTGGGAGGGTTGTATAATTTTCCTACCATCCGTAGGATAAAGATCAAGTGCTGTACATCCCTATTCGCATGCCTTTCGGCGCGGAAGTTGATAGATCGAATGCAAATTGATTGACTTTAGCTATGTGCCGGTTTTCTGAGGGGTGGGGGGGGGGGGGAGAGAGTTGAGTCGTAATGGCTCTTTTAGTGCTTGGCACCCTCCTTGCGTAAGTATCGTGGCGCGTATGCGTCGCTTCTGTTTCCCTCTGTGACCGCCAATGGTACTTGTTACTTCGTTGCTTTCTTGTTGTGTGAGTTTCTGTGAGGTGGGTGCGGAGGCGCTGATGTTGGCCGAGACGGTTTTGGTGAGTCGCGGTCGGTTCGTACAGATGGATGAAGGACTGGTAGCCTCATACGAGGCCACTCGGAGTCGGGCCATGTTTGTGTAGAGCGCAGGGCATGCTTGTGTATTAAAACAGCTTAGTGGCCGTCTCGTTAACTACGGGAGAGGCTGGTACCTCGCTTGTTATCGGAGAGCAACGGCGAGCGCTTCCGACACAAAAGGCTAGCAATCTGGAGCTGTTGGTTACGGCTCAGAGGTAAATCATCTTGTGGAGGGAGTGAAAGAGAGCTACTTTACTATCGGCGTGTTAAGCAGCACGTGTAAAGGAGGAAGACGAGGAATTAGATCACGTAGCCCCCGATGTGACGTCACTTCGGCATTAAAGATAAGTTTTTCTGCAACTGTTATTTATCCCCTCTCTGCCTGATTAGGGGTTCTTCCCTTGCTGTACTGCGACTAAGTCTCCTAACTTGTTCTAGATAGCGGGCGGTACCCAAAGGGGGAACCTTGCTTCTTTCCCACCTGTATTTCCACGTTTTATTCAGGGGAGATCCGCCGTCATTTTTCAAGGTAGCTTCAGAGAGGATTGCTTATCCTTGTGAAATTCAACATCCGCTTTTCGCGGGGCTGAACCTAGACAATCCGTGGTAGTAACTTCAGTAGCAAATTTTTTATTGTTATTATTCTTTTTTTGTGGGAGTGAGGGGGTGTACTCGTGTGCAGTTTGCACAAGGGCACTTAAAGTGCAGTTTTCTAATTTGTTAAAAATGTAAAATCTTACTTTGGATTTATTCGACTATATCTTGAAGTGATAGGTTGATAGCAATACAGGCACTGGAGGGCTAGTATGCATTACAGCATGGATCCTTGAAGGGTCTTAAGAAAGAATGTCATATTTACAGAATTCCGTAAGCGCCTCCTGACTAAAAAGTGAGAGATCCGGGTTCGAATCCCGACCAGGTACAACTTTTCAGCTTTGTCCATTCGCAGTTGATGTCATATATTCTGTGAATATGAAAATATAGCAACAGGAGGATCAGAAGTGACGTCTGTTCTTTAGGAACAGATGCCACATGTATCTACATAATATATTGGTGATGGACAATGATCCTTTCGTTAGGGGAGAGGGGTGGGAAAGTTTGAGTCCCTTACTCTTACGGGGATTAGTTTCAAAACTATGAGTTTGAGTATTGTGGGGAGGGTTAAGCTGGGAATTTGACGGGAGACATGCTTAGGTGGATCTTGCAGGTGCGGTGTTCACTATGTCCCCAGTAGTGTAGTGGTCAGCGCAACTGCCTAGAAAGCGAGAGACCCGGTTTTGAATCCGAGCTGGGTACACATTTTCAGCTTCGCCCATTCGCAAATGACGTCATATATTCTGTGAATATGAAAGAGTGACAACTGCAAGATCAGAAGTGACGTCTGTTCTTTAGGAACAGACGCCACATGTATATAAAGAATAATGTATTCTCGAAAGTAGTCGAATAAATCCAAAAGTACCGCTGTCGTCCCAACATCCATCAGAGCAAGATGAATACACAAAAACGTTTCTAATTTGCACTTTGATAACTGTTTATTTGTTTGAAGTTGTTTCTCTTGTCCATGCTTCAGGCAAGGGCTTTGTTTCTCACCTGTGGCGTAGGACCCAGGTTCTACATTACTTAAGGCTTGCATGTGGCTACATTTCGCGTGAAAGTTATGGACTACCTTTGGAACTAGGGGATGTGGACTATCTTTGGAACTAGGGGGTGTGGACTATCTTTTGAACTAGGGGGTGTGGACTATCTTTGGAACTAGGGATGTGGACTATCTTTGGAACTAGGGGGTGTGGTCTATCTTTGGAACTAGGGAGTGTGGACTATCTTTGGAAGTAGGGGGTGTGGACCAACTTTGGAACTAGGGATGTGGACTATCTTTGGAACTAGGGATGTGGACTATCTTTGGAGCTAGGGATGTGGACTATCTTTGGAACTGGGGATGTGGTCTATCTTTGGAACTAGGAATGTGGACTAGCTTTGGAACTAGGGGGTGTGGTCTATCTTTGGAACTAGGGGCTGTGGTCTATCTTTGGAACTGGGGGGTGTGGACTATCATTGGAACTGGGGGGTGTGGACTATCTTTGGAACTAGGGGTGTGGACTATCTTTGGGACTAAAGGGTGTGGACTATCTTTGTAACTAGGGGGTGTGGACTATCTTTGGAACTAGGGGGTGTGAACTTTCTTTGGAACTAGGGGTTGTGGACTTTCTTTGGAACTAGGGGGTTGTGGACTTTCTTTGGAACTAGGGGGGTGTGGACTATCTTTGGAACTAGGGAGTTATGAACTATCTTTGGAACTAGCAGGTTGTGGACTATCTTTGTAACTAGGGGGTTGTGGACTATCTTTGTAACTAGGGGGTTGTGGACTATCTTTGGAACTAGGGGGTTGTGGACTAAATTTGGAACTTTGGGGTTGTGGACTCACTTTGGAACTAGGGGGTTGTGGACTATCTTTGGAACTACGGGGTTGTGGACTATCTTTGGAATTCTGGAGTTGTGGACTATCGTTGGAACTAGTGGGTTGTGGTCTATCTTTGGAACTAGTGGGTTGTGAACGATCTTTGGAACTAGGGGGTTGTGGACTATCTTTGGAACTAGGGGTTGTGGACTATCTTCAGAACTAGGGGGTTGTGGGCTATCTTCGGAACTAGGGGGTTGTGGACTATCTTTGGAACTAGGGGGTTGTGGACTATCTTCGGAACTAGGGGGTTTTGCACTATCTTTGGAACTATTGGGTGTGGACTGTCTTTGGAACTATGGGGTTGTGCACTATCTTTGGAACTAGGGCATTGTGGACTATCTTTGGAACTAGGGGGTTGTGGACTATCTTTGGAACTAGGGGGTTGTGGACTATCTTTGGAACTAGGGGGATGTGGACTATCTTTGGAACTGGGGGGTTGTGGTCTATCTTTGGAACTGGTGGGTAGTGGACTATCTTTGGAACTGGGGTTGTGGACTATCTTTGGAACTGGGGTGTGTGGACTATCTTTAGAACTGGGTGGGGTCAGGTGATTGGACTATCTTTGGAACTGGAGTGGGTGGATGGACTATCTTTGGAATTGGGGGTAGCATTGAAGGACTATCTTTGGAACTGGGGGTGTGTGGATGAACTATCTATGGAACTGTGTGGTGTGGACTGTCTTTGGATCTGTGGGGTAGGTACTATCTTTGGAACTGTGAGGTGTGTACTATCTTTGGTACTGGGGGATGTGTACTATCTTTGGAACTGGTGTGTGTGGATGTACTTTCTTTGGGACTGGTGGGTGTGGATGTACTATCTTTGGAACTGGGGTGAGTGGATGTACTATCTTTGGAACTGGGGGATTGGATGTACTATCTTTGGAACTGGGGGGATTGGATGTACTATCTTTGGGACTGGGGGCGTGTGGATGTACTGTCTTTGAAATTGGGGGCATGCGGATGTACTGTCTTTGGAATTGGGGGTGTGTGGATGGACGGTCTTTGGAATTGGGGGCGTGTGGATGGACTGTCTTTGGAACGGAAGGGTGTGGACTGTCTTTGGGACCGGGGGGATGTGGACTGTCTTTGGGACCGGGGGCGTGGACTGTCTTTGGGACCGGGGGCGTGGACTGTCTTTGGGACCGGGGGCGTGGACTATATTTTGGGAACGGGCGCGTGGACTATCCTTGGAACTGGGCCACTCGCCCTTTGGGTTGACACTTTCGGCGGCCAGCCAACTGTCTGTTTTTTCAAGGTGTGAATATGTGCTTCGTTTCACCATCTGTTGAGCTTTGAAGCTGATATTTGTCTTGGAACATATATTATTTATTCAATAAGATTTTATTAATGTGGCGTTGGTTGGCTGGGGAGTTCAAGAAATTTTGTGTCCTTAAAAAAAAAAAAAGTTAAAATGTTTGTAAATCTAGAAATCTATCGGACCAAACTACGTGGTCATCAGTCCGTAGCTTACTAACTACTTAAACTAAGGTAAACTAAACTAAGGACAACACATAGATATACCAATGTCCCTGGGAGGACTCGAATCTCCGACGCCTTAGATCGCTCGGCTACTCCACCGCGGCTTTGTGTCCTTCTCTTAAAGCAGTTTTTGTTTGATTTTAAGTATCCTATTTCTGGGAACATTATTTATTGAATTGCACAGATTTGATCCATTTCTATTTATTTTTAGTCTTGAGCTAAACACTAGGTGCTTCTCCCGGGGACCCAAATGCAACAACCATGTTTAAGAAACAGCTGTTCTCCCTGAATAGGCCTGATAAATTTTACAAAACCATACGAAGTTCATTGGCGAAATATGTCGTGTGCACCGGATCGGAAGTAATACCAAACACTTCTGCGAGTTAGTTATGGATTGCAAGGGAGCTCTCGCTGTACATGAGGAGTGGGTTAGCCACATGGAATAGCCGTGTGGTCTAATGCGTCATGCTACTGATGGGGCAGGCATTTCCGTCGGAGGATCGAGTTCCCCTTCGGGCATGGCTGTGTGTGTGTTGTCCTTAGGGTAAGTCTAGGAACTGATGGCCACATCAGTTTGGTCCAATAGGTTTACAAACATTCGAACAATTGGAGTGCACTTATTCAGGTGCAGAACTAACTGTACTTTTACGTCCAAATATCTTTGATGCCATGAACACAAACGAAAACTAAGAAAAGAAAAGTGGGTGGCCTGACCGCCATTAAACAAACACAATAAAAAAATGACACAGAAAAGGAAAAATGCTGTCAATCCCTAGTTCTCGCAAGTGTTCCCGGACTTCATGTACACCCTGTATAGAAGGTAGGTTTTAATAGAAGTTTGTTGTCCAACTTAATGCTACAGTCATCTGTATTGGAACATCTAAGTCGTTGTTGAACGACTTGCGTCTTTGTGATGCTTATGACTAAACCAAATCTTCTGCAGGAGTCATTTAGCAGGTTCATGTATGTTCGGAGAGATTCAGGAGAATTAGCCATCATGTATATGTCATCTGTATATGTCATATTTTATTTACGCGACTTTTCCTTCTAACGCGAAAGACGTGGAAGACACTTTTGATCTTCTAGATTCAAGACGTATTTAACCATCGCAAGCTTCGGTCTATAACATCTGCGAAATAGTGAGAAGAGTAGTGGGAGCTACTACACAGCCTTATTTACCACTGCATGTCACGGGAAACAGTTCTGATAGCTCATGGAGGATTTTTGTCATCATGTTGTCATGAAACTGTCTAATCAAGTTAATAATTTTTTGACAGGTTAGCCGGTTTTCTTTAGTATAATCAAGAGAGCTTCCCGTGGAACTCGGTACAATTATTTTCCCACGTCTACAAAGCAGATGAACAAAGGCTGATGTTGCTCTAAGCTTTTCTCTTGCCTTTGTTTGACAACAAATATGGCAGCCACTGTGCCTCTGTCCGGGCGAAAGCTCTGGTAGCATTTTTTCTGCAAGGTGCGTTAGCCAGTTGTTGAGTGTGAGAGCCAGGACTTTCCCTGCTGCTGAGAGATTCTCCTGTGAGAACTGCAGTCAGAAATGTCACCTTTGCCACTGTAAATCTTGCAAATCTTTTCAATCTTGTCGAATTATTTCACACTCCCAAATCTTTGAAATTAGAACAAACAGTGGCTTCGTAATCTTACGTCCATCATATTTATAAAATTCTGATGGTGAGTTGTCTAATGCTGCTGATTTGTTATTTTCGCGTATACCGCCACAGCGTAGTGTGGTAATTTGCCGTTAGTGAGCGCTATACCCGGGCCGCTGAAACTTTGGGCCGGCCGCGGTGGCCGAGGGTTCAAATGTTCAAATGTTTGTTAAGCTTATGGGACTTAACTACGGGGTCATCAATCCCTAAACTTACAAACTACTTATGAACTACTTACGAACTAGGACGGCACAAATATCCATGCCCGCGGGGGGATTCGAACCCCCGACCGTAGTGGCCGTGCTGACCGTGACTGGAGCGCCTCAGTCACCTCGGCCACCGCGGCCGGCGGTGGCCGAGGTGACTGAGGCGCTCCAGTCACGGTCAGCACGGCCACTACGGTCGGGGGTTCGAATCCCCCCGCGGGCATGGATATTTGTGCCGTCCTAGTTCGTAAGTAGTTCATAAGTAGTTTGTAAGTTTTGGGACTGATGACCCCGTAGTTAAGTCCCATAGACTATACAAACATTTGAACATTTGAAACTTTGCACTTGTTTACAAATAACAAGTGAAGAGCAAGAATCGCGAGGCGCTAGTCGCTAGGAACCATCCAATCACAGCGCGGTAAACACTTCCAGTGATAACGTGCCGTGACGTCAACGTTCCCGCGTTGCCGGCTTTGTTCAGTTCTAACGTAAACAAAGTTGTGTATCGTGTTTATCACGTGCTTATGTTGTGTGTGCTTTTTTGCTGCGATTTGTTTTACTGTGAGTGGTTTAACTTGACTTTCCGAGTAATTGGATAATGTCACCGAAAAGACGTTTTTTGACGTTTTCTGAGTAAGCTCTTAATTTCGTATGAATAAAAACTTCGAAGCTTATGCTCTGAGCAGGAAGTTCATTCTCGCTTCAAACAACCGGAAAGAAATTATGCTGCAGTGGTTACAAGAAAGAAATACTGCTGCAGATATGTCAATGTCAAAACTTCTTTTATAATCGCTCTTGAAACAAAATAAGCCTATTATACCCACACTTGCAGTAGACGAAATCGCAAAGGAGCAGCGTCACAATGTAATAAATCTGCCACCATTTCACTGCCGTTTTAACCCTATAAAATTGGTATGGAGTGACGTGAAGAATTACTTAGGGAACAATAAGTGTTTCACAATAACAGAGGTGGAAAAGCTGTTGCATGAATCTGTTGCCAATATGGATGCTGCATCTTGGAAAAATGAATAAATTAATTAATTTAAAAAAAGGTCGAGCATGTTGAAAAACTGATTCGGGCAGCGCAAACAATGGTAGGGATCATCAGTAATCATGAACGGTTAATGATTTGTCTTGGTGATGACGATTTTGGCAGTGACAACAGTGAAGATGGGGAGCTGGATGTAACTGTACCATTATTGTCGTAAATTGGTGAGTGAAAAGCATTCTGATTATAGAACGTAGAGAGAGAAAAAAATGTTCAAATGTTTGTTAAGCTTATGGGACTTAACTACGGGGTCATCAGTCCCTAAACTTACAAACTACTTATGAACTACTTACGAACTAGGACGTCACAAATATCCATGCCCGAGGGAGGATTCCAACCCCCGACCGTAGTGGCCGTGCTGTCCGTGACTGGAGCGCCTCAGTCACCTCGGCCACCGCGGCCGGCGTAGAGAGAGAAGTTACTATCTTGATTATTGTTTATTTCGTATCTGTCGTGATTCAATGCTTATTTTGTATATTGCTTTTCCTCAGTTATTGAAAGCGTGTGCATTGTTTTACTCTGGTCTTCAATTAATATGCCGTTAATAAATTGCTGCTCAAGAACGAATTATTATATGCACTTTTATTGCTCAATAGCTTACATTTACGAGATGCAACTGAAAACCGTTTCGTCTGCTGTGCGTATAGAGGCTAGTGTTGCAATGTCCCTAAAGCAGTGTAGCCAACTTAACTCACCGTAACGCGAAACGTCAAGTGAAATGTTTCAGCGGCCCGGGTATAGTGGCTAATGGTGAATTCACGCGTGGAACGAGCTTTCTGTGTGTTCGACAAAAACAATTGTGCTACAGCAGTTCAACGGATGCTTAGAACAAAGTATAGTAAGAGGCCACCAGCGAGGAAGGCCATTTACCACTGGCACAACAAATTCGTTACGACGGGTTGCTTGTGCCAGGCAAAGAGAAGCGGATGTTCCAGTGTGAGTGAAGTGAATGTGGAGCGCGTACGAGAGACGTTCATAAGGAGTCCATAGAAATCGGTACGTCGTGCATCCCGTGAACTCAAAATGGCTCCAATGATAGTGTGGAAAGTCCTGCGACAGTAACTGTTTATGAAACCATTTAAATTAGAGCTAGTGCAGAAGCTCAAAGACGATGGCAAAGACGTTTTGAGTTTTGTTCGCAGTTGCAATGATTGAATCAGGATGGGGATGACATTGTTCATTGCTTAATTTTTAGCGACGAAGCCACTTTTCACACTAGTGGGAAAGGGAACAGGTATAACTGTCGAATGTGGGGTACAAAGCATCCACACGAGTGCATTGAATTTGAGCGATATTCAACAAAGGTACGCAGTGCTCACTCGACCTGTGTGTGGACGTGCTCCACAATTTTACGATGTAGACATTGTTTTAAATTTTACTTTTTATACTATTGACATGGAGTCAGCCACATTTTATTTAACAACTATTTTAATGTGAGCCTTATGTAATACTTCTGAAGAAGGCAAAATTACTTTTGCCGAAACGTAGGTCAAGGTTTATGCATGTAAACCATTTTAATGCAACTGGTCGGCCGAAACTGTGTTGACTTTTGGACAAAGGTAAATGTTTTTTGTGCCTTGTCACGTCGAAAACTGTACGGGTCATCCTTTTTCGCTGAGAGCAGTGTCACTGGATATTCCTACTCGGACATGTTGCGCCCTTTTGAGTGTGTTTCCCGGTAAACCACTGTGCCACGAGTGTTGCCCTTCAACAGGGACCGCTCCGTGGCCGGTATAGCAGTGAACTGGCCATGTTTCAGACTAGCGCTGACTATCGGCAAAATACCAAAACATGCTGTCGTATTATACATGGAAAAAGTTAAAAGAAATCTTTCAAAGCTACTCTTTAAGATGACTTATGCACAACATCTGTACACGGTTTGGTTCTTGTGTAATAAATAATTGAAACTGTTCCCGGACTTTAGGTATCGACAATATGTCTCTGGAAATGAAATAATTATTTGATACTTTAACACTACATGCAGACAACTGTGGTAGACTACGCATATCTCCTCTTGGGGATGCGGGGAGGGGGGGGGGGGAGCAATAATTGGGTGACGCCAGGAACGGAATCGAACCACTCCTTTATAACAATGGCATAGCCTACCCCGCGATGAAATACAAGTCCCAGCACGTCTACGTCACAAACTGAAAATTAGACTACAGATAATCCGGTATGTCGTAAACGTAAAAAAAGTGCAAACTCTAAGGAAGAAGTCCACATAATTGTGCCAATAAATGTAGTTACTGAAAGTGGAGTTCAAACAGAAGACGAGATGCTTTCCAAAATAAAAGCCCAGGAAACAAGACAAAGGTCACGTAAAAATGAAACATGGAGACTAAACAACAATCTTCGACTTTGTGGCAATGTAAGCCTTTCTGCGGTAATGATCCCTCTCTGTTTGACAATTTGTAACTTAATATAGTGACATTGATAGCGTTTCATGATGAAAACTGTGATGTAATTTTATAATTATAGCTCATTTTAATAATGGCATTGAATACTTTTTGTTACACGCCAATTATTTCGAAACTTATTGATAACATGACTTTGTAACTTTGTATACTTTTTCTGTGAGCAAAGATGTTCATCAAAGATACTTTGCACTTATAAAAGTAACTGCTGAGTTTTATTTTCAAATTTCGATAGCTTCGATTCCAATAGTCTTTGACGTATGCAGTTATTACTGTGGACTTGTCTTTCACATTTCATTACCCTCCGTTGTGCATGCTTTGACTGATGGAATAGTTAAATATGATACTGTTTGTTTTTTAAGTGATACACCTGGCTCACAGTCCAGGCTTAATGTTAAATGATCAAACAGTCCTCAATAGATCATCAGTTCTGAAAACACCCTAAGCCTCAGAATTTCCAGTACAATTCACCAGACCTGTTCCATTATATTCCTCCAATTATTGTTGTATCTTCTTATTTTACTTTACTCTGTTTTTGAGTCAGCATCTGTTTGTAATAGGTTTCAGTACTTTGGTCTTACAATTACTTTAATGCCTTGAAGTCGAAAATCTAATTTAAATTTGGTTCAGTCACTGTTTGTCTACTTTCTGTGCTAATACCAGTGTAGCTTTCCAAAGTATCACAACTGTTTTGTTAGTACTAATATGCCAAATTATTCTGCACTCTGTACTTACATTAATTCTTTATTTAACTGTGATCACTATAATTGAATGTGTTTATTTTCACCGTTATCCAGTTCTTGTGCATATCTCCGATTTGTTAAGTTTCACAGTTCTGCAATTCATCCCACCTATACTCTCCCATCCCTTTATTTTTCTGTTGAAATGTTCAAAATGTTTGTTAAGCTTAAGGGACTTAAGTGCTAAACTTACAAACTACTTATGAACTAACTTAAACCAAAGACGGCACAAACATCCATTCCCAAGGGGGAATTCGAACCCCCGACGGGGAGAGGCCTCGCGCATTGGAACATAGCGCCTCAATACGCTTGGCCACTCCGCCGCAGCTTTATTTTTTCTATCTGTTTATTTAGTCATAATAGTGCTTCAGTATTCTGATATTTATACTTTATTTCTTAGGTTTTGTTTCACCTTTCGCCTTGACCAACCCTTCATACTTTAGATTCTTGTTTAATTTTATTCACTGAAATTGTTGTTATTAAATTGTTATGTGTGCACTGTATCTCGACGTCTAGTGTTAATGTTTCCTTCTTGCACTAGTATTAATTGAATACCTCCCTGGAATAAGGATGCAACCATCAAATCAGTAAGTTTTCAGGAGAGAGGAAAATTGTTTGTGGGGCCTATTTTGTGATATACAGTATTGGAACTCGTTGCATATGCAAGTGTACAAATTTGTTCAGATATTAAAATCAATATTTCATTGTTGTAACTTAAGGTTTTACAAATAATGTAATAACTGCAAGTGATACACTGGAAAAAGAATGTATGATCAGAAATATATTTTGCAGTATTTCTTACAGGTAACATAAGAGACATATTGTACATGCACTTAGCATTCAAATTAAACAAAGTAATATTATAACAATAAAGAAAATAACGATGTGAACGAAGATGTCAACAAAATACTATGACAACAAAATATTTCAGAATATAGATTTGAAACTTTATTTTAAGCATGATTTTACAGTGTTATTGTGGTTTGCAGGTCTCATCATTTAACTTATTTTGAAGTGGCATTGGTATGCTGAAACCACATTCAAAAAGTCACATTGTTAATCTCTAATGCTGTCTGTTCCATCCTTATTCCATGGAGGGAAACGTTCAGCTGGTTGTAAACCAGCTTGAAGTTCACATATATAACACAATATGGCACCAACGCATAGAGGCATGCAGATACATCCTATTTCCACTGAAATCACACTTTTCGAAAATTTGTGGGTCACATTCTTATTCCAGGGAGGTATTCAGTTAACGAAGTTTACTTATATAGTTATTTACATCAAAGACAATTTATTTCTCTTCCAGTTTGTTGACAAGGTAAATTCTTTGATTAAACTTCAGTAAACGTCTGATGATGGCCTAAAGCTGGGTTCACACGAGCAACTAAATTGAGATAACAACGCGTGTCTTTCTGCAGTTGCACTGTGAGCTATCGTTCACACAGGACTCTACAAATACTACATAGTTATGCAGTTTTCAACATGGCGTCCGCAGTCTTAGCTGATTGCGATTTGCACGGCTCATTTCATTCGCGACCAAACGATCGTTACATTTTGTTCCTCAAGCACACGAAGTGTTTTCTTAATTGATTCGACATTTTAGCCGCAAACAAGGACGCCAACACGTAAACTTCGAACGCAAACACAGTAAAATGGTTCAAAATACTCCGCGAGGTGGCAATGCCGGCCGTGGTGGCCGAGGAGACTGAGGCGCTCCAGTCACGGTTTGCACGGCCTCTACGGTCGGGGGCTCGAATCCCCCTCAGGCATGGATATTTGTGCCGTCCTAGTTCATAAGTAGTTTGTAAGTTTAGGGACTGATGACCCCGTAGTTAAGTCCCATAAACTATACAAACATTTGAACTTTTTTTTTTTTTTTTTTTTTTTTGCGGGGGGGGGGGGGGGGCAGTCGAATGTCGGATTTTTAGTGGTGGGAGAAGAAAGTGGCGAAACAAAGTTGAACTTTTTGTTGCGTGGAAAAAGTAAAAAAATTGAAATGTCTGTAAATCTATCGGACTAAACTGCGTGGTCATCAGTCCGTAGCTTACAAACTACTTAATCCTAGGTAAACTAACCTACGGACAAACACACACACCCATCCCCCAGGAAGGACTCGAACCTCCACGGCGAGCAACCGCGCGCTCCGCAGCGAGGCGCTTTAGACCGCTCGGCTACTCCACCGCGGCTGCAAAAAGTAGCGACTCTCAAGTGGCGCTACTAAAACCAGGAAGTTCACACTTGGTACTGAACTACAACTCCACTACGCAACTAGCTGTTGCACGCCATTAGTTGTTTGTCGTTTGTCTGAACTCGGCTAGAGAAGCCGAAAATCGATTCACGTAATAAATAAACCTGTAGAACAAAAACAAAATTGAGTTTTTTGATTTTAACCATTAGAAAATGGGTTTTTGAAAGCCTACGACTGTGAGATAAATGGATTTGTTTATAAATAATAATACTGCTACCAGTCACGATTTTTTTTATTTATTTAGCACGACGCGTTTCGAGAAATAATTCCCATCTTCAAGTGCGTTTTTTGTGCTGTTTCATATTATTTATGATATTTTGAGTGTGTTACTGCCTGCTTCATTCTTCTGTCGTTGCTGTAATATATAAATATGCCCAATTTTATTTTATAGTTATCTTTATATGGAGTTAATGGCAAAATTTTTTGGAAATCTTTTTACTTAGTTTTCGTCTGGTCCATCTGTGGCAGCTTTCACACATGTCAAACATCACTTCGTAATGTATTTGTCCCACCAAGAACCGACGGAAGAATCAATTAACGCGATAGGAACCAACTGTCAATCACTGGTGACAGTTCTCCAATGGCGGTCGTGGGTGGGCAGTCGGTCTGCTGGGAGGTCGACACGCGTGGGTCTGGTTCCGTCCTTTGCCTGCTCATCCCGTGGCCTCCCTGTAACGACACGGAGCCGCTATTACGCGGCAAAAGCGCTGCCGATCCTCCAAAAGTAACCCATTTCTCTTCGCCCGCTCAAAAAGGCCCGGAAACGACGAAACGTGTATTGACGGCGACGTGAGGCGCGGCCAGCGCATTTTTCAATCCAGGAAAGCCGGAATGAGGATTTCAGCTCGCAGAGGGGCCCTGTCGCGCCCTTTAACGAGCAGCGTTGTAAATCTCACCGCCGCCTGCCCCGAACTAGTGGCCCAGCCGATGCGTGCGCTGGTGACCCAAGTGTGTAACAGGGCCGAGTCCTCACCTGACCAGCACTGCTCTTTTATTCAAGTCGGACAGTCTGTTGTCATTCGTGGCACTTCGGTATAAATTTGAAAACTCAATACATCACGGAATAACGTAGATAGGTAAAAAATTGACACACATAATTGGAATTACTTGGTTTTTGTTTTAGGAAAAATAATGTGTCCTACAGATGACACTGGACAGCAAAACGTCTTTGACTGCGCAGGAAAATCTATATCTATAAATGTGAATGTCTGTTCGGTGTGCGTTTATCACGTCTGAAACACAAGACATAAAGAGCTACAAATTTGTACAGTTACTCAAATGTTCAAATGTTTGTTAAGCTTATGGGACTTAACTACGGGGTCATCAGTCCCTAAACTTACAAACTACTTATGAACTACTTACGAACTGCCGGCCGCGGTGGCCGAGGAGACTGAGGCGCTCCAGTCACGGTCAGCACGGCCACTACGGTCGGGGGTTCGAATCCCCCCTCGGGCATGGATATTTATGACGTTCTTAGTCTTAGTTAGTTCATAAGTAGTTTGTAAGTTTACGGACTGATGACCCCGCAGTTAAGTCCCATAAGCTTAACAAACATTTGAGATTTTTAAAACAGCTGCTGCATCTGTCGGTGTAGTCTAGGTGGTAGCGATCTAACCTTACAACCATAAAATCACTGGTTCCAATCCCGCTATGACATTCGTTGTTTTCGATTACTTACACCATTTGAATACCTAATGGTAATTTTTATGAACAATGCACGTATTTTTGTTTTTTCGTAATTTTCTATATTTCATAAAAGGTTTTCAGTATTATAGAAAACCGAATAAAACATTGCAAATTCCATACTTGTGGTAATAATGAAAAATGAAATAAAAATAAATATATCTTATAAATGGATTCTTCCGTCACTTCTTGGTAGAACGCTTTCATATTGAAGGCTGAAAACAAACAAACTGTTTCTGTTCTACTAATTCGTAGAACAGAAACAGTTTGTTTGTTTTCAGCCTTAAATAAATAAATGCTTCATTTCGATGTGGTTTCCCAGATGCCAGGGTGATAAGGATCGTACAATTTTCACGTCCTCGAGCACCTAGTACAAATGCTGCATTTTTACATTCGCTATTTTTCTTCGATATGTCAGCAGAAAAGCAAACTTTATTTATGTACATGTAGATTTCTCTTGTATCGCACACTTTAGAAGCGAACCACGCATGCCTGATCATTTCACCGAAGATTGGAGAGGACAGCTACTGGTGAACAATAGAAGTTGGATGCAGTCTTCTATATCACTAACTTCAGTTTCTCGTTTGATTAGGTACGCACACATTTGCTGGCGCTTAATGACATTTCTTACTTGACTGTAGAAATACACATGAAAAGGATGCACCAATGGTGCGCATTTTGGTGGAATTACTTGCACGGTGCAGGTGGGCATACACTTTTCGTTTCGAAAAATCTTCATTATACAACACGGGATCGGTTTGTCCACTCCAAGAATCAATCAGTAAACGAAACCTTCTGCGTCTAACATATGGCTTTACAACATTGATTAAAAAGCCTTTATATCGCTCTGAAGTCAACTTGCCAGATTTAGATTATGTGACAATGACGTTTGTATTACCTACCTGGAAAGCCACCAGGAGCTATGGAGATGACTTTCCAAAAACAGTATCGTAGCTCTTAACAAACTGAATAATTAATTAATAGTGAAGCCAATACTGTAAAAATGTAACTTACGTTTTTTATTGAAACCATAATTATTAATAATCTTTTACAAAATAAAGAAAATAACGAATAAGGATAAATACATGTATTGTTCGTAAAAATTACCATTAGATATTAAAACTGTGTAAGTATTCGAACATAATGGAAAAATCTGTCACTGCGAGATTCGAACCACGTAACCTAGGCTTGTAATGCCAGAACGCCACCACCAGAACTACACGTACAATTGATACATCTGTTTTAATTCACTTGCAAAACTTCAAATTCGATTTTCTCCAGAACTTTTTAGAGTTGCGTCGAACAGCTTTACTTGATTGTTATTTGAGTACTGAACTTCACGTACCATAAATAAATAAAAAATAAAATAAAAAAGTCTAAAATCCGATAACCACATGGTTTCCTTGTGAGATACAGTGCGAAGAGTCCTAAGGAACGGCAATTCATCAACAAAGGATGTGTCCAGAATAATATTTTCACTCTGCAGCGGAGTGTGAGATAAATTGAAACTTCCTGGCAGATTAAAACGGTGTGCTGGACCAGGAATTCGAACCTGGGACCTTTGCCTTTCGCGAGCAAGCGATCTACCAACTGAGCTATCCCGGTACGCTTTTCTTCCGAATGCGAAGGTATTTTGTTAGCACCAACTACATAGGGAGACACGATCATGGTAATAAAATAAGAGAAATTGTATCTAAAGCGGAAAGATATAGGTGTTCCTATTTGCCGCGATCTATTAGAGAATGCAACTCTAGAGAAATATCATAAAATATGCTTTAAAAATGAAACGCCAAGATCGCGAATTAATTATTTATTTAACGACGACCGGTTTCGGAGGACTGTGCCACCATCATCGGGTCATATACATGTTATAAGCTGGTCATCTTACTTAAAAAAATGGAGCCAAAATAATAAGTGCAACACAACACTTATTCAACATATAAAAATACATAAAATAAAACATCACAGTTTAAAGATACTTATAAAATGTATATGACTAGAGGATGGTTATCACAGTCCTCCGAAACCGGCCGTCATGAAATAAATAATTAATTCGCGATCTTGGCGTTTCATTTTTGAAGAACATTAATTGTGATAATTCATATATAGGCCAGACAATACGCACTGTCCACGAGAGATGCGTTGAACACAGAAGATATACTCGCCTATTACAGCCAGACAAGTCATATGTGGCTGAACATTGCATAGAAACTGGTCATTCAATGAACTATAGCGATGTGAAGATTTTGACACCCATATCTTCGTTTTGGGATGCTATATTTAAGGAAGCTGTTGAAATTAGACTGGCCAACAACTTATTAAACAGAGATAAAGGTTTTAATTTAGACAAAGCTTGGAACCCTGCACTTGGAGTATTGAAATCACAGAGAAGTGAAGGTGTTGCCGCCGCCGAGCATATATCGATAAGTGAACACCGGAGCGCTTCCGCCACGGGAGGCGCACGCGTGTGAGTACTTCGATATGCAGTATACCAGCATCTGTGACGCGCACGCGCATTGCCACCGCGATCAGGCTTATAAGGCCGCGCCCGGCACCTCGTTGACGCAGTTTTCGCCGAGAAGCCGTCCCGCACGCACCCTCCCTCCCTCGCTCGCTCGCGCTCGCGCCCAGACACGTGCCATGGTACGCCGCGAACGAGGAAGGACATTAGTTGCTGCGACGGGGCACATCGCTGCGATACTAGAGCACTTGCTCTTGTTGACCAGCATTGTGCCCCACAAGAAGACGCGACAACGACCACTGCAGTGCTACCGTTGCCAAAAGTTTGGCCACGCAGCACTGCAATGTAACAACGCAGTCGCGTGTTTAAAATGCACGATACACGCGACTGCACGGCACCAAAGGGGGCTCCACACAAATGTGTGAACTGCGGCGGCGCACACGCTGCGAACCACCGCCGCTGCCCTTACGTCACACGGTGGGAAGATGAGCAGGCAGGAATAAGCGTCCTGACAACCGCCACTACAACCAGGGGATCGGCGAGGACCAAGGCTCGACCTGCGAGCCCGCCAGCACATGAGCAGGCCACGGCACAACATTCGGAGCACACCGTCGCTGCGATTTTATCGGCGATGGAGGAGGAGCGTGCCGCCGTTAGGAAGGAACTAGCGGCGCTACGAACCGAAGTGCAGCATCTCCGAGAGGAAGTTCTCTTTAAAGAAGCCGAAACCACGACGCACTCTGTCGCATGCGACCACTCAAACGGACGATCCCGAGGAAGTGATGGACGTCTGTACACAAGAGAACATGGCGGTTCACACAGTTGAGCCAGCACTGCGAATACAGACTCAAGATTCGTCACCATCCACGGGATCGGTATCCACTCCCGAGAGCGAAGAGCAAATTGAATACGAGACGATGCACTCCTTAGTGAAAAGCACAAAAGACCTACCACAATTTATGGAATTTGCAGCACAAGAAGCGGATAAATTTAAAGCTGGGCAATCGCCCATTCCTTACTATTTAGCGGCCGTCAAACCCACTAGGCCCCACAGGCCTTGAAATCGATTTTCAAGTACTGTCACAAAACTGACACACTCTACTCAACACCTATCCAGTCTTAACGAAAATTCAATGGCGGTATATATTGAATATGATCGCTGCCGAAAAACAGGAGAAACAGAATCTACCAGTCACCATCTAGGACAATCAGTGGACTTAGAACACTATGCATCAATATGGAGCTTACATTTCAGTTATAAGAGGACTGGCAACATCGATACTTGCCAGATACTTTTGATGTCGGGAATGCAGGACAAAAAGGACCCTTGTGAGCTCTAACCCCCTGCAATGAGTACAATAAAGATAAAAGAATCCTCTTACCTTTCACCCTGGAAGTCCAGCCGCCAAAGGCGGTAGTACTTCGGCTGCAGCACCAGACAAAAAAAAAAAAAAAAAAAAAAAAAAAAAAAAATGGCCGGAAGGTACGCGGCCGAAATATCAGCAGAAGAACTGAATTTTACGCGGCTGCATTCCCGAAATCTATTGGACTATACATTACGCCGTGAAAAGTTGAAAATGCACATTAAACTATCAGTTCGCGTCCAAAACCTGCAATGTCAGGAAATGTAAATATTATAAAAGCGATTCGGTGGACCCTCTGTCATGTACTTCAGTGTGACTTGCAGAGTGTTTATGTTGATGTGATTTGTCCTCACAGCTTACTTCCGCCAGTACCTCGCCTGCTACTGTCCAAACTTCAGAGAAATCCTGCGAATGTTGCGGGACCAGCACTCTTGCAGTAAAGGATATGCTGGAGACTTAACTTAGCCACAGCGTGAGTAATGTTTCCAGAATGATATTAGTACCGAGTATCTCGATATTTGTGGAATAGACATATGCCAATGCTCGTATACCAATGCTCTGTTTTAAGGACTTATCAATAATTTATGTATGGAAATGGCAATTATTAATCTACCAGGAAGTTTATATCAGTGCACACTCGGCTACAGAGTGAAAATATCATTCTGGAAACACACCCCAGGTTGTGGCTAAGCCACCGTATCCATTGTTCCGTGAGTGCTAGTTCTGCAGGGATGGCTGGAGAACTTCTGTAAAGTTTGGAAATTAGGTAGCAAGGTACTAGCGAAAGTAAAGCTGTGATGACGGACTGTAAAGGGTTCCGGGATAGCTCAGCTAGTAGAATTCTTGACCGCGAAAGGCAGATGTCTCAGGTTTCTATCCATGTTTGAAAGGAGTACATAATATAATTTTCATTTAATTTTACCTGTCGTCCGCCTTGAGCATATTTTGTTATAGAAACGTAAGTTATAATTCTGTAGAAAACAAATTTATGTAATATTCTGTACCATTTTTATTAATCGATATAACATGCTGTACTCATTTACAAATCTCTGCTATAAACCAAAGACTGTACGTTTTATCTTTGGAGTGTGTTTTGCACTCACTGTGGTTGTGTTAAAGGCAGTCGTTGTGTGACTGTCGATGAGTAGGAGTCTTCGTGGATCTGTCGAATAAGTCTGTCGGTGTGTCAGACTCGAGGAGTAAAAATCGGAAAGTTTAAAGCTTTAGCCGTTTTTAAAAGTCGCAGCCAAGTCTGCAGATTGTAATTTTTGTAAGTAAGCTGTTGTTAATGAATACTGTCAGTAATAAGGTAAGCCTCAAACATTTTTATTGTTATGAATGGTAGCTTGAAGTAGTTGATATTTGTCTTTTGCTAATGAATGCTGTTAAGTGCAGCTTGCATTTATCGTTTAACCCTGAGTCATTTTACCAGTTCCTCTTTCCTTTCACCGATTCGAAACCAAATTTGCAATCCGATCTGATCATTGAGATAATTGTATCTTGTTATAGTGCTGCATAAGAATAGTGTTATTAAATTTATAAGTGTTAATTAGAACAGTTCAGAGTAGGCATTTCTGACATAATCAATTTGTCTATCAATGTTCATAGTTAGAGATTTTCTCAGTGTTAATTAAAGTTCGCCGGCCGCGGTGGCCGCGGGGACTGAGGCGCTCCAGTCACGGTCAGCACGGCCACTACGGTCGGCGGTTCGAATCCCCCCTCGGACATGGATATTTGTGCCGTCCTAGTTCGTAAGTAGTTCATAAGTAGTTTGTAAGTTTAGGGACTGATGACCCCGTAGTTAAGTCCCATAAGCCTTACAAACATTTGAACATTTGAATTAAAGTTCAAATTATTAGGTCACTGTATGTTAGTAACAGTTAAAGTGATTCGTCTGATGAGAAATAGATCACGTAATGAGAAAAGAAATATTTGCAGTGTGTGATATTCTGAAAACATTACCAGATTTGAACTACATTCCTTATGTCATAAACCAGTATGGTAATTGTAGTACAGATAGGCCTCATTATCAAGTTCAGTGATTTTGGTATTCCATTAATCCTAAATGTTTCTATTTGAAATAATATTTATTCAAGTGACAAAAATATTACAGTAGTAGCACGCTGGTTTGTCGGCTCTCGCTTGCATATGGTGCACGCTAGTAAATCTGAACATTCCATTTGCTCACATTACTTCACACTCACGAGATTAATGCGTAGACAAATTAAGAATTGAAGTTTCATAACAGCGCACACTCCGCTGCAGAGTGAAAGTTTCATTCTGGAAATTAAGAATTTAATCACTGTTGATTTATTAACTACTGTACAATTTAATGTGTTATCCGCTGCACATAAAACAAAACCACATACACCTCAGATTATTGCATTCCATGTCAGTTGTAATTTGTTCTAGCAGGGCAAAGGAAGATTCTAAGTCTCATTGCTTATTCAAGTTATTTTGTAGCCAAGTCCGCCTCCTTAGCTCAGTGGAAGCGTCGCTGACTACCATGCAGTAGGTCCGGGTTCGATTCCCGGCAGGGGACTGGGAGTTGTGTGTTGTCCTAATCATCATCATTGGCACGTAAGTAGCCCACGCGGCGTCCGATAGAAAGACTTACACTCAGGCGGCCGAAGAATCCCGTAAGGGATCTCCCGGCCAAAAAAGCTATACGCTCATTTCCATTTTGTAGCCAAAACCATAAAAAAATATGTATGTATGAATTTTATCGGGCGCGGCCACTTAACAGAAACAGTGACACGATTGTTCAAATGTTTGTATAGCTTATGGGACTTAACTACGGGGTCATCAGTCCCTAAACTTACGAACTACTTGTAAGCTAACTAATACTAAGGACGGCACAAATATCCAAGCCCGAGGGGGGATTCGAACCCCCGACCGTAGTGGCCGTGCAGACCGTGACTGGAGCGCCTCAGTCCCCTCGGCCACCGCGGCCGGCGACACGATTGTTCCGAAACACACGCACATACACATACACACACACACACACACACACACACACACACACACACACTTCTTTTATCTTCCGATCACAGACATCACTTTTATGTTCTTATCTGCCAAGGAGTTTCAACAAAGTATGTAACGTACAGAACAATCGGTCGATCAATACTTGAACATTGCTCATCGGTGTGGGATCCGTACCCTATAGGGTTGATGTAAATCAAAAATAGAATAGCACGTTTCGTTTCAGTTTCATTAGGTCGCGCGAAAACGTCACGGCAATCATCGGCAACCTCCAGTGGCAGATGTTGCCACACAACGTTCCCTATCGCTCTCCGGTCGTCTTTCAAATCTCACTGATTAAATGTTTCTTGAACAGTCAACTATTTCTGTCTCTTACACATATCTCGCGAAAACGCCACGAGGATAAGCTGAGAGAGATAACGGCACACATCAAGGCTTACCAGTAAGCGCTTTTTACGAGAACCGTTCGGGACTGGGACAGGAAAAGGAGGAAGTATACTCCGCCACGCACCGTGGCGGGGCTTGCGCAGCACTTCTACATCTACATGGATACTCTGCAAGTCACTTTGAAGTGCATGGCAGAGGGTTCATCGAACCATATTTACGACTTTTCTCTACCGTACCATTCTCTAATAACTCTCTGGAAAAAGGAACACCTAAACCTTTGTATTCCATCTGATTTCTGAAATGTTCAAATGTTTGTTAAGCTTAATGGACTTGACTACGGGGTCATCAGTCCCTAAACTTACAAACTACTTATGAACTACCTACAACTAAGAACGGCACAAATATCCATGCCCGATGGGGGATTCGAACCCCCGACCGTAGTGGCCGTGCAGACCGTGACTGAAGCGCCTCAGTCCCCTCGGCCACCGCGGCCGGCATCTGATTTCTCCTATTTTACAATAATGGTCATGTCTCCCTATGTAACAATATATGTTCGCATTCGGAAGAGAAAGTTGGAGAAAGAATTTCACAAATAGATCTCGCCGAAACAAATAACGCCTTTCTTTTAAAACTCGGGCAACATTTCCGTAACACTCTCTCTCCGATATACCATTATACCGTTAATACAAAACGAGCTACCCTTCTCTGAACTTTCTCTAAATCATCAGGTAGTCCCACCTGGTATGGTGTAGCCAGTTTCTTTAGTAGAACTGTTGCATCTTCTACGTGGTCTACCAATGAATCGTAGTCTTTCGTTCGCCTTCTCTACAATATTTTCTGTGTGTTCAGGAGATGGAAAAAAAAGCTTGTTTGTAAAGCTTATGGGACTAACCGTGGGGTCACCAGTCCCTACTTACAAAGAACTTATGAACTAACTTATACTAAAGAGAATACAAACATCCATACCCGAGGCAGGATTCGAACCTCCGACGCGGGAGGCAGCGCGATACGCAACGTGGCGCTCCAGACCGTTCGACTTTCCCCCTGGCGGCTCAGGAAATGACATAAAAGCCTCCAATTTTTATTTTATCTATTTATTTGTTTATGAGGCAATTTATTCGTCCCACTCTCCCACTGAAGTGTTTTCGTGTTGCTTCTTAGAGGCAATGTGTGTTAAATTTAATTTACATTAGTAACATATAATGAATCCGCACGCTTTCAGTGCTGTGCGTCGCAGCTATGACCTCATTCGCATAAGTGTTGAAAGAAGTGATGCAGTGCGGTAAGAGAAACTATGAGACGACCTTTCCAATTTGTAACACGATCATATTGCCGTTGGACGGAATTGTGGTGAAATTTGGTACCTATGTGATATCATTAACGCAAGTGTAGACAACTTCCTGTTTCAAGCGTTGAACACAAGAGCTTTTACGGCGTTACGCTATAGCAGTTTTTAATATTCAGCTATTTTTGAGCCAAATTTGCGTTGCAATCAGTGACAATTACCGGCTTCCGAAGAAGTTTATTTTTATATCCATCACGTACTGTAGGATTCAACTGAGGGCCGGCCGCGGTGGCCGAGGAGACTAAGGCGCTCCAGTCACGGTCTTCACGGCCGCTATGGTCGGGTGTTCGAATCCCCCCTCGGGCATGGATATTTGTGCCGTCCTAGTTCGTAAGTAGTTCATAAGTAGTTTGTAATTTAGGGACTGATAACCCCGTAGTTAAGTCCCATAGACTATACAAACATTTGAACATTTTATTTCAACTGAGGAGCAAGCGTCCATCTTCATGGCACGAGTCAGTAATTGCAACAAAAGAGCAGAAGAAATCAGGACGACAAGTGGTTAGTTTTAGCAAACATGATAAGCACAATCAAACAGGAGTTAGCTTATTTTTTATAAGTTGTGTGTTTTTCGATACGATGGAAAGAGTGTGTCACGAGGAAACTCTTCAGTTTGGAGGCTTACTGCTAAGTAATGTCATCGATGGCGTGTGTTCATCGGAGACTAGGGTATCGTCAGCAATGCCCCAAGGAAGTGTGATATGACCGCTATTATTTTCTAGCTGTATAAATACTCTGACGAATGACCCACCAGAGGGTTTGTTAGCAGAAGGTTCCAACAGCAAACTTCACCGCAACCTCGCCCTATGTCCGACCTACAAAGGAGATACACTAGACTGTGTAACAAGGGAGGGGGAGGGGGAGAGAGGGGGAGGGGGGAGTAGAGAGAGAGACAGAGAGAGAGCCGCGTGTGTCTGGTGGGCAAGTTGCGGCACAGTTGCCGGCGCGATTTATAAACTCGCTCCCCTCCAAACTAAGTTGCGGGCTTTGAGAGCAGCGACAACTCCGCCAAGAGGGCCGCCTCGGCCCACCCTCTGTCTGCCTCCTGCCTTCTGACGTACACACCGCGCATGCGCAGACCGCGCCGCCTCCTGGCCGTTTTGAGCTCTGTGATCCTTCAGCACCAACTCCTCGTGCCTGCTACGAACTCGCAATACAAAACACAGAAAGTACACTTTCGTTATTCCAAACTTCATCCAATTATAATTTTAAAAAATCAGCCTGAGGAAAAAGAGTTTACTATAGATCTAGTACGGTCTGTGACTGGATGCTAATATTGATGCTACAGCAGCACTATAATAATAATAACAAATATTGCCTGTGGTCGAAATTCACCAATTTTGTTTAAAAGTATCTACACTCAAAAGTATTTTCACCCCTGATGATTGATCCTACGGTTTTATACAGAGAGGTCCCCATCAGAAGTAGCCACTTCAAAGTGTTCAAATGTTTGTTAAGCTTATGGGACTTAACTACGGGGTCATCAGTCCCTAAACTTACAAACTACTTATCTACTACCTTATACTAAAGACGGCACAAAAATCCATGCCCGAGGGGGGATTCGAACCCCCGACCGCAGTGGCCGTGCAGATCGTGACTGGAGCGCCTCAGTCCCCTCGGCCACCGCGGCCGACCCACTTCAGTGTTACTGGAACCCATGCAGACCAGGATTGCAAACTCCTTCCTGCAAAAAGTCGCTAAATGCTGTTAAAAATGACACATAGAGCTGTGTTCACCAGTACTTGTATCCGTTTTGATGGTCGTTATGAGCTCAGGATTATTTGTTGCTAAGAGATCAAGTGTGTTTTCACATCCATTTACAATTCTAGTTGGCTCATGAACTAATTGTTCGAAGTAATTCTCAGAGAATGCATTGAGTACAATTTCTCACGATGTTTTGTGCGTACCTCCTGATTTGAAAATATAATTTCGCCAACAGATCGAGGGTAAATTAAAATCACCGCCTACTATTATCGTGTGAGTTGGGTACGTTTTTGTAATTAGATTCAGGTTTTCTTTGAACCTTTCTGCTATTGTATCGTCAGAGTCGGGAGTTCGGTAAAAGGAACCAGTTATTAACTTCATACGATTTTCAGGTACAACCTCTACCCATAATAGCTCAACTTCGCTATACGAAATACTATTTTTGATGGCGACAAACATGCCTCCACCTATTTTGTTTAATATATCCTTCTGAACACAGATCTTTTGCAAATACGTCTGCTGAACTTATTTTCGGCTTGAGCCAACTTTCACTGCCTACAATGATGATGTGTGTTTCGGTGCTTCCTATTAACGCTTGGAGTTCTGTGACAGTAAGAGGAACTTCTTCTCACAGACTCCAAAGTGTTTAATAACTTTGAACCAAACAGATAAACCAGCATATGTGCAAAGTGTCTTGTATGCAGCTCGTCCTTGAAGAAAGGAAATGCTCAATTCCGGTTATTCTTTAAACGGCGGTACATAGCAGTCTCTTCAAAATTTAATACGTTATAGTATTATTTCATTCCCTTGAGGGATTTTGCTGCAGATATCTGGCGTTTCATAAATCTAGCGCTACGGAAAGTAGGATCTCACTTTAAAAATTAAATTTTGCTTCTTCCATACAAAGATCGTATTACAAAATCCAATAATGTGGGTCACTATTAGTGACTGACCTACAATAAAAAGGTGCCCTGTGCAATTTTGAAAGCAACAGCTGACCACTGTTTCAATTTAAATACGAATAGTTTCAATATTCATTGCTTATAGCGTGAAACAACTTCGTCTCTATACGTAATACCTCTAGTACAAGATATACGTTTGCACACTGCACACATTGCAGACTCTTCCTATCAACTTCGTGAATTAAAATTCTTAACCTTTCTTGGAATTAGGCAATTTACAGCATTGGCTACGTTTGGTCATGAACAAAACTTTAGTTTATCAACATTGACATTAAATGGATAATTAGTACCAATCAACGGCGAAATTTATGACAAAATATATGCCACGATGTAAGTAATTTTGTCCAATTCCTTTAATCAAAAAATGTAAAGTAAAAATGAGAGTTCGTAAGGAAACTGGTATCTGGAGTTATTAAGGGCTCTGTTTAACAATTTAAGATAATTCCATTCAATATAATTGATTTTTAAGATATCCATTGCTTGATTAATGAAACACTGAAAGAGTTATGCATATTGTTATGCTTTATATGACGCGTATTGAGTACTTCTAGAGATGAAGATCAAACATTTACATACGTAATGTAGGCTACTTTTGTGAGTTAACTTCCTATCTCGCACTGTAATCGGTTATAAAGTACTGCCTCCCCCATTTTACAGACACACACACACACAGACACACACACACACACACACACACACACACACAAATACCACCATTGTTTTCCCTATGGAATGTTCAGTGGTGTGGTACCTTATAGCTAAGCTCTAAAACACGACACAGCAGAATGCCTCTTATGTGACCGTCACATAAATATTTGTACTTAACCATCCAGTAAAGTTTGAAAAGGCATAGTACTAAGCATAAAAAACTGTTACTGTTGTTGTGTTTCGTTACTTAAATCATAAACTTTTCATCTACGCCGCTGAGAAAGGAGTCAACTAGCGCTACAACCTACAAGTGACCAAACCACGAAACACGAGAATAAGCGTTCGAGCTGGCGTTTGTAGTTGCAACTGATAGAGGTCGCGCATGCGCAGTTAAGGTAGTCAGAAACAGTGGCGACTGGAAAAACCGCGGGGTTTTCTCAGGAGTGTGCGCGCCCGGATATGTTCCAGGCCGCAATGAAATAGATGTCAAGAATGCAGTCGTGTATTTTGAAAGCAAATCTTACTGCTTAACATTTTAATTGCGGGATACAAGTATCAAATATCATCAAAGTGATGGCAAATAGCAATTAAATTTGGAATTAAATTGTTTTATTGGAGAAAACCTTCAAATGCCCCTAAAAAAGTCACTAATCCCAATTGGCAACTCTGCAATTAAATGATGGTATGTCATTATTAACCGTGAGAATCCGTCTGGGGCTGCTGACCGCCTGCTGCAAGTCTTTCTAATGGACGACTTAGATTAAGATAACAGAAACAGTCAATCCCGAGCGAAGCAAAAATTCCTCCAGACGTAAGGGGATTCGATAGGGGACCTGCCGACAAGCAGAACATATCCCGTTCACATATGGTATATTTGCTTTCGTTACCGTGTTACAGGCATTTATTCTGGTGTACATATCACACTTCACCTTGACGGATGGTCATTTGCGTAGGGCAGACAGGCCACATAAATGTTTCGCTCTTATTCACGCCTGCATGCATTAGTTTTGCATTCAAAGTCACGTGATGTCCGTTGCTCGGCAAGATAAACAAGTCAACACAGCGATTTCCAAACAAATGGACAGTCCGATAGGGACAGACACCGTGGCGTGCTCGGCCTCCAGACCTCAATATATTGGTTATAGGTAGAACAACAAACACCTTCTGCCGTTAATGTTGTAAATCCTTTATTACTACGTCTGCTAATCACTGTTCCCATCTTCAGCCCCCTGTTGAAGTGATTGCTATCACATAACCAAGATCCGCATAGATGATCTCTTATGTAGACCCATCTTTTGCAGAATGTGTGTCTTGGTCTATTTACACTCCTGTCCATTAAATTGCTACACCACGAAGATAACGTTCTACCGACTGGAAGAAGATGCTGTGATATGCAAATGATTAGTTTTTCAGAGCATTCACACAAGGTTGGCGTCGGTGGCGACACCTACAACGTGCTGACATGAGAAAAATTTCAAACCGATTTCTTATACACAAATAGCAGTTGACCAGCGTTGCCTGGTGAAACGTTATTGTGATGCCTCGTGAAAGGAGGAGAAATGCGTACCATAACGTTTCCGACTCTGATAATGATCGGATTGTAGCCTATCGCGATTGCGGTTCATCGTATCACGTTGGTCGCAATCCAATGACTGTTAGCAGAATATGGAATCGGTGGGTTCAGGAGGGCAATACGGAACGCCGTGCTGGATCCCAACGGCCTCCTATCACTAGCAGTCGAGATGACAAGCATCTTATCCGCGTGACTGTAACGGATCGTGCAGCCTCGTCTCAATCCCTGAGTCAACAGATGGGAACGTTTGAAACACAACAACCATTTGCACGAACAGTTTGACGACGTTTGTAACAGCATGGACTATCAGGTCGGACACCATTGCTGCGGTTACCCTTGACGCTGCATTACAGACAGGAGAGCCTGCGATGGTGTACGCAACGACGAACCTGGGTACACGAATGGCAAAATATGTTTTCGGATGAATACAGGTTCTGTTTACAGCATCGTGATGCTCGCATCCGTGTTTGGCGACATCGCGGTAAACGCACATTCGAAGCGCGTATTCGTCATTGCCATACTGTTGGCGTATCACCCGGCGCGATGGTATGTGGGTTACACGTCTCGGTCATCTCTTGTTCGCATCGACGGCACTTTTAACAGTGGCCGTTACATTTCAGATGTGTTACGACCCGTGGCTCCATCTTTCATTCGATCCCTGCGAAACCCTGCATTTCAGCAGGATAATGCACGACCGCATGTTGCAGGTTCTGTACGGGCCTTTGTGGATATGAAAAATGTTAGACTGCTGCCCTGGCCGGCACATTCTTCGGATCTCTCACCAATTGAAAATGTCTGGTCAATGGTGGCCGATTGTAACTGCCTCGTCACAATACGCCAGTCACTACTCTTGATGAACTGTGGTATCGTGTTGAAGGTGCATGGGCATCTGTACCTATACACGCCATCCAAACTCTGACTCAATGGCAATTACTTCATTCTGTAAACTGGTGGTCAGGCAAAGCTAAAGAATGGACTCAAAATGACGAGCGTTTAAGGTGCCTCGCTGCGCAGCGCGCGGTTGCTCGCTGTCGGAGATTCGTGTCCTCCCTGGGCATGAGTATGTTTGTATTGTCCCTGGTGTAAATTAGTTCATAAGTGTAGGGACTGATGATCAGTTTGATCCAATAGGTTTACAAACGTTTTTATTTAATATTATGATCTTAAAGCTCGAAATTTTGACCTAGCAGATTTGAATGTGTTTTTCTTCATTGTGAGCACAAGTTCTTGGAAGCCATGAAACATTTACTTTTCTGGAGTAGAGGAAATGAGAAACATGAAACGTTTTTAATCCTATTGAAACTCTCAGTTATCACGTTAATCAGTCTTTGTGGAAACATTTTCAAGGTGGTAGCCTTATTTCTTCCTAGAAGGAAACGAACAAATTCGTTTTATCTGTTTCTAGTCTAACAAATTTTTCCCTGGAAACATTTGATAGCTGTTGACGTTTTCTTGAGAGCACGCCTGAAAATCATATTGCCGCGAGAGACCATGAACACCGTCTGGCGGCATGGCGAAGGGGTTAGCGTCACGGACTGCGGTGCAGAAGGACGCCGGTTCAATCCTGCCCACCGGCATAAATTTATTTCTTTGTAATTAACACTTCCAGAAGTTTCTACATCCTTCTTATGTTCTCTTGTAAATTCTACTTGTTTATTACGTTAACTGTCCTTATAATTTCTGGTAAATTCTGTGTATAAATAGCAGAGCACTCTGCCTGAGAGGCTGTGTGTATGTTGAATTCGTAACAAACGTGCTTTCAGTATAAGTGCTGTGTTTAGATGCCTTCGAAGTCAAGCCTGCTCCCATTTCAACGCGACAATATCGTTCAAGACTTTTACACCTGTTTTGTAGACTAATGGCTCAGTAAGAAATGCAATTGGAGACATGGAATTGTACTCAAAGGCATCGCCACATTAGCAATATTTCTAAAGGTCAAAACCAAAATAAAATCAAAATTTTTACTGATTAGAGGAAACGTTCTCCAGAATAGGCAGAATAATGTAACAAACTAATTTTAAATGCCGATGAGAATGGAAAACAAATTGTGAGATGGGCGAGGCTACTGAACGAAAAAATCTCGAGCTTGATGTCAACCCGAAAATCTTTTCTGGCCTAAGTACAAAAAATATAATTAAGAAGAAATTGTCAAAGGCGTTGACATGCCTTTACATACTAAAAAATAACGTAATGCACTGACATCTTGAAAATAATGTATGCGAAGATAGCACAAAGTCGGTTAAACATGTGGAAACATGAGTCACTCCGTACATATATTGCAACCGCGACAGAAAGTTCCACAAAATCAAAAGAAGATTGCTGTGTTTATATTCTGCACGAAATTAATTTTTAAAAAAGCGCGAAAAGGCACAGAAACAGAAAGAAGAAATTACCTTAGACTAAGACTTAGTAAAATCGTTATCGTAGTACATTTAGTGATAAACAGATGGATCTCCACAGCATCTGCAGAAAGGCGTTGCAGGAATAGCAGCGTATAGCAGCTGCTGGGTGGGTAACAGGTTCTTGGTACCCCTCTAGACCGCCTGCTTCCTGCTCTCACGGGTTTTCTGGCAAATTTCACGAGTGTTCCAACCCCGTTTCGACAGTGCCCCACGGGATGGTGAACAGCAGATAGGTTTCCGTTTGGCAGACCTGGGAGGGGCGATTTCCTGGCAATATCGTGACTACTAAAACAATTCGTGTTCAGTATGGTTAGTTGTTGAAGTTCCATCAATTCTAATCACTGAAAAGGATCGACATCCGCATTGCCTTGTACGTCATAGTATTCAATTCTGCTAAGAAGTACAACGTACAAGTCATTTCACACGTCTCCAGGCAAAAAAAAAAAAAAAAAAAAAAAAAAAAAAAAAAAAAAAAAAAATTACAAGCAGGTAGGAGGCAAAACACGCAAAAAGCTAGTGGGCAGAATGACGATATAGATACGGAAGTGAACTCAAAAGTTCATTCAGTAAACAAGTTCCGACTACTCATTGCTCCCCTTCAGCTAAAGCAGTGCAAATAGTTGCTTCAATTGAAAATATCAAATGTACGAGTTTTGTGCTGTGTATCAATATAAGTAACCACTTCTTCAAAGGTTTCCTGAAAGGTACGCAAATGGATCATGGGTTGTTACCTCGACACAGCACAGTTCGTTGGCTTAGTCGCGGAAACGTTTTTGAGATTCTGTTTGCCTTTCATGAGGAAACTGGCTATCTCACTTTCTCGCAAAGCCGCGCGGGAGTATCCGCATGCTCAAAAGGATTATGCAATGGACTAGTCGGTCGCTCCCGCTGGAAGTTCGAGTCCTCCCTCACGCATGGGTGTGTGAGAGTTTTCCTTGGTGTAAGTTAGTTTAAGTAGTTCCTTAGTCTAGGGACAGATGGCCATAGCAGTCTTGTCCAATAGATTCACAAATATTTGAACATTAGATTTTCTGTCTCGAAATGAAAGAGGTCTAACGATTAAAGCTAGATGAGTGTGCACTTCAACTCATTATATTTAACATTGCAGTGTAAAGAGCATATTATAGTACACGTACACGACCAAATCAAACGTTAAATGAAAGAGTTTCGTCTAAATGAGAGGCAAATGACGGGAGACACTGGCCGTGGTATGCCAACCATTGCTGGGGAGGTGGGTTGCTTATGCAAACACAGACGCTGCAGCCCGTCAGTGAAACAGGTGAACGACCTGACCCAGAACATGGTCCTGAGCTCCGGTGCAGTAGCCGAGCGGTCTTAGGCGCCTCGCTGTGGAGCGCGTGGTTGCTCGCCGTCCGAAGTTCGAGTCCTTCCTTGGGCATGAGTGTGTGTGTTGTCCTTAGGTTAGTTTACCTTAGTTTAAGTAGTTTGTTAGCTACGGTCTGATGACCACGCAGTTTGGTCCGATAGATTTACAAACATTTGAACATGGCCCCGAGGAAATCTATTTGCAGGCGGTAGGCTGAATAGCGCCGTTTCCTTATACCACTGAGCTTAATACATGGAGGGAGCTATCTCTGCCACCAATAGGCTGCCTTTTGAAATGACCGTCGGTGATTGACGCGCGTAGTGAATATTTCGTATTTTTCGAGCCAGCTAACGCTGGAGAGCCGCAGGTGAAGGCATTCGTCTGACGAATCTCTCCTTGGGCAGTCGCTTATTTGACTACTCTGAGGATTTTGCTTGAGAAGTGATCCGTTTTGTTTGAGCGTTTCAATCAAAATGTTCAAATGTTTGTATAGCTTATGGGACTTAACTACGGGGTCATCAGTCCCTAAACTATTTAAGAACTAGCTAATACTAAGGACGGCACAAATATCGATGACCGAGGGGGGATTCGAACCTTCGACCGTAGTGGCGCGTTTCAATCCTGATAGTAAATTAAGATAGTGTCCAGAAACTCTCTGTACACTTCTAATTTATATCGAGATCTGTCGAAGTGCTGGCAAAGCTAAATACTTCTTACCGCTGTGTGGCTAGTTGCTTTTTAAAGCAGTTTTCCCTGAGTGTGTGTTCAGCCAGTATAGTAAGCTTTTGTATCTCGTTCACTTGAACGTAGACGTAATTTCTGTTTCGTGTATTTGTATATTATGTGGGAAAATAGTTGGAGAATCGTCTGTACTGACAGTCGAGGTTCAAATTCACTTTTTTACAATCGCAGTGAAGAAGCAGTACACAGGTTCCATGTTGATCAACCGTCTATTCACTGACCTGTATATCTCTCTCTCTCTAGAAGAGGACAGACACAGGCTGATCTCTTGGCAAGTGACATCAGGAACTCGTACGAGTTAAATAACACCGATAGCGGTATACGGGATACTCCACTATATATTTCGCGTCCCTTGCAACGGCCGTCTGCGGCATCCAGCACGGCGTATGGTAGCGTATAGTTGCGCACCAGCATTGTAACCATTTTGTTTGCTGTTTCCCCTTCATCACGATAGGCCGCTTAAACGCTACTAGTCACCGTCCAGCAGTGACTGTCACTACCCAATTTATACGTTCTCCAGGTCAGAGTGGGAGTAGTCATTACAGACCCCATCATTACGGAAGCTTTGCCTATTGCATCACAGTAGTACCTTTTATTTATTTATTTATTTATTTATTTATTGTCATAAGTATAGACTTTCCACTGTAACTTCATATTCTTCGGATAAAGGCTGATCTGACAGCACTAGAAGGATAGGATTATTATAAATTTTGCATCTCTTTGTTTAATAGAATAAATGAATTTGGCTTGAGCCTCTAACTATAATCATTCCACGTCAAATTTAGGATTTATCTGCTTCTATCATTTGTTTGCATCTTCATTTTTGAGCAAGAAGCTGTTAGTCATCTGCCACCTTAAAGACTCTCAATTTTCAATTTATTTACTTATTATTATTTTTTATAGGTAATACACCTCCTGTGAGCTAAGAATCAGAGATCATAATGTTCCTGGCATGCATTATAAAACAGGTACCCCAAGCATTTGATAATGAGCGAGGTGTATTTCAATCTTGTATGCAAAAATCAGAGAAATTGAGCCACGAGGTTTGTACGTTCATTACTTGGCTCATTCTTTGAACCTTGTAACCAAGATGTAATGGAAAATTAAACCATGGGCACCCACAATGATGTCTACATGGTGCGAAAACTGGCAATTAACACTAAATAATGAAAAGTGTGGAGTAATACACATGACCACCAAAAGGCATCCGCTGAACTTCAGTTACACGATAAATCAGTCAAACCTTGAGGTCGGACCGCCGCGGTGGTCGAGCTGTCTGCGGCGCTCCAGTCACGTTCTGCACGGCCACTACGGTCGGGGGTTCGAATACCCCTCGGGCATAGATATTTGTGCCGTCCTTAGTATTAGCTAGTTCATAAGAAGTTTGTATGTTTAGGGACTGATGACCCCGTAGTTGTCCAGTAAGCTCTACAACCATTTGAACATTTTGAACCCTAAGGTCGTAAATTCTACAAAATACCTTGGAGTTACAATTACGAACAACTTGGACTAGAGACAACACATCGAAAATATTGTGGGAAAGGCAAACCAAAGATTACGTTTCATTGGCAGAACGCTTCGAAGATGCAACACCTCCACCAAAGAGACTGCCTACATCACATTTCTGCGTCCTCTTCTGGAGTACTGTTGTACTGTTGCCCAGTGTGAGACCCTCACCAGGTGGGACTGACGGAGGACATTGAGAAGCTTCAGAAAAGGGCAGTTCGTTTTGTTTTATCGCGTCATAGGAGGAGGGGGGGGGAGCGTCACGGAAATGTTGCACGAAAAAATGTTGAAATGTTTGTAGCACTTACGGGTCTTAACTACGGGGTCATCAGTCCCTAAGCTTACAAACTACTTATGAACTAGCTAAGACTAAGGACGGCACAAATATCCATGCCCGAGGGGGATTCGAACCCCCGACCGTAGTGGCCGTGCAAACCGAGACTGAAGCGCCTCAGTCCCCTCGGCCACCGCGGCCGGCAAATGTTGCACGATTTGACGCGGAAATTATTATTTGTTGCAGCGAGATCTACTTGCGAAATTCCAATCACCTACATAGGGAGACATGACCACACCAATGAAATAAGACAAATCAGATCGAAAACGGAACGATGTAGGTGTTCTTTCTTCCCGCGCGCTTTTAGATACTGGAACGGTAGAGAAAGGTTAATGAACTCTCTGCCAGGTACTTAAATATGCAGAGTATCTATGTAGTTGTAGAAGAAAAGTCGGTGCCCTTGCCTGTAATAGATTGGTAGTCAGCAGCCTATGTGGCGACACTAAACCGGGACACGTAAATCGTCAACTGTTGAGTAATTTTAATCGCACTATAGTGTGCGCCAGCCGTAATCAGAGCCTTGAGGATGGCGGTATGTGCCAGTGGAGTTGTGTAGCTCACGGCACGCACCTCTTGTTTATCGCACTGCTCACAGCCCGCAACGGTCTAACTCTCCCCTCACTACCCCTCCACCGACATCCCCGCCACGATGCCACCGAGTGCTTTTCACCCAGTGGTGTACACTGCAGAATGTGCTGACACAGCGATGGTGATGACTGCAGTTACATAATACGGTTAACTAGTGTTTCTGTCTCTGCGTATTAAACGGCTTCTGTTCCAATTAACCGAAAACCGCACCTCGCAGTAACTTCGTAAATATAATTTTCAGTGCGGCCGTTGCGGTTTAGAGGACACAATTCGTAAAAACGCTAGCTTTAAATTTATTTGTGTCAACAGACGTACCAATACTGAAATCGAAAGCCATGGTGTTACCTGTTATGCTGGGTTAAAAGCGTTTGGCGTTCTGTCGAAAAGCGTATTACCACCCTCGGAAGACATGTTAATTAACAGCGAAATAGAAATGAAGGTAATTTGTAGTGCTAAGTACAGTTTTACAGCAAGCTTAACATGTTATTTCTCACAGCGTATCCTCCCCTCCTTCTGATATAAATGGCACGTGTAATTCACAGTGACATTGCCTGCATGATATACGTAACTGAAATCTTCATCGATTCTCCATTTTTAACTACTCCTCCCCCTTTTTATACCCATCGCCTGCTGTCTCAATTTCTGTACATCGTCTCTTTACCCCTCTCTAGTTCCTTCTCGCCGCCATCTATGTAAAATTAGATGTATAGGCCAACTTTAATAGTGAGTCATCAAACGGTATCGAATTAGGGATGATCGATATTAGAAGAGCACGAAATCGATTTACGATAAATATCGAAAGGAAAGCATCAATGTTTTAGTTGAAATAGTAAACAATCCTACGCCCGGTAAAAGTTGAGACCACCTGCAGCAACACTCTGCAGGTAGCATCATTGTTGAAAGTGGTCGCTGTGCTGTATTCAGGGAAGAAGCTGCACGAGTCATTTTATGAGCATTGTATGAGGCAGCCATATTCCAACGAAAAATATTATTAAATTTTCACTACACTGTATTATCCATTAGAATTTCACGAATTGCCACACCCAGTATAAATTTCATTTGCCCCTTTTAATGTGGTCATTAGTTAGTAAGATTTTTTATGCAAAGTTTTACATTTCCTTACTTTTAAAGCATGTTGTCGATCTTCGCGCCATTTTAAAACGTTATCAATATCGGTTTTGAAATTGATGCACATATTTTCAGCGATATTTCAGTACGGATGACTGCTGTTAATATAATATGAACAGTTAGGGTCAGAATACACATTTCTACGGCCTGCCTGAAGCTACTTGTGCATCAGCCATACTTGCTTCAGCATCTCGATCTGCTCACGAATTATGACTCGTGTTACCACTTACTACATTACGTGCCCATTGGCGCACTGATCATATCCCGGAAACCCAGTGTCTGGAACTGTTCACGATGTAAAAGAAATATTACGTGACTGAACATGTATATTGCGACGAAGTCTTCAGTATCAGCAAAATATAACATACTATCTACTAAACTTGGTATTGTCCGGGTGTGTGTGCATTTTTGCAGTCTTATATTAGAAACGAAAATAAAAATTAGGAAGGGATTTCATCTTCATGAATGCAGTAAAACGGCTGATAAATTATAAAATAGTGAAACAATGAAACATGCATAATGTACAAAATCGTAAGCGCAGTAACCAAAGAAAGAGAAAATAGTAATAAAATAAAAATGATGTATAAAATTAATTCAAAACTCCGTAGTATTGAGCATATTGTTCCTGTGATTTGTTAATCTTAATAGAAAATGCAAGTCTCACTGTAAACTAAAGTCTCTTGAATTTTAAATTCTAGATCCGTCGGAATAAGGATTATTCGGCCGCGCGGGATTAGCCGAGCGGTCTGGAGCGCCACGTTACGGATCGCGCGGCCCCTCTTGTCGGTGTTTCGAATCCTCCCTGGGGCATGGATGTTTCTGTTATCTTTAGTTTATGTTAGTTCATAAGTAGTTCGTAAGTGTAGGGACTGATGACCCCGCAGTTAAGTCCTTTAAGCTTAACAAACATTTGAACATTTTTGAAGGAATATTCGTGGGTATCTACACTGTTTCACTCTCTCCCTTTCCTTGTAGAATGATTGTGTGATGTCCTGGTATTGCATGAACCTAATTGTTTGTGTCGCCATATCTCATGACCTGCATGTATTTATTCCTTTCTTATCTTAGTCCATCTAGTTCTCCCCTTTCTGTCCATCGGCTTCTACCTTGTTATCTGTACAATTAAATTTCTTTTTTATCGAGCTCAGTACCTATGACACCATATATCGTTGACTATGTGTTCTATAATAACATAATTTTCCAGATTAGTAGGGAGTAATATTTAGGAAACTGTCAGCAATGAATAAATAGTGGATGAATGGAGTCTCGTAAATCAGTCGTCGCGTGACGGGAAAGTTTTGTGACTCATTCCTGACGACGTCATATCTCCTGAACTATATATCGTAGGTAGTTTCAACCCCACAGCTATTGTTGTCAGATAGTAAGCAATATGTGAACCAAATTTAGTTGAAATCGGTCCGTTATTTTAGGAGGAGATGTGGGAAAATAGTACATTATGTAGCAGTTATTCTGAAATTTCGTTGTGTACGATGTCATATCTGCTGAAATATGTGTCGTACTATGAAGTATACTTGAAGGTACATTCATTAGTATACGTGCCTAATGTATTCAAAATATGGCGTAGTAAGGACGTAATAAATTGAAACATCATGCGTGATGATGCGGTTTTTCATGAACCAAATTGTTTATGACTTCATACCTTAACTGCCGGCCGCGGTGGCCGAGGGGACTAAGGCGCTCCAGTCACCGTCTGCACGGCCACTACGGTCGGGGGTTCGAATCCCCCCTCGGGCATGGATATTTGTGCCGTCCTAGTTCATAAGTAGTTTGTAAGTTTGGGGACTGATAATCCGGTAGTTGGGTCCCATAGACTATACAAACATTTGAACATTTGAACATACCTTAACTATATGTCGAACTGTGATATAATATCGAAGAAACATTCAGTGGTATGTATGCGTCCTGTCTGTGAAATGCTTCGCGGATACTATTTACAATGTAGAAGTAATAACTTGTAACATCATGCCAAATGCCATAGATACACATAATCCACATCAGAAAAGTAGTAAGCGATAAACTTTTTCCTCCTCATCATTTTGTTGGAGTTGTCAGCGAGAAAAGTTTCGTAAAGATTTGAAATTATGTTCAAAGTTTATTACACGTCGCTAAGTGCTCTCATTTTCAATAAAATCACGCTATCACGCGCCGCAAGATTAGGCAGTTTTCAGTATGGTTTTTGCAGCAATAGAAAATGATTCCTGACTTTCAAGAATACGAGGCGCGTCCGGAAAGTAAGTTCCGTTTGGTGATAAAAGGAAATTGTACACAGATACGGAAGAAATTTTTATTGCACGAAATTCTTCAACTCTTAAACTACTTTTCCACATAACTGCCGAAATTTTGTAGGCACTTGTCATAGCGTCTCACAAGTTTTTGCATGAATCCTTCACAGAAGGTTGCCGCCTGTGTATTCAACCATGTGGTAACAGCTCTTTATCTTCGTTGAAGTGATGACCACCAAGGACAGATTTTAGGTGTAAGAAGAGATTAAAGTCGCTAGGAGAGAGGTCCGAGCCGTATGGAGGATGATCAAACAGGTCCCATTGAAATTTCCGTAAGAATTGTTTGGTCACATTCGGTGTGTGAGATCAGGCATTATCGAAAAAAAAAATTTTTTAACAGTAATCCTCTTCTTACACCTAAAATCTGTCCTTGGAGGACAACACTTCAACGATGATGACAAGCTGAAAGAACATGTTACCACACGGTTGAATACATAGGCGGCAACATTCTATGAAAAAGGCACACAAAACCTTGTGCCATGCTATGACAACTGCCTACAAAATTTCGGAAGCTATGTAGGAAAGTAGTTTAACTGTTGTAGCTTTTGTACAATCAATATTTTTTCTGTATCTGTACCCGTTCGTTTTATATAACGAAACTGGACGCGCCTCGTATTTCTGCCAATTTTGGTTGAAATTGATCCATTAGTTTATGAGCAGATGTAGAACATTATCGCGCGATGCGGCCACTTTTCACGAATGTCATTGTTTATGACAGCATATCTCTTGACGTATTTTGCCTGATAGTAAAGAACATTTTTACCAAGTTTGGTTGAAATTGGTCCAATAGTTTAGGAAGAGATGTGGAACAAAAAAAATGTTCAAATGTTTGTATAGTCTATGGGACTTAACTACGGGGTCATCAGTCCCTAAACTTACAAACTACTTATAAACTAACTAAGAGTAAGGACGGCACAAATGTCCATGCCCGAGGGGGGATTCAAACCCCCGACGGTAGTGGCCGTGCAGACCGTGACTGCAGCGCCTCAGTCCCCTCGGCCACCGCGGCGGGCAGATGTGGAACTTACATACGCACATACATAAATACAGCCTATTTTATAAGATGTAGCAAAAGAATTTTGCGCATGCATGAGTCAATAATTGAAACCAGAGTAGTTGAAAATAAAATGATATATAAAACGAAAACGAATGAGAGGAAGCCAGGAAGTGCGTAGCTTGCACCCGCCGCGAGGTGCGATGCGTGCTTCTGAATGCTGCGCCCAAGTGTAATTGGATCAGCGGTGATGGATGGCACTTAGCCATAAATTTTCCAACTTCTTCCTGCGTCGCCATTTATCTTCATCGGTGGCGCGACGCGCGTTGACCCAGTGCGCCCGCTGACCTTGCCATTGCCTCTCCCGCTTCCACATTGATCTGCGGTATCAATTTCGTTTCAACGCGCCCTGACAAATTAGAACGATTCGAAGAAGTGCAGAAAGGGTGCAGCCATCTGCGCACGTCGCAAACAGCCGGGTCCGCCCTCCGCGTGACGAATAGGCGCCGCGTGGCTCGCCTTTCATTTATGCCCTCGGCGGCTCGGCTGTTAGCGCCGGCGACCTGTGCCCTTCGTGACGGAACAGCCCTGCCAAGGCACAACGTCGTACAATAATGAGACGCAGGGCCTTTCACAGACCTTCTCAATTTGCCCTCCTAATTCTCCTGGGAGGAAATCTTGCGGCAGTTCTAACCGTGCGGCTTTAATGTGCAGCGCGTACACTACGAAAGATGAATTCGAAGTTACCCCTCCCCCCCTCTCTCCCTCTCTCTCTCTCTCTCTCTCTCTCTCTCTCTCTCTCTCTGCCGGCCGCGGTGGCCGAGGGGACTGAGGCGCTCCAGTCACGGTCTGCACTACCACTACGGTCGGGGGTTCGAATTCTCCCTCGGGCATGGATATTTGTGCCGTCCTTAGTTGTAGGTAGTTCATAAGTAGATTGTAAGTTTAGGGACTGATGACCCAGTAGTTAAGTCCCTTAAGCTTAACAAACATTTGAACATTTTAAGCTTAACAAACATTTCTCTCTCTCTCTCTCTCTCTCTCTCTCTCTCTCTCTCTCTCTCTCTCTCTCTCTCCCTTGTAACACCACATCGCGACCATAGCATTAGCCTCACCATATTTCTACATTTTTCATTGTTACGAAGGATAAGAAAGGTACGCAGAGGTTGGGAAGGAAGTAAGACAGGGTTGTAGCCTTTCCCCAATGTTGTTCAATCTGTACATTGATAAGGCAGTGAAGGGATGGAAGGAGAAATTTGGAGAGGGCATTAAAGTACAGGGAGAAGAAATAAAAACACTTGCGGCTTGATGATGACATAGTAATTCTGTCAGAGACCGCAAAAGATCTCTCTTGTAAAACCACATCGCGATCATAGCATTAGACACACCATATTTCAACATTTTTCATCGTAACGAAGGGCAAGAAAGGGACGCAGAGGTTGGGAAGGGAGTAAGACAATGTTCCCCAATGTTGGTCAATCTGTACACTGAGAAGGCAGTGAAGGAATGGAAGAAGAAATTTGGAGAGGGCATAAAAGTGCAGGGAGATGAAATAAAAACATTGCGGTTTGCTGATGACATAGTAATTCTGCCAGAGACCGCAAAAGATCTGGAAGAGCAATTGAATGGAATGGACAGTGTCTTGAAAGGAAGATATAAGATCAACTTTAACAAGAGTAAAACGAAGGTAATGGAATGGAATGTCAGAAAATCAGGCGATGCTGAAGGAATAAGATTAGGTAATGAGACAATAAAAGTAGTAGATGAATTTTGTAATTTGGGTACCAAGATAACTTCTGACGACCGAAGTAAAGAAGATATAAAATGAAGCATGGCTATGGGACGGAGAGCATTTCTAAAGAAACGAAACTTTTTAACATCCAATATTAATTTAAATGTTAGGAAGTCCTTTCTGAAAGCATTTGTCTGGAGTGTAGCATTTTATGGGAGTGAAACGTGGACGATAAGGTGTTCAGATAATGAAATGATAGAAGCTTTTGAAATGTGGTGCTACAGACGAATGATCAAAATTATATGTGTAGATCACGTAACTAATGAGGAGGTGCTTAACGGAATCGGGGAGAAAAGGAGTTTCTGGCATATACTGACTAAGAGAAGGGATAGATTGGTTGGATACATTCTGAGACATCAAGGAATTGTAAACTCAGCATTAGAAGGAAGCTTGTGGGGTAAAAATCGTAGAGTGAGACCAAGGGACGAATACAGTAAGCAGATTCAAAACGATGTAGGTTACCGGACGTATTCTCACACGAAGAGACTTGCACAGGACAGGGTAGCGTGGAGAGCTGCATCAAACCAGTCTGCGGACTGAAGACCACAACAAAAACAACGTAATTTTAATTATTTATTTAGAGGCATAAATTTCTCATTTTTCAAAATTTTTACTAGATTGAAATTAGATTAGAGTAATTCAGAATAACAGTATCCAGGGAATACGCAGGTCAAAACACCTCGTATATCAAAGATCATTTGTCAGGTTCCTATTATAAAGAGTACCCGCAGTTGGATTACTCTCTCTGCGTTTCTTGCTCTCTATGTTACTAGATCTCTATGTGATTTGCTCCCTGTGTGATTAGCTCTCTATTCAGTGCTTAGTTTCAAAATATCATACGCGGTTTCCGTCCAAGATAGACAGGAACCCGCGATAAATCATTTATTTATTAATAATTACTTTTATATCGTGATCATACGCGAATGCGTACATTATCTTTGGACTTTGATCGGGATAGGCTAGGCCTGGAAGAATTAGAAACTTCTGCCTCCCGTAATAAACTAATATTCGTGATTTTGGAATTTGAACTTATTGTCAAGTTTAATGAAATAACTTAAAAAACCGTATCTGGAAGGGTTAAAGTTCGTAAGCAATGTAACAGGATCCAGAGACTTCAATATAAGACTTTGACGATAATAATCATTCACTGTGAACTCATAAAGTGTTTTCTGTGAATGTGAGTTTGTTGTAAATATTAAATTCAAAATAGAGAATCTGTGATACTTAAACAAGTCTTAAACAATTATTCAAGTACTTAGTTCCTTAATATTCTCCAAGAAGATTCTAAAAGTGAACATATATCTGTGAAATTCGTAATGAATCAATTAATATGTGAAAGAAAATACCTAACAGTTTTGATTAGAAGAAACTTCTAATGAAATTTTTTCTAAAGAATAAATCTATAGAAAGGAATCAGGTACAAATAATATGGTTTGTGATGGGCTTCAAACTGTCTGAACTACCGCGACTCAATGATTCAATTTTTTCGTTTTATTAAATATCAGCCCCTGAGAAAAGGAATTTCATGCTCAAACATTATTAGACAATACACAGAACCAATATTTACAGTATGAAAAATTCAACAAATACATAAATTTTATTAATTACGAAGAAGTACCAGGTCCACCAACTTAAATTTCATACTGAGATGACAAAATTTTGAACCCATCCATTCATTACAACTGTGAAAGTCAAGTCGAATCTACAGCTTACAAGTCACAAGCTAAAACCAAAATACAAGTCAACCAACGTGTAGTGTAGTGGTGTAGTGGTCAGCGCAACTGCCTAGATAGGGACATGACCCGGGTTCGAATCCCGGCTGGGTACACATTTTCAGCTTTGCCTAATCGCAGTTGTGTGAATATGAATGAGTGACACCTGCAGGTTCAGAAATCACGTCTGTTCTTTCGGAACAGCCGCCACATACATGTATATAACTAAATACTTTAGTTTTACTGCCTGAATAGCGGAAAGGAAGTAAGCGATATAAACTTCCAATTCTTTCATTATTTTGTTGGCTTTTCCGGCGAAAGCAAAATTATGTGTATTGTTTGTTGGGAGTCGCAAAGTGCTCTCATTATCAAATAGTGGATCAATAAACTCATTCACGCGTCGCACGATTGGGCAATTTCGTGTAACTCAATGCTAACGACGTCATATCTCTGGAATTGCGTGTCATATGTAATATTTCTTCCCGTAGCGATTATTTACAGTAACGATATTTGTACCAAATTTTGTCGAAATTGGGCCATTAGAAGGAGATGTAGAACTGTCGCATGATGTGGCTGTTTTCCCAGCATTTCATTGTTTGTCACCTACTAGCTGATACCCAGCGTTGCCCGGGTACTCATCGATTTATTCAAGCCTTGAGTTAGCATTTCTCCTATCTGTTCTCTATCTCTGCCCATCACCTATTTTTCTAAAACCATGTTTATTTATGGGACACTTTACAAAAAGTAAGACTGTCTTGCATAATGTACAATGGGGTACAGAAATATTACCCAGACCGAATAATTTAAAGTACAAGAACAGAACATTGCACATCCCTTAGTTCCGAAGTGCAGTCTCTGGAGCTTCAGCCTGGTGTTTTTATCATCAAATAGAAGCAATGCAATAGTTGGGATACAGTATATACCTATTATATTGGTGTCGTGTTTGTATATACTTATTATATTGGTGTCGTTTTTGTTCTTTCTAACATGTCCGAAAGAGCAGACATCACAGCTGTTTCGCGGCCATATTGCACTTGCAAATTATTGATGAAGGAAGAAGGATTAGGAAGGAAAGGATTGACAGTGACTGCATTAGGGCATTGAAATTAAACAATGGCGACAAATGAACATGTGATTCGGGCCGAGAATCGAACCCTGGTCTCCCGCTTCGGGCCAGCGGTCGCCTTAATCTTTCAGTCCCATATTATGAAATTAGCTTTGGTAAAATGAAAATTCATTCTTTATTAATACATTGCAGTAAACATTAAAAAGTGTTTTTAAATAATTGGTATAACTATTGTTTTTTTTATGTCAGGTATTTCATGCACATCACAGACGTTTGTAACGAGGTATTTTATTACTTGAGACGTTATTTTATTGATGGTTTATACAGCCAGATCGATAATGCTAGCGCGGTTGCTCGCCGTGGAGGTTAGAGTCCTCCCTGGGGCATGGGTGTGTGTATTGTCATTAGGTTAGGTTACCTAGGTTTAAGTAGTTTGTAAGCTACGGACTGATGACCACGCAGTTTGGTCCAATAGATTTACAAACATTTGAACATTTTTCGATAATGCTAGCATGATCTTCGCCACAGCAGCAAGGACAAGACAATTCATTGCTGCAATAAAATAAAAAGAATCACACTCTCAGCGACGTACAGACGGCAACGCAACACAGACTTCAAGATGGACAGATTAATGCATCATAAGTGGTTACCGCCGTACCAAGCGGCAAAATGTCGTACTAGAAGCATGTTGTTCATCAACAGAAATGCAACTTTAAGGATTGATGCACAAAATACGGTGTAAATCAATTTTTAATACGTTGTTGTTCAGGAACAACACTAGGAATGAAAGGGTTAACCACTTGACTACCCGTGCTTGCCTCCCGTCCATCTCAAACTTCCACAAGTCGCACGCTATGGCTGTAGCGCCCCTAACCTTCGTGCCCTCTTACACTCACCATTACGGATTCCCGTGCAAATTCGAACTTATGACTGCATCTGCGGGAAGTAAATGAAGCTAACGCCATTTTCGCGTGTAAATAATTATATCGGTGTGGTGTCTTTTCTTCCGGACATGTCCGATGCCTGACTCAACCAGGAGCACCTCTGAAGATGTCCAGCGGAACTCTACAGGAACAGTCAGGAGCAGAAATATGCCATGAATCACGGCCACACAACCATGAAGATCTTCAATAATAATGTTGTAATACTTTAATGATAAATCTGAAGCATTTAAGTAAAATTTGTGACGCAACCGGGAATCGAATCCGGACCTCCATGCTTCTTAGGCAGACGTCTTACCGCTAGATCACCGCATCACCGCGATTAAGGCGCTTCGGAATAGTTTAAGCACGATTTCCTTCACGACACAAACTTTAATTCAGCTTCTGTGTTCCATAGAACATTGCCGCTACTGCCAAGGCTCTGCATGCAGCGGAATAGCACCTCGGCAATGGACATATTGGAACATTCCTGTTTAAGGTGATATAAATATTAATGTAAATACAAATAAACAATCCCTGAGACGGATTTACGTCTCGAATATGTCAAAGGCATTAATGATAAATCTGAAGCTTCGAATTAAAATTTGTGATGGAAACGGGACTCGACCGGGGACTTCGACACTTACTAGACAGACGTCTTACCGCTAGACAACCGTATTACTAGCGATTAAGACGCCTCGGAATAGTCTAAGCTGCATTACACTTTGTGACGTGAAGGAAATTGTCTTAGACTATTCCGACGCGCCTTAATCGCTAGTGATGCGGTGGTCTAGCGGTGGTTATCGCGTGGTGGATGTGAAAAACTACGTTTAGAAGTGCAGCTGCTGCAAAGAAATTGCTTTCTCTGTTTGACAGAGTATTGGTTGTTACAGCAGAAGCTATAACAAAGACGAAAGATGGAATTGTGATCCCTGAAAAAGCGCAGGAGAAAGTGCAGAAGGCCACTGTAGTAGCTGTAGGACCTGGTGCAAGAAATAATAAAGAAGAGTACATCGCTCCAACAATAAAAGTTGTTACCGGAATATGGAGGAACGAAAGTAAATTTTGGATGAAAATAACGAGTACCATCTCTTCAAGGAGTCTGACATTCCGGCGAAACTAGATGCTTGACGTAACTGAGTTTGTGAAACAAGAATCAGATTTACAAATGTAGTGAATCTTAGAACTGTTCGATCTGAGCAGTGAATTTGTGTGGGCGTGAATGTTGGACTACAGGAAGTGTTTGTGCGATGTACGCATGCAAAGTCTGACAGCTCTGAAACTGAACGAACTTTGTTGATGACTTAATTTTGCAAATGTTAGATTATTATGTGTTATATATGCTGTGTTCAATTGTTTTACAGTAAGTTTTCAATAAAAGCGTTTTTGGAAAGAAAAAAAACTGGTAAGATGTCTGCCTAGTATGCATGGAGGTCCGGGTTCGATTCCCGGTTGCATCACAAATTTTAATTCAATGCTTCAGATTTATCATTAATGTCTTTGACATATTCGAGACGAAAATCCGTCTCAGGGATTGTTTACTTGTATTTACATTTATTTTTTTTTTTTTATTTTTTTTTTTTTTTTTTAAAAAGCTTATGGGACTTAACTACCGGGTCATCAGTCCGTAAACTTACAAACTACTTATGAACCACTTACGAACTAGGACGGCACAAATATCCATGCCCGAGGGGGGATTCGAACCCCCGACCGTAGTGGCCGTGCTGACCGTGACTGGAGCGCCTCAGTCACATCGGCCACCGCGGCCGGCATTTACATTGTAATACTTTTTCTAGAAAGAGACATATTTGTTAACAAACGAATTTTGCAGAGCCGTTTCCACGGGCGCACAAGAATTGTTGAGACTGGTGAAGGAATCCGTGTACACTTTTAGTGTGGAGGCGCGGCGCGCCACACTCGGCCTGGCGGTAGTGGGAACACTTCACTCGGAGACCCGTGAGAGAACACTTGGTCTGAGGGCGCAGGGGCGGGTCAGAGCCCGCAGGTGTGAGAGGGGCTGTGCCAGCACCCAGCAGGCAACTGCGCTAGCTAGTCTCCACACAGTGTGCTGAGAAACGGCAGGGACATTTAGATAAGCTGCCTCTGGAGCCGCCGATACTTCTACATCTACCTAGATACTCTGCAAATCACATTTAAGTGGCAGGCAGAGGGTTCATTAACCACTTTCATAACTTTTCTCTACCGTTCCATTCTCTAATAGCGCGCGGGAAGAAAGAACACGTAAATCGTTCCGTTTTCGATCTGATTTCTCTTATTTTATTGCGATGGTCATTTCTTCCTATGTAGGTGGCTGCTAGAAAAATATTTTCACATTCAGAAGTAAAAGTCGGTGATTGAAACTTCGCAAATGTTCAAAATGTTCAAATGTTTGTTAAGCTTAAGGGACTTAACTACGGGGTCATCAGTCCCTAAACTTACAAACTACTTATGAACTACCTACAACTAAGGACGGCACAAATATCCATGCCCGAGGGGGGATTCGAACCCCCGACCGTAGTAGCCGTGCAGACCGTGACTGAAGCGCCTCAGTCCCCTCGGCCACCGCGGCCGGCTGAATCTTCGCAAAAAGATCACGCCGCAATGAATAACGTCTTTCTTTTCATGATTTCCACCCCATTTCGTGCAACATTTCCGTGTCGCTTTCCCCCCCGTAACGTGAGAAAACGAGCTGCCCTTCTCTGAACCTTCTCAATAACTTCCGTCAGTCCCACCAGGTTGCCCACACTGGGCAACAGTACTCCAGGAGAGGACGCACAAGTGTGATGTAGGCAGTCTCTTTGGTGGAGCTGGTGCATCTTCGAAGCATTCTGCCAATGAAACGTAACCTTTGGTTCGCCTTCCCCACAATATTTTCTATTTGTTCTCTCCAGTCTAAGTTGTTCGTAATTGTAGCTCCTAGGTATTTAGTAGAATTTACGACCTTAAGGTTTGACTCATTTATCGCGTAATTGAAGTTCAGCGGATTTCCTTTAGTAGTCATGTGTATTACTTCACACTTTTCTTTATTTAGTGTCAATTGCCAATTTTCGCACCCTGTACAAATTTTGTCTAAATCGCTTTGCAGTTGCTTTTGATCGTCTGTTGACTTTACTAACCGATAAACGACAGCATCATCCGCGAACAGTGTAAGGGAGCTATTCAGATTACCTCCTAAATCGTTTATAAACACAAGGAATAGTAGGGGATCTATAACGCTTCCCTGTGGAACGCCAGATATCACTTCTGTTTTACTCGATGACTTACCGTCAATTACAACGAACTGTGTCCTTTCTTATAGGAAATCGTGAATTCAGAAATACTTATGAAAGTCTTTCACGAACTGACCGATTAGTTCCCATAAATTTTCGATGGGTCGCCATATTAATCACTGAAATTGGCTAGATTGTTTTTCAAATAGCCGACCGCGGTAGCCGAGGGGACTGCGGCGCGCCAGTCACGGTCTGCACGGCCACTACGGTCGGGGGTTCGAATCCCCCCTCGGGCTTGGATATTTGTGCCATCCTTAGTGTTAGCTAATTCGGGAGACTGATGACCCCGTAGTTAAGTCCCATAAGCTCTACAAACATTTGAACATTTTCTTTTCAAATAGTCCAGCGACGTGACGCATTGTCATCTATAAAAATTCTATTTTTATTTAGGAACTTTAAGAGCACTCATTGATCGGTTCAGTTGGACAAGAAGATTAAAATCATTCCATAATATTAAGCAGCCATGGCAAATTGGATACTGCCTTTTTCACTGCGCAGTGGAGTGTGCGCTGATACGAAACTTCCTGGCGGATTAAAACTGCGTGCCGGAACCGGGATGCAAACCTTTATTTATTGCACATTTTTATAACCTGCTGCCTAATACTTAAAAGCAAATCGTACATCTCATAATATAGCATACAATGGCATACATTCTTTCACGTTATTATTTGGATAGACTAACAAGCAATAACATGAAATACAAAAATAAAGTAAAAAAGGAAAAAAATACAATGATGATTAGAAAATTACATATTTAACAAGACGAAAAAGAATTACAAAGAGTGTACATATATAGTTCTTAGTCAGGCTGTTCCAGGTGGGAGAGTCTCGAGAAAAAACTTCGAGCCTGTCCCATCTGACCCTGCCTGTATTTAATCTTAAAATATTACATGTTTTGTACTACTCTCGTGGATGGGTGGTGATATAAATTAATTTGATGTCTTTACATTTAGAAAACAGAATAATGTCCCTTAAGTTCGCTCTTCCAGACGGGAGGCCTTCGGTAAGGTTTCGAGGCTGTCCCTCGTGAAGCAGCTTCTTATTTGTACTATCCACTATCCTGTATTATTTTACATTATTTGTAGTGTTGTTATTTGTTATATAATTGCTGATGTTTGATTTCTATATTCACAATTCTTATTACTTTTACATTTTATGAAATGACAAGTCTTGTCTTTCTTTTCGATTCGCATATGGTTTTCCTTGTTGTCTGTTGGTTTATCAAGGTTTTTGTGCGTGTTCGTCATTTTCTGGGTCTGTGTCATTTCCAGTATTCGTATCAGTATCTGTATTTACTGGTTCGAATCCCGGTTCGCCGCGGTGGCCGAGGGGACTGAGGCGCTTCAGTCACGGTCTGCACGGCCACTACGGTCGAGGGTTCGAATCCCCCCTCGGGCATGGATATTTGTGCCGTCCTTAGTTGTAGCTAGTTCATAAGCAGTTTGTAAGTTTAGGGACTGATGACCCCGTAGTTAAGTCCCATAAGCTCTACAAACATTTGAACATTTGAATCCCGGTTCCGGCACACAATTTCACTCCGCTGGGAAGTTTGGGTACATATTTCGTTGAGTCCGCGTCACACTTGCACCCAAGCCGATGCGGGTTATCACTGTTATACCCCTGGACATTGAATCAAACACTCTCTGGATGTGCTGTTAAGGTATAGCAGTCCATGCTGCTTCCACATGTTGTAGTTGTGATCTGGTGTAGAAGCAGGTGGTATAAGTTACGCCAGTCGTTCGCAATCACCGATCGTATGTTTTCGTTAGACAAGAGATCTGGAGAACAGGAAGGCCAAGACAGTGATGGAATCCGAAGTAGTCTTCTTGAACATCGTGCGCCACGTATCGTCACGTATTATCCTGTTGAAATGTGGTCGTCGCCAAGCTCCGACGCTACGGGAGGGCAAAAGGTTGCAAATCTTGTAAACCAGCTGGTCATTGTACATGCAATGGGTACCAGCGAAGTGCGAGAGCGGAATCCGATACCACCGCAAATCATAATGCCTCTTGTAGGACCTCTGCGGCAATGAGGGAGGCAACAGTTCATCATGGTTCAAAATGTTCAAGTGTTAGTTAAGCTTATGGGACGGAACTGCGGAGTCATTACTCCCTAAACTTACAAACTACGTATAAACTCACTTATACTAAAGGCAGCACAAACATCCATGCCCGAGGGGGGAATTCGAACCCCCAGCGGGGAACGGCCTCGCGCATCGGAGCATAGGGACCTATTGCGCTCGGCCACTCCGCCCCGACGTTCATCACGGTGTCTCCAGATTTTGCGGTGCGGAATGGCCACTTGGTCTAAGGCGTCATACTATAGACTGGGCGGCCTTTCCCGCGGAGGTTCGAGTCCTTCCTCGGGCATGGGTATGTATGTTGTCTTACAGTAAGTTAGTTTCAATAGTTTGTAAGTCTAGGGACTAATGACCATAGTCCTCCTCTCTCGACTAATCCTCCCTCCTCTTCCTCTTCTCTCTCTCTCTCTCTCTCTCTCTCTCTCTCTCTCTCTCTCTCTCTCTCTTTTTCCCCATTTCAACCTTTCTCAGACCATCTCCTCCTTTACCTTTTCTCTTTTCGTACATCTTCCTTCCCTTCTATCTATCTACACTTGATTCCACTCCTCCACCTCTTCCTCCGTTCGCCTCCGTAGCTCAATGCCAGCGTCGCTGACTACTACGCAGGGGGCCCAGGTTCGATTCCCGGCAGGGGACTGGGTGATTTATGTTGTCCTAATCATCATCATGTCATGATCATTGGCACGTAATTCGCCCACGAGGCGTAAACTAAAAAGATAATCCCGCAAGGGATCTCCCGGCCAAGAATGCCATACGCTCATCATCTCCTCTTCCACGCTATACATCCTCCGTTATAAGCGATATTGTATGTAATTCACAATAAAATTTACAACGTTATGCTCCATAGATCATGAATACGACACTTCGTAATGATGTACTTATTGCAATCTTCCATTCGATCAACTCCGCTTTTCACTTTCTTCTACCCCCTCTCAGTTCACCTTCCATCATTCTCCTGTCACTTTCCCCTTTTACTGCGCATGTTCTTCCCCTCTTCGGATATCTCCTCCCTTCTCGGCTACCTTCTCTTCCTCCTTGCCCATCTCCTTGCAAGAACCCCCTCCTAATGACCAAACCTATCAGGAAATTGTAGGCGTATTTAGGAGTCCATAGAAAATGGTGCAGCGTACGTGCCGATTTACCTGTCCACACTGTCCATATGCAAGTTAAGCTGACCCGTCTTTGAGCCAGACTTGTGAGCCGACGTGTACGCGTTCCTCCTACCTGTTTTGTACGTATGCTCTCGATGACGTAGTCCCTTCACAGCTAGGCAGCACGCTGGAGTACTGATTGATGCGCGATTATAAGAAAGTGAAATACTTCCTCGTTACGGGTAGGTATTTTGTTTAAATAAAATCCTGAATGCCAATTATGGGGCACCATAATAGAAGACTGTTCAGTTACTTTGAAATAAACATAATTTTACTGCTAATACTGAGGGCATGATGTTGGTACGAGGAGAATCCTGATTCACCACTAAAGCCAGTGTCATTCTATTCGGTTCTCCATGTCCGTTGTTCATCGTACCACTGCCGGCATAAACACCTGTGACATTGACTCACAAGGAGAGGACGACCTACTCGTCATAGCTGAATTCGTCCAAATTTATGGTACATGTAGGGCGTGGTGAACACGAAAGTGCTCCAAATGAAAACGCCAGATGGCTAAGCGTTTAGGAAAGAAGAAGTTAGATACGGATATATCACCATATGCATCTTATCAACTCTCTCTGTAACAGCATGTGTTGCCGCGGCGGAGTGGCCGAGCGCATTGAGGCGTTATGCTACGAAGCGTGAGGCCGTTCCCCGTTGGGGATTCGAATCCCCCCTAGGCATGGATGTTTGTGCTGTCTTTATTATAAGGTAGTTCATAAGTAGTTTGTAAGTTTAGGAACTGATGACCCCGCATTTAAGTCCCATAAGCTTCACAAACATTTGAACATTTGAACGGCGTGTGTTTGGCTCAGCCGTAAAAGATCGGATTCCTGTTGAGAAGGTTGCGGGTTCAGCTCCACCCGGCGGCAAATTTGTTCTGCTTCTTGGCAATGCGTACTCCTACATATTGCTCCCGTGGGAATCGTGAGATAAGATTAGATTAATTACAACACACACGAAGGCATTTAAACAATCATTCTTCCCACGCTCAATACGTGAATGGAATGGGAAAATCCCTAATAACTGGTATAGGGGGACGTACCCTCTGCCATGCACTTCACTGTGGTTTGCAGAGTAATGATGTAGATGTAGACTGACATCACAATTAACCGCAACATCATATAGGTTATTTTATTAATTCATATAAGCAAAAAAAAGAAAGGGCATTGGATGAAATTCGGGTATAGAAACATTTAAAAGGGACTGTCGTTAACGCTTTGTTGGGGACGTCGTGTATGTAAATCGATACTTCCGTTCTTTTGCAGTTGATCATGTACTTGAGTGATAATCATCAAAGAAACGGGGAAATCAATAATTCTGACCGCATCTTGCAAGATAATATGCTTGTTTTAAATAATGACTTCCCTTGCTGATGTTGTGCACAAATAAATGCAAATTGTGAAGTCAGTAGTGTACGCATTGCCAAGCAGCAAAGAAATATTTGCCGCCGGGCAGAATCGAACCCGCGAACCTTTCAATAAAAAAATCCGATCCCTTACCACTGAGCTAAACACTGCTTTCTTAACAGACTCTCTCAGGGGCATTTGATAAGGTACATATGGTGCTAGATCCGTATCAAAATTCCTTTTATTTCCTAAACGCTTAGCCATCTGGAGTTCCACTTGGGGCACTTCCTTGTCTCACCACGCCCTACATGTACCATACGTTTGGACGAATTCGGCGAAGACGAGCAGGCGTCCTCTCCTCGTCAGTGGTAAACACAGCAGTGAGCGTCTTTTGGCCAGTCAACTCTGCTTCAAACGTAGTCTGATTTTAAAGGCGGGCAACACTTGTCACGCAAAGGACCGAATCAGTTGTGCTTCATGATGTGGCATAATGATCCATCACTGACATCAGCACAATATGTCTGTCATCACGTGTAATTTTACAACGAGGTGAGTGGAATCGATCCCGTCAGTCCGTCGTTCCCTCCTGCATCCGCCTATTACTGATTCGTATTACAGTTGATTCGTTAGGTCCGAGATGATATACAATCTCTCTGAAGAAAATTCCAAAATCTCTATAGGCCACTACTTTTTCGTCGAATGTCGTAACGTGTTCGAAGGAGGCATACTGATGCTGCTTTCGGAAAACAACCGCAAGAAGGAACAATTCCAGTAAATCAAGACGTCAGTCTGTTCCCCTGTATATGGCATTTAGAGGAGACGGTAGTGATGCTTTTTGTGCCTGCAGTGAAATGCTAAGCGCCTACATCTCTAGCAGCCGCTAATGCAAGTTGATAAAGTTAATTGGTGTCTCAAAGAACATGATAACATTATCCAAAAGCAATATTTACGGAATATATTGGGTCATTAAACGGCTTTCGACTGCTTAGGCCATCATCAGGTAACAACTGACTGTCGGTAATATATGTTCACAGATATGCGGTTTACAAAGATGTTATTTACAGAAGATTCAAATTGACATGTTCACAGATAAGTGTTACTTTGTATGTCACTGATTTACATCTACTAAAACATAAAAATATAAAAGCTGTTATTTATATGTAGAGGTTCAAAGTCTGAGCCGCAGTGAAGTAGCCGAGCGGTCTAAGGCGCCTCGCTGCGGAGCGCGTGGTTGCTCGCCGTCGGAGGTTAGAGTCCTCCCTGGGGCATGGGTGTATGTGTTGTCCTTAGGTTACTTTAACTTAGTTTAAGTAGTTTCCAATCCTAGGGATTAATAGCCAAGTAGTTAAGTCCCATAGATTTACAAACATTTGAACATTTTCAAAGCTTGAATATTTTCGTGAAAAGGGGCGAAGGTGGGGCGGACTGTTACATAGAGAAATAGTACTAAAATAGTAATATTGGGTACAATTGCCAAAATGATAAATGCTGAAGTCGATAACTAAAACTTATTGTAGCAGAGGGGAAAAAAGGAAACTGGATTTGATCATGTTTATTGATCATGTTTATTGATTTCCAGTATTTCCAGTGGTGTCCTGTTTGAGATTTTCTTGAGAGAATTTCACATTCTACATTCTAATTATGGTTTCCTGTGATTAATGTTCGGCAAACCTCCAGATTCTCTTTCGTCCTGATAATTCGATAGCCTCATTTCGATGCCTCTTTTATTGTCATGCATGTTGTGTGGTCAGACGTTTAGAACTCATTGACCTACGTACAGAAATGACTTCGATGTGAGGTATTGTCTAAGATTTAATTACCACCTCGGAAGAGAAGTTAGCCGGCCGCGGTGGCCGAGGGGACTGAGGCGCTTCAGTCACGGTCTGCACGCCCACTACGATCGGGGGTTCGAATCCCCCTTCGGGCATGGATATTGGTGCCGTCCTTAGGATAAGGTAGTTGATAAGTAGTTTGTAAGTTTAGGGACTGATAACCCCGTAGTTAAGTCCCATAAGTTTAACAAACGTTTGAACGTTTGGAAGAGAAGTTAAATAGAAATTGTTAACTGTTTTGATGAGCACATTCGTTGTCTCAATACGGTAGGAAATACCACAAGCAGCCGCAATAACCAAAATACAATGACGCAGTACCGTGAGAAAAATAATTTTTTAGTAGCAGCGGATACGTTGCAGCAGTATCAGGCTCTCCACATGGCTTGTTCATTAAGACTTCACACATGTTCGTGGTAACAGAAATATTTACGAAACTTGTTTCAGCTGGTAATGAAAATTTTAAGAGTACGAGATAGGCGTATACTATATTCCTTCGGTGAGACTCCCGTTTTTTTTTTTTTTTTTTTTTTTTTTTTTTTTTTTTTTTTTTTTTTGTCTTCAACAGGACTGTGGACAGATTACAACAAATGATACTAAAAAGAAATGTAACCTATGTCTCGTGCATTATAATGTCACGAAGCGTCATTAAAAGTGCAGAGACATCAGTCAGGTACGCATTCCTCATAAGCCTGGTGCGTGAACAGTTCATTCCTTTTTCAGGAAACTGCCTCCATAAACGACTGCATCGGGATTCAAGTTTGCAAAACTGTGGGCTGTAAATTCCATGTTTACCGCTGCAAGATCTCTCCGGGTCCAGGAGGCGCTTGTGACACCCTGGAGTGTGATAAGAGGCAACGTCACATTTCTTTCTTTTAGCTTTTATAGAGACGTATGTGTGCAGGAGGGAGTGGCAGTACTGAGTTGTGCTGAGGAAGGCGGCGCGCGAGCTCCGGAACGTAAAACTCCGATGTTGCTAGAGAGGAGAGAGGGGGGGGGGGAGGCGCAGAGATAGGACAAGAGAAAGTGCAGCGGAAGCGCAGAGGCATGGAGGGGGCGGGGGGGGGGAGTTAGAAGATTTAGATTTCCACTATCACGTACTTCTACCTCGACTACTTCCACAGGTACTTGATGTTACCTTGTGCTACGTGCTTACACCCCCCCCCCCCCCCCCTATTCTGTGATTCTCGTGAGAGTCCAATCAAACTTTGCCTATACGTTTATCTTTTAAGAATACTTCATAGTAACCAGAAAACTAATATTTTATGACAGGCTCAGATACTGTAATAAAAAATTCATGATATTCTCAATTACGAGGCGATAGTTGTCAATCTGTATCTATAAATGTGAATGTTCGGTGTACGTTTATCACGTCTGAACCACAAGACATAAAGAGCTAAACATTTGTACAGTTACTAATGTTTACCCGGGGAAGGCCTTAGACACGGTTTTATGGCGATCGGATAGCTATTTATCTATATGTATTAATGTGAATGTCTGTTCGGTGTATCTATAAATGTGAATGTTTGTTCGGTGTACGTTTTTCACGTCTGAACCACAAGACATAAAGAGCTAAACATTTGTACAGTTACTAATGTTTACCCGGGGAAGGCCTTAGACACGGTTTTATGGCGATCGGATAGCTATTTATCTATATGTATTAATGTGAATGTCTGTTCGGTGTATCTATAAATGTGAATGTTTGTTCGGTGTACGTTTTTCACGTCTGAACCACAAGACATAAAGAGCTAAAAATTTGTACAGTTACTAATGTCTACCCGGGGAAGGCCTTAGGCACGGTTTTATGGCGATCGGATTGCTATTTATCTATATGTATTAATGTGAATGTCTGTTCGGTGTATCTATAAATGTGAATGTTTGTTCGGTGTACGTTTTTCACGTCTGAACCACAAGACATAAAGAGCTAAAAATTTGTACAGTTACTAATGTCTACCCGGGGAAGGCCTTAGGCACGGTTTTATGGCGATCGGATTGCTATTTATCTATATGTATTAATGTGAATGTCTGTTCGGTGTATCTATAAATGTGAATGTTTGTTCGGTGTACGTTTTTCACGTCTGAACCACAAGACATAAAGAGCTAAAAATTTGTACAGTTACTAATGTCTATCCGGGGAAGGCCTTAGGCACGGTTTTATGGCGATCGGATTGCTATTTATCTATATGTATTAATGTGAATGTCTGTTCGGTGTATCTATAAATGTGAATGTTTGTTCGGTGTACGTTTTTCACGTCTGAACCACAAGACATAAAGAGCTAAAAATTTGTACAGTTACTAATGTCTACCCGGGGAAGGCCTTAGGCACGGTTTTATGGCGATCGGATTGCTATTTATCTATATGTATTAATGTGAATGTCTGTTCGGTGTATCTATAAATGTGAGTGTTTGTTCGGTGTACGTTTTTCACGTCTGAACCACAAGACATAAAGAGCTAAAAATTTGTACAGTTACTAATGTCTACCCGGGGAAGGCCTTAGGCACGGTTTTATGGCGATCGGATTGCTATTTATCTATATGTATTAATGTGAATGTCTGTTCGGTGTATCTATAAATGTGAATGTTTGTTCGGTGTACGTTTTTCACGTCTGAACCACAAGACATAAAGAGCTAAAAATTTGTACAGTTACTAATGTCTACCCGGGGAAGGCCTTAGGCACGGTTTTATGGCGATCGGATTGCTATTTATCTATATGTATTAATGTGAATGTCTGTTCGGTGTATCTATAAATGTGAATGTTTGTTCGGTGTACGTTTTTCACGTCTGAACCACAAGACATAAAGAGCTAAAAATTTGTACAGTTACTAATGTCTACCCGGGGAAGGCCTTAGGCACGGTTTTATGGCGATCGGATTGCTATTTATCTATATGTATTAATGTGAATGTCTGTTCGGTGTATCTATAAATGTGAATGTTTGTTCGGTGTACGTTTTTCACGTCTGAACCACAAGACATAAAGAGCTAAAAATTTGTACAGTTACTAATGTCTACCCGGGGAAGGCCTTAGGCACGGTTTTATGGCGATCGGATTGCTATTTATCTATATGTATTAATGTGAATGTCTGTTCGGTGTATCTATAAATGTGAATGTTTGTTCGGTGTACGTTTTTCACGTCTGAACCACAAGACATAAAGAGCTAAAAATTTGTACAGTTACTAATGTCTACCCGGGGAAGGCCTTAGGCACGGTTTTATGGCGATCGGATTGCTATTTATCTATATGTATTAATGTGAATGTCTGTTCGGTGTATCTATAAATGTGAATGTTTGTTCGGTGTACGTTCCTCACGTCTGAACCACAAGACATAAAGAGCTAAACATTTGTACAGTTACTAATGTTTACCCGGGGAAGGCCTTAGACACGGTTTTATGGCGATCGGATAGCTATTTATCTATATGTATTAATGTGAATATCTGTTCGGTGTATCTATAAATGTGAATGTTTGTTCGGTGTACGTTTTTCACGTCTGAACCACAAGACATAAAGAGCTAAAAATTTGTACAGTTACTAATGTCTACCCGGGGAAGGCCTTAGGCACGGTTATATGGCGATCGGATTGCTATTTATCTATATGTATTAATGTGAATGTCTGTTCGGTGTATCTATAAATGTGAATGTTTGTTCGGTGTACGTTTTTCACGTCTGAACCACAAGACATAAAGAGCTAAAAATTTGTACAGTTACTAATGTCTACCCGGGGAAGGCCTTAGGCACGGTTTTATGGCGATCGGATTGCTATTTATCTATATGTATTAATGTGAATGTCTGTTCGGTGTATCTATAAATGTGAATGTTTGTTCGGTGTACGTTTTTCACGTCTGAACCACAAGACATAAAGAGCTAAACATTTGTACAGTTACTAATGTTTACCCGGGGAAGGCCTTAGACACGGTTTTATGGCGATCAGATAGCTATTTATCTATATGTATTAATGTGAATGTCTGTTCGGTGTATCTATAAATGTGAATGTTTGTTCGGTGTACGTTTTTCACGTCTGAACCACAAGACATAATGAGCTAAAAATTTGTACAGTTACTAATGTCTACCCGGGGAAGGCCTTAGGCACGGTTTTATGGCGATCGGATTGCTATTTATCTATATGTATTAATGTGAATGTCTGTTCGGTGTATCTATAAATGTGAATGTTTGTTCGGTGTACGTTTTTCACGTCTGAACCACAAGACATAAAGAGCTAAAAATTTGTACAGTTACTAATGTCTACCCGGGGAAGGCCTTAGGCACGGTTTTATGGCGATCGGGTTGCTATTTATCTATATGTATTAATGTGAATGTCTGTTCGGTGTATCTATAAATGTGAATGTTTGTTCGGTGTACGTTTTTCACGTCTGAACCACAAGACATAAAGAGCTAAAAATTTGTACAGTTACTAATGTCTACCCGGGGAAGGCCTTAGGCACGGTTTTATGGCGATCGGATTGCTATTTATCTATATGTATTAATGTGAATGTCTGTTCGGTGTATCTATAAATGTGAATGTTTGTTCGGTGTACGTTTTTCACGTCTGAACCACAAGACATAAAGAGCTAAAAATTTGTACAGTTACTAATGTCTACCCGGGGAAGGCCTTAGGCACGGTTTTATGGCGATCGGATTGCTATTTATCTATATGTATTAATGTGAATGTCTGTTCGGTGTACGCTTATCACGTCCGAACGACAAGACGCAGAGACTTAAATATTTGTACAGTTACCAATTTTACCTGAGGAAGGTTTTAGGCACGGTTTTATAGCGACCTGATTGATATTTAGTAATTTGAAGAATATAACGCGAAATGCGGAGCAATAATTACTCTTTGAAAATTATATTTACTCTTTGAAAATGGTTTTATTGGTTGCATTGTTGCTATAGGGTTGATAATGTTAAAAGGGTGGAGTATAATGGGATGGAAAGTTATCGGTATATATAAAATTCTACGTGTGTGTGTGTGTGTGTGTGTGTGTGTGTGTGAATATTTCGCTCTGCAGCGAAAACTACAGAACGAAAACGAATGGTCTGTGTGTAATTGTTGTCCGGTCTCCCGTTGTACACCATAGCAGTTTCACACCGATAGCTAAAGGGGGTGGAAGATATGGTGGTTGAAAGTCGTCAAATTATAAAAAAAATTCGGACTGAAGGCAAGCGATGCCGTTTACGACTCTACAGCAAGGAGGTTACATACAGTGAAACGTGATGCCACAGACCATATCTTTGGTCTATGCGTGCTACAATGACTTCAGCTCTTTCTCTGTAAGGATAAGCATACGAATAAGGAAATATAAGAATAAATAAATAAAGCAGTAAAAAAGAAATTTCTTTTAATACATCGTGTTGCATACAAATCTACAGTTCTTTTTTCATTCTCTATGAAATATCGCACACTTAAGCTTCAATCCATGAGGACGGTCGCCGTAAGTGTAAGAATCACGTACGATACATTGTTCAGAAGATATGACGTCATAAACAATGCGATGCGCGAAAAACTGCCGCATTTATCGACAATGCTGCTCATTTTTTCCTAAACCACTGGACCGATTTCAACCAAATTTGGTACACACATTCCTTAACGTGAGGTAACAATTGCTGCAGGGTTCAGAGTCACGTATGACACATGGTTCACTAGATACGACGTCATAAATAATAGGAATCACAAAAAACTGCCACATAATGCGGCGAGATTTTATAAATACGCTATATGAGAATGAGAGTACTTAGTTACTTGCAACAAACTTTAAACATAATTTCAAAACTATATTAAACTTTTTCTTGCTGATAAACATAGCAAAATGATGAAAGGAAAAAAGTATCTCGCTTACTACTTTTCTGCTGTTTATGGAGTTAAACTACGGCATTCGGTACGACGTTACAATTTATAATTTGTGCACTACAAATTGTAGCCGTAGGAAGTTTTACAGACAGTATAAACACACATAGTTGAATGTACCTTACAAATTGTATTACAGTACGACACGTAGTTCATGAGATATCAGCACATGAAGAGTAACGTTCTGCTGTTCATGGACTAAAATTACGGCATTCGGTATGAAATCACAATTTTTAATTTCTACACTACAAATTGTAGCCGCAAGAAATTTTACAGGCAGTATAAAACGCATACAGTTGAGTTTGACTTCTAAATTGTATTACTGTACGACACATAGTCCATGAAATATGAGCACATAAACAGTAACATTCATAGAAAACCGCACCATCACGCACCAAGTTTTAATCTATTACTTCTTTACTCCTAATTGCATTCCCAAGAGATTTTACAGACACACTACCCTTATACAAATAAATATATACCTAAAAATGGCAGAAATATTACACAGGTCCCGCAGCATGGTAAAGGTCAGCAAGTGACATACTAATTAACCAAAACGCTGCTCTTTAATAATATTTATTATTATTCCGTTTTGGCTTACAATCCCGTTTCCATGTGACCTGCGGTATAAATTGAGTGGTATTTAGGTTGAACAAATTATTACTTTATATTACAGTACAATCCCTTACGGTTATGTCTAGATATGAGTACGAATGATGTGAAGCTACCATATCTCACAGCCAGCTGATTTTATACGATCCTGCGATGTTATTATGTCATTACTTTCAAAGGCATGTTACTGTATGATGGTGCAGATATAAAAATTTGTAGTGAAGGCTCAAAATAGAGAATTGTGTGGGTTCAAAATTTTTGAAAATAAATTCATTTTCTTTTTTGTAATAAGTTACTGCCTGTATTTTGTATCTTTAACGTCCCTCTCTATATTAATGCCACGTCTCCTGCAACCTTGGGTCTGAAAGGGTAAGAACGGCTCTCTTCTGAACTGGGTGGTGGAAACTCTATGCGCTGAGATACAAATCCGTGTGAGTCGGTCTGCGGTATACAGAGTGGCCGAGACGCCCATCGGTTTTCCGTTGTACTAAAACATCTAGGAAAGCCATCCTTCCTCCTTTGTTCAATTCGACAGGAAACTGGATGCTACAGTGGATACCATTCATGTACTCCACGAAGTGCTCGAGTTCTTCCACGGCATGTGGCCACACCATGAAAATTTCATCGACATAACGAAAAAATGAAGATGGACGAAGAGAAGCTGAATTTAATGCACGTTCTTCAGAGTTATCCATAAAAAAGTTTGCCATTGCTGGAGACAACGGGGAACCCATAGTCATCCCATCAGTCGTTTCATAAAATTTACCGCCATACAAGAAGTAGGTGGTTGTCATTACAAGGCGGAACAGCTTTACTGTTTCTGGGGGAAAATTCTCTGCCAAAGCTCTATATTTTAATAGTGTACTATAACGTAATAGTTTGTTCAGCCTAAATACCATCCTATTTATACCGCAAGTCACTTTGAAACGGGATTGTAAGCCAAAACGGGACCGTCGTGTTCAAATAAATGTTATTAGATAGCAGCGTTTTGAAACTTCCTGGCAGATTAAAATTGTGTGCTGGAACCGGGACTCGAACCTGGGACCTTTGCCTTTCGAGGGCAAGCGCACTACCGACTGTGCTATCCCGCACGACTCACGATGCCGCCTCACAACTTCACTTCCGCCAGTACCTCGTCTCCGAGTTTCCAAACTTCACAGAAGCTCTCCTGCAAACACGCAAGACTAGCACTCCTGGAAGAAAGGATATGGTGGAGACATGGCTTAGCCACAGCCTAAGGGATGTTTCCAGAATGAAACTTCACTCTGCAGCGGAGTGTGCGCTGATATGAAACTTCCTGGCAGATTAAAATTGTGTGCCGGAACCGGGACTCGAACCTGGGACCTTTGCCTTTCGCGCGCAAGCGCACTACCGACTGTGCTATCCCGACACGACTCACGATGCCGCCTCACAACTTCACTTCCGGCCATGTCACAAGGCAAGGAGTGTGATTGGAGTGGTTAGAGGAATACGGTCGTGATCATAAATTGATGTCTTTGCCCCTTAATTCACCAGATATAAAGCCGATAGAACGCATATGGAAAGTGATTGATTGTGGTGTCAGAGCTCGTCGTTCCATTCATAAGAATTTATGGGAATCAGGTGACTTGTGTGCGCACGTGTGTTGTTCAAAATGTTCAAATGTTTGTATAGTCTATGGGACTCAACTACGGGGGTCATCAGTCCCTAAGCTTACAAACTACTTATGAACTACTTACAAACTAGGACGGCACAAATATCCATGCCCGAGGGGGGATTCGAACCCCCGAACGTAGTGGCCGTGCAGACCGTGACTGGAGCGCCTTAATCCTCTCGGCCACCGCGGCCGGCCACATGTTTTGTTCGACTTCTTCCAGCTACCTACCAAGGTCTCACTGCTTCTACGCCAAGACGAGTCGCCACTTAACCGTGCTAAAGATGAGCATAGCCGGCGATTAGTTAGCCTCTAGCGTCCCCTTGTATCGTATACACTATGTGATCAGAAGTATCGGGACACCCACAAAAATAGGTGCATTGTGCTGCCATCTACAGCCAGCTACTCCATATAATCGACTTCAGTAGTCCTTATACATCTTGAGAGAGCAGAATGGGGCGCTCCGCGGAACTCACGGACTTCGACTGTGGTCAGGTGGTTGGTTGTCACTTGTGTCAGAAGTCTGTACGCGACATTTACACACTCCTAAACATCCCTAGGTCCATTGTTTCTGATGTGATAGTGAAGTGAAAACGCGAAGAAACACGTACAGTACGAAAGCGTACAGGCCGACCTCGTCTGTTGACTGACGGAGACCGCTGACAGTTGAAGAGGGTCGTACAATGTAACAGGCAGGCATCTGTCCAGACCATCACACACGAATTCCAAACTGCATCAGGATCCACTCCAAATACTATGACAGGCGAGAGGTAAGAAAACTAGGATTTCATGGTCGAGTGGCTGCTCATAAGCCACACGTCACGCAGGTCAATGCCGGACGACAACTCGCTTGGCGTAAGGAGCGTAAAGACTGGACGAATCACGATGCACAATGTGGCGATCCGATGGCAGGGTGTGGGTATGGCGAATGTCATCTGCCAGCGTGTGTAATGCCAACAGCAAAATTCGGAAGCGGTGGTCTTATCGTGTAGCCGTGTTTCTCATGGAGGGGGCTCGCACAGCTTGTTTTGCGTGGCACTATCACAGCACAGGTCTACACTGATGTTTTAAACACGTTATTGCTTGTCACTGTTAAAGAGCAATTTGGGGATGACGATTGTATCTGTCATTACCATCGAGTACCTGATCATAATACACGATAATAACATCCCTGTAATGTACTGGTCAGCACAGAGTCCTGACTTGAATGTTATAGAATACCTATGGGACGCTGTCTTCGTGGCAGGTCTGACCGACCACCATCGATATCTCTGTTCAGTGCAGCATTCCGTGAAGAATGCGGTGCCATTCCCCATGAAACCTTCCAGCACCTGATTGAACTTATTCCTCCGAGAGTAATCAAGGCTATGATGGGCCAACACCACACTGAATTCCAACATTACCGATGGAGGGCGCCACGAACTTTTATTTTCAGCTAAGTGTCCAAATACTTTAGATTGCATACTCGGGTGTATCATACACTAAATTATATTGCATTACTTTGTGTAGCGAATTTCACAATAACATCAACTGCATGGTGTTCTATATGTCCACAGAACAACCAGTTCACCTGCTCGTAGATATGACAATGACTGCTAGCTGTCACAAGCAGTCAGTAACAATTTTTTCAGTTGTTAAACATGGATTCAAGAAATAAAGATTAATATTGTTAAAACAAGAACTAAAAACTTGTTAAAAGATTACCGACTATAATTACATCAAAGAAAGTGTCTCGAAAGACGGCTTCTCTTCCGGAAACACATATTTCATAAATGTATCATGTATGGTACATCGGGTCTCTGTGACTAAAAGTCCTAAGGCTATGAGGAGGAAAGTGAAAAAAGGTAAAGAGGAAATATCACCTCAGGCGTCAACAGTAATGGCCAAAACATATCAAAGTGTTTTTCACATGCCAGAAGTAGTTAAACAAGAACAGGTAAATGTTCGGAGAAATGGGTTATAGAAAGCTAAAAAATATGAGGTGTTTTGAATGTAAAGTGTTTTCCCTCTTGCTTCGGAAATAAATTGAATAAAAATTTTTCATATTTTATAAGAATATCAGGTAAAACTTTCAAAATTTGTAAAAAATGTGCTTTTAAAATTTTCCACCTATTTTAAGAATGTATTCAATAACAATATGTAATGAGAAAATGTGAAACTATTACAGGCATTTAATAGCAAGGAGATTAATTTAATCTCTAATGTGGTAGTTGGCACCACCGATGGGCAAGAGTCGTCAGTCGCATTATCACTGGTCTTTTGAGCAAATATTTGCAATTTCATTTTTGCAATGAGTGGCTGGACTCCGGCCAAACAAATTCTGCTCCTCACGCCATTCCGGTGGAGATTAAAGCATCGGTTTGTTTCCCGTCTCGAACAAAAAGATTTTTAAAGCGAAATTTTTGTGCTCAATCGGTAGAGCAGTCCCTAATTAGTCTATTGTGATACTTGGTTTATCTAAATGTATTAACAGAGACAGTAAAACACGACAATTAACCAGTACTCCGAAAGCGGCTGCGTAGCGCTTCCTTAAGGCAGTAACAGGCGGCACACGTGAGATGGGGCAACTTGGGCGTGGAAGACGGTGCCAACACATGTTTACCGGTACGACAAGTTGTTGTTGGTTTTTAGGGGACTAAACAGCTAGGTCATATGTCCCCTGATACGATAAGTGCTGCTCGACAGTGTAGCTGGCAGAGGACGCCTCTCTGATTTTTCGGCCACAACACAACACGTACACACCTTCAGAAGTAACAGACATGTTTTTGGTAATGGATAAGTGCTGCTGACGTTAACTTGTACAAGAAGTCTGTTTAATTGTTGTTACTGTAATATACAGTATATTTCTGACGAGATTCCGTACTACGAATTGTAGGGATGCGCAATGAAGTCGCCAAGGAGGCAGCTCGGATGTACGCTGCTTTGCTTTGATAGCGACTAAGTAATGTAGTAATTGTTCAGTTGCTTAGCAATTGCTTCGTAAATGTACGGTATAGACCTGTCACTAATAAGTGCAGTAAGTAAGCTTAATTAAAACAAATTTAAATATCAACAAATAATACAATTCCTTGAAACAACATTGTCTCGTTATACCAAATGTATTAAACATAAGGAGAGGCATTGAATTAAAATTTATGCTCTGGTCTGGATTCGAACTCAGGACCTCCTATTTACTATGTAGCTGCTTTAGACCATTTTTTTCGCTCTATGGGTAGATATTTTCCTTGCGGACGTTGCTCGTGATTGCTCGTTTTTGGTTCTACGTGTTCTTTGGTTCAGCTTTTTTATAACAGAGGGCGTTGAGCCCTCTGACCGGGCGCGCTGAGCCACGGCGCCCGGCTAGACCACTCAGCTAACACAGTGCCGTACCAGAAGCAACTACACGGACTGTCTCAAAGCACGTCTCCCTCCAGATCACATACTTTAATTCTGCCTCCTGGTCCCTGTGAATTGCGTATCAAATTGCCAGGGCTCTCCTACGTTGGAATAACACCCCAGCAAAGAACGCGAATAGGAACTATCCCTCCTTGTTCCTCCGGCAGAGTTGCCCCATCTCACATGTGCCGCCACGCCTCGCGCCGCATGCTACTGCCTTATGGAAGCGCTACACACCTACTTCCGGAGTCGTGTTGTTGTTGTTATGGTCTTCAGTCCGGAGACTGGTTTGATGCAGCTCTCCACCCTACTCTATCCTGAGCAAGCCTTTTCATCTCCTCATAAGAACGGCAACCCACATCCACTTGAATCTGCTTACTATACGCGTCTCTTGGTCTCCCTCTGCGATTTTTACCCCACACACTTCCCTCCAACGCTAAATTTACGATTCCCCGATGCCTAAGAATGTGTCCTACCAAGCGATCCCTTCTTTTAGTCAGGGTATGCCAAAAATTCTTTTTCTCTCCAATTCTGTTCAGTACCTCTTCATTAGTTATGCGATCTACCCACCTAATCTTCAGCATTCTTCTGTAGCACCACATTTCAAAAGCCTCTATTCTCTTCCTGTCCGCACTGCTTATCGTCCATGTTTCACTCCCGTACAAGGCAACACTCCACGCAAATGCCTTCAGAAAAGACTTCCTTACCCTTAAATTAATATTCGATGTTAGCAAATTTCTCTTTTTCAAAAATGCTTTTCTTCCCATTGCCATTCTGCATTTTATATCCTCTGTACTGCGACCATCCCATGTTATTTTACTACCCAAGTAACAAAACTCATCTACTACCTTCATTGTTTCGTTATCTAATCTAATTCCCACAGAATCGCCTGATTTTCTAAGACCGCATTCCATTATTTTTGTTTTGCTCTTGTTAATATTCATTTTATATGCTCTCTTCAACACGCTGTCCATTCCATTCAACTGCTCTTCCAGGTCCTTTGCTGTCTCTGACAGAATTACAATGTCATCAGCAAAACGCAATGTTTTTATTTCTTCCCCCTGAACTTTAATCCCTATTCCAAATTTTTCCTTGCTTTCCTTCACCCCCTGCTCGATGTATAAATTGAATAACATCGGAGAAAGGCTACAACACTGTCTTACTCCCTTCCCAACTGATGCTTGCCTTTCATGCCCTTCGAGTCTAATAACTGCCGTCTGGCTTTTGTACAAGTTGTAAATAACTCTCCTTTCCCTGTATTTTACCCCTGCTGACTTCAGAATTTGAAAGAGTGTATTCCAGTCAACATTGTCAAATGCTTTCTCCAAATCTACAAAAGCTAAAAATGTAGGTTTACCTTTCCTTAATCTATCTTCTAAGATAAGACGTAAAGTGAGTATTGCCTCCCGGGTTCCTACGTTCCTCCTGAATCCAAACTGATCTTCCCCGAGGTCAGCTTCTACCAGCTTTTCCATTCTCCTGTAGATAATTCGTGTTAAAATTTTGCATCCATGACTTATCAAACTGATGGTTCTGTAATTTTCACACCTGTCTGCGCCTGATTTCTTTGGAATGGGGATTATTACATTTTTCTTAAAGTCTGAGGGCATTTCGCCTGTTTCATACATCCTACACACCAGTTCAAATAGTCTTGTCATGGCTGGCTCTCCCAGAGACTTTAGTAGCTCTGAGGGTATGTCATCTACTCCTGGGGCCTTGTTGCGACCGAGGTCATTCAACGCTCTGTCAAATTCATCTCTCAGTATAGTATCTCCTATTTCATCTTGATCTACTTCTTCTTCCCTTCCTACAACATCGTCTCTAAGTTCATTTCCTTTGTAGAGCTGCTCTATGTACTCTTTCCACCTTTCAGCTTTCCCTTCTTTGCTGAGAACTGGTTTCCCATCTGAGTTCTTGATATTAGTAGAATTGCTTTTCTTGTCCCCAAATGTCTCTTTTATTTTCCTGTAGGCGGTATCTACTTTTCCCCTTGCTATACATTCTTCTACAGATTTGCATTTGGCTTCTAGCCACTCCTGCTTAGCCATTTTGCACTTCCTGTCAATCTCATTTTTTAGTCGTCTGTACTCCATTTTGCCTGTTTCATTTACTGCATTTTTATATTTTCTCCTTTCATCAATTAACTGTAGTATTTCCTGTGATATCCATGGATTTTTTGCAGGTCTTGCCTTTCTACCTATTTTGTCCTCCGCTGCCTTCACTATTTCATCTCTTAATGCTACCCATTCCTCTTCTACTGTTTTACTTCCCCCTGTTTCTGTCAATTGTTGCCTAAATCTCCCTCTGAAATTCTCCAGAACTTCCCTTTCCTTCAATTTATCTAAATCCCATCTCCTTATTTTCCTACCTTTCTGCAGTTTTTTCAGCTTCAGCCTACAGTTCATGACTAACAAGTTATGGTCAGAGTCTATATCTGCCCCTGGGTATGTCCTGCAGTTTATAACCTGGTTCCGGTACCTATGTCTTACCATTATAAAATCTATCTGATACCTTCCGGTGTCTCCTGGTCTCTTCCATGTATACAACCTTCTTTTGTGATTCTTAAACCACGTGTTCCTTACGATTAAATCATGTTCCGTGCAAAATTCTACCAGGCGACTTCCTCTTTCATTCCTTCTGCCCAGTCCATATTCACCTATTATTTTTCCTTCTCTTCCTTTTCCTACTACAGAATTCCAGTCTCCCATCACAATTAAGTTTTCCTCTCCCTTAACTGTCTGAATAATTTCTTTTATCTCCTCATATATTTCTTCGATCTCCTCGTCATCGGCAGAGCTAGTTGGCATATAAACCTGTACTACTGTTGTCGGTGTTGGCTTCGTATCTATCTTGACAATGATAATGCGATCACTGTGCTGCTCATAGTAGTTTACCCGCATTCCTATTTTCTTATTCATTATCAGTCCTACTCCTGTGATACCCCCAACTGATTTTGTATTTATAATCCTGTACTCACCTGACCAGAAATCCTGTTCATCCTGCCACCGAACTTCACTAATCCCCACTATATCTAACTTCAATCTATCCATTTCCCTTTTTAAATTTTCTAATTTTCCTACCCGATTAAGGGATCTAACATTCCACGCTCCGATCCGTAGAATGCCAGTATTGACTTTCCTGATGATAACATCCTCCTGAATAGTCCCCGCCCGGAGATCCGAATGGGGGACTATTTTACCTCCGGAATATTTTACCCGAGAGGATGCCATCATCATATGTTCATACAGTAGAGCTGCATGTCCTCGGGAAAAGTAACGGCTGTAGTTTCCCCTTGCTTTCAGCCGTTCGCAGTAGCTGTGTGGCATAGCCACATTAGCTGATGTTACAAGGCCAGCTCAGTCAATCATCCAGACTGTTGCCCCTATAACTACTGAAAAGGCTGCTGCCCCTCTTCAGGAACCACACGTTTGTCTGGCCTCTCCACAGATACCCCTCCGCTGTGGTTGCACCTACTGTACGGCTATCTGTATCGTTGAGGCACGCAAGCCACCCCACCTCGGCAATGTCTGTGGTTCATGGTAAGTGCAGTAACTAAGTTTAATTAAAACAAATTTAAATATCAACAAATAATACAATTCCTTGAAACAACATTGTCTCGTTATACCAAATGTATTAAACATAAGGAGAGACATTGAATTAAAATTTATGCTCTGGTCTGGATTCGAACTCAGGACCTCCTATTTACTATGTAGCTGCTTTAGACCATTTTTTTCGCTCTATGGGTAGATATTTTCCTTGCGGACGTTGCTCGTGATTGCTCGTTTTTGGTTCTACGTGTTCTTTGGTTCAGCTTTTTTATAACAGAGGGCGTTGAGCCCTCTGACCGGGCGCGCTGAGCCACGGCGCCCGGCTAGACCACTCAGCTAACACAGTGCCGTACCAGAAGCAACTACACGGACTGTCTCAAAGCACGTCTCCCTCCAGATCACATACTTTAATTCTGCCTCCTGGTCCCTGTGAATTGCGTATCAAATTGCCAGGGCTCTCCTACGTTGGAATAACACCCCAGCAAAGAACGCGAATAGGAACTATCCCTCCTTGTTCCTCCGGCAGAGTTGCCCCATCTCACATGTGCTGCCACGCCTCGCGCCGCATGCTACTGCCTTATGGAAGCGCTACACACCTACTTCCGGAGTCAATTGTCATGTTTTACTGTTAATACATTTCGATAAATTCACAGGGAACACGAGGCAGAATTAAAGTATGTGGTGTGGAGGGAGACGTGCTTTAAGACAGTCCGTGAAGTTGCTTCGGTTTAAATGCTGTGTTAGCTGATCTAAAGCACCTACCTAGTGAGTAGGAGGTCCCAGGTTCGAATCCCGGCCACAGCATAAATTTTAATTCAATGCCTCTCCTTATGTTTAAAACAAATTTGTCTACTTGGTTCTATGTTTTATTAATCTCAGACCTCCGTAAAATTCGATAGATATTATGGTATTAGGTATACAGAAGCTGAAACTCGTGACCATTGCGTGAAATCGTCTTGAAAATCGTACTGCATTGTGCAGCATTGTTGCTGTGGCTACTAGCATTGCTCTCAGCCGGTGACCAACGCGTTTGATACCCGCGACAGACACTGACGTATCGGCACACAAGTGCTCGCCACTTCGCCCTCGCCCGATGTGCCCCATGTCGCGTGTGCCGCCTCGCCCGCAGCGTCTGCTACTGCCTTATAAATGCGCTACACAGCCGCTTCCTGAGCATGGTCAATTGTCGTGTTCTACTGTCTCTGTTAATGTATTTCGATACACCGAATATCACAATAGACTAATTAGGGACTGCCCTATCGATTGAGCACCAAAAAAATCGCTTTAAAAATCTTTTTGTTTGTGACGGGAAACAAACCGACGCTTTACATCTACACCGGGCATCGCAGGAATGCCGTCATGATCAGAATTTGTTTGGCCTAACTACATATGGCAAAAAGAAATTGCAAATATCTGCTCAAACGCCCGAGAAAATGCGCCTGAAGACTTAAATATATATACAGCGTGTTACAAAAAGGTACGGCCAAACTTTCAGGAAACATTCCTCACACACAAAGAACGAAAATATGTTATGTGGACATGTGTCCGGAAACGCTTAATTTCCTTGTTAGAGCTCATTTTATTACTTCTCTTCAAATCACATTAATCATGGAGTGGAAACACACAGCAACAGAACGTACCAGCGTGACTTCAAACACTTTGTTATAGGAAATGTCCAAAATGTCCTCCGTTAGCGAGGATACATGCATCCACCCTCCCTGATGCGCTGATGAAGCCCTGGAGAATGGTGTATTGTATCACAGCCGTCCACAATACGAGCACGGTCTCTACATTTGGTACCGGAGTTGCGTAGGCAAGAGCCTTCAAATGCCCCCATAAATAAAAGTCAAGAGGATTGATCGTGGAGGCCATGGAATTGGTCCGCCTCTACACCAATCCATCGGTCACCGAATCTGTTGTTGAGAAGCGTACGAACACGTCCATACATCAAATGGCCATCTGCCAACTCCGCATTTGTAAACATTGCACTGACTGCAAAACCACGTTTCGTAATGAACAATAACCAGTTGATGCTACGTACTGATGTGCTTGATGCTAGTACTGTAGAGCAATGAGTCGCATGTCAACACAAGCACTAAAGTCAACATTACCTTCCTTCAATTGGACCAACTGGCGGTGAATCGAGGAAGTATAGTACATACTAAAGAAACAATTGGGTATTTTGACAATTGTCTGCACGAATTATTTCAATTTACATTTAAAGAGAAATACTAAAATGAGCTCTAACATTGAAATTAAGCGTTTCCGGACACATGTTCACATAACATATTTTCTTCCTTTTCTGAATGTTTGGCCGTACCTTTTTGAAACACCCTGTATATATAACATTAGAGATTATTTGCTTTCAAATCTGACTTTGGGTCTGCAGAGGTTAGGAGGTCATAAACGTACTGGCGTATCTGTCTACGTCAGCGGTTCCCAACGCATGGGCGCCTTCGATTTAAGGACAGCTGGCTAGCTGCGACTTGGCCGTGACTGCAGATAGACACTCCAAGAAGACCACATAACAACTGGGGGGGGGGGGGGGGGGGGGGCGGGGACTTAAGGAGTTTCACTCATCACTCCCGAAGATCAGAGAGACCAAATGAAATAAATGTAGAAATGCCTTAGAACATTGACGAGAGAATGGTTTATTCTGTTATCTAAAGGCGTCAGCCCCCCCCCCCCCCCCCTATTTTTACACGCAGAAAGTACACCAAAAGAAACTACTAAGAAGGACTGCCAGTAATTTGTTAAAAATTACTAATATAGTGAGCCACCAGGCGGCTACAAGGGCTTTCTTACAAGGGAACATCATCAAGTCGACGTCATATTTTCTTGAGAAAAAAAATACGTGAGCTAGATACCAGCGCCAGAAAGCGATATCAAATGGAAATTTCGGCCATTATTCAGATACTACGCACTTTTGGTCTTCTCAAAGTACAGCCTTTTTAAGCATCAAAGCAGCTTTCACCATCATTCAGTTCCACGCCCAAGCCCCGTTGAAGCAATGTAAGTGCTCATCGAATCTGACGGTGGTGAAATGGCAGCGTCGTTATCGTCGACGTCATCCTCTTGTAAATCTGCACCGAACGTCAACCCGCTATTTTCTTCTATAACCAGCACGTCTTCATCAGTGCAATTGTCTATGATGTCTGCAACGCAATTGAAAGATATAAGGAAAAGCATAAAGAAAGCGCCATGTATTTTATTTTACCGTGTATAGTACGTCTAATAACTGCAAATGATTATTCTTACCGGTGACGACTTTAAACAGCTCTAATTCTTTTTTTACAGTTAATCGTTGCGGATTAGTCATCATTCCACACCGCTCCTGGAGGTGTCGCACGACAGCCTGTAGGTTAACTGACATCGCGAACACGGACCTCTTACTAGACTCTGCTCACAGTACTAGACGTTCGGGCATTAAGCGGCCACATTGAAGGGGGTCGAGTGAGGAACAACCCGAGCGCGCCATTGTTTCAAAGCTGTACTTTGAGGAGGAAGTAACTGCCTAGTATCTGAATAATGGCCCAAATTTTCACCTGATATCTATTTCGGGGGTTGATATATAGCACATGTATTTTTTTTTTTTTTCTCAAGGAAATCTGAGGTCGAGTTGATGATGTTCCCTTGTTAGAGTAAATATACAACCTCTGACAATAAATTTCGGTGAATAGTCCTTGTAAAATTAATTAGCTGAACTATGAATTACACTTAGCTTAGCGTCTTTCCAAATAGTCACCTCCCATAACTGTGCACCGCTGAACTCTGCACTGCATGTCCTGGAAACACTTTGCACGAAGTCTTCCTTTGGCATGGTGTTCAAAAGCCTCGTCACATTTCATTGGACGTCGGGGATATCGCCAAATCTCTTTCCTTTGAAAGCGAGTTTGCGTCAAGGGAATAGGAATAAGTCTGGATCCGGTGACTACGGTTGGTGTTCAGGTTACACGACAGTTTTCGCCCACACATAGCCAATATCGTCAAACAGTTGCTGACAAAAACAGGTGGTGGTGCAACTTGAACATCCACCATACTCGCCGGATCTCAGACTTCTTCCTATTCCCTCGACTGAAGATCGCTTTGAAAGGAAAGAGATTTATCCATAATGGATGTGAGGTCGTGGTTGTATTACTTAATTATTTTGTCAAGTAGGCTCAACCACAGAAATCGTATATAAAAACAGTAAAATATGACGCGTTTCAAGGGTCAAGTCCTCTTCATCAGATAATCTGTATAAGAATCTTAAAACCTGAGACAATAAAAATCTAAAACGTAATAAAAAACGTGGTTATTTCCCTTGTAACCGTGTTCTCAGCAAACTGTGCTTCGTCCGGATTCAAAAGCGGCGTTTCATTAAAAACTATTATAACAAAAGTCGTTCATTTTAAATTTCAACCTCTGTCTTACTGTGCAAATGATTTCTTGACACCTGAATGTACCCAAAGGTTGTGGATGATGTTTGGAATTTAGAGGTCTTTGTTTTCATGTACATACGTGCGCCCCAGTCGTGTTGCTGACTCAGTGCATTTCGGTAGTGTTATGCGCCGCCAGTTCTGGGGTCTGATTTGAATCCTGACGAAGCAAAGCATGCTGAGACCTTTCTGCGTAGACAGGTTTGCCAGGGATGTAACCACGTTTTTTTATTGCGTTTTAGATTTCTATTGTCTCAGGTTTTAAGATTTTGTACAGATTATCTGATGATGAGGGCCGCGGTGGAGTAGCAGAGCGGTCTAAAGCGTCTCGCTGCGGAGTGCGCGGTTGCTCGCCGTGGAGGTTCGAGTCCTCCCTGGGGCATAGGTGTGTGTTTGTCCTTAGGTTAGTTTACCTAGGTTTAAGTAGTTTGTAAGCTACGGACTGATGACCACGCAATTTGGTCCGATAGATTTACAGAAATTTGATCATTTTTTTATGATGAGGGCTTGACCCTTCAAATGCGTCATACGTTAGTGTTTTTACACGATTTCTGTGGTTGAGCCTACTTGACAAAATAATTAGGAAAGAGATTTGTCGTTATTCCAGAAGTCCAATGAAAAGTGACGAGGCTTTTGCAAAGTTTCCAGGACATGCATTGCAGTGCTCAGCGGTGCATAGTTGTGAGGTGATTGTTGCGAAGGACAGTGATGTAACTGTAGTTCATAGTTCATCTACGTTAATGGTACATTACTGTTCACCGATTTATATCGTCAGAGTTGTATACTGGGGATGGGGGTATGCGGGGGGTCGAATAGTTTCGAGCCTAACAAATAAAGAAAGAATTTCCAAAATATCACTTTATTTAATCCCCGTGTACAATTAAACACGCGGAGAAGCTCAGCTAACTTCTCTGAACCATTCAAATAAATAATGAAATAAATCGAAATTTGCGATCAGTTATGGCTTCACAGTACTAGCTTTAGATGGAATACCAAAGTGCGACGAATGAAAATTTGTGCCTGGCCGGGATTCGAACCCGGGATCTCCTGCTATCTAGGCAGACGCGTTTACCACTCTGCCACCGAGGACACAGTGACCAACCCGACTGCAGAGGACTCTTCCCTGCACGTCTCCCGCCACACCCAAACCTCCATTCGCCACGCTGTCTCTTTCCTATGGCGGGAGACGTGCAGGGAAGAGTCCTCTGCAGTCAGATTGATCACTGTGTCCTCGGTGGCCGAGTGGAGCCGGACGCCGTGGCTCAGCTCAGCGCGCCCGGTCAGAGGGCTCAACGCCCTCTGTAATAAAAAAGCTGAGCCAACAACACATCGAACAAGAACGAACAAAAACGATCAGCGTCCGCAACAAAGAGAAATACCTATAGAACAAAAAAAAAACTGTTAACGCGTCTACCTAGTAAGCAGGAGTTCACGGGTTCGAATTCCGGCCGCACTTCATTCGCCGCACTTTGATATTCCATCTAAACCTAGTACAGCGAAGCCATAGCTGATCGCAAATTGCGATTTATTTCATTCATTGATCGCTGTAACGTCGTCAAAAATGTATAATTGTATTCAAAAAAAGGGTCTTCGAGTTTTGAGTCTAAGCAAGGATTCACACCATCAATAACTACCCTTCATCACTTTCAAATCACCCTCCTTTTCTTTTTTGGAAAAAGAAAAGTCCGACGGAGTTAAATCTGGAGGATATGGTGGCTGGCGTAAGAATTTTAACCAGCAGCCACGCCGAGTTTCCAGTGTTGCGAGGGCTTTGTGCGCCGGTGCGTTCTCCTGATGCTAAAGAACTCCCCGCGCCAATTTTTCACGCCTTTTTTCTTAATCTCATCTATCAAACGGCGCAGGGTATGATGTATCGATTGTACACTCTTTCGCCAAGTAATCCACCATAATTACTCCTTCTTCATCACAGAAGACCGATGCCCTCACTTTGCCAGCTGCTGTTTGCACCCAGGAATATTTTTGGGGTAAGGGATGAAGGATGTTTTTATTGTTGAAAGTGTTGTTTTGTCTCAGAATGAAAGTAGCAAACGCACGTTCCGGTCATTGTTACGTACCTTTCAAGATAGTCGTCGTCAACCGCTTCAAATCAGTCGAGTTCTTCACAACACTCCACATACTTCCGTTTGTGATCTACATTCAAGTCCTTCGCGACCCTCCGTAATATGGCACACCCGATAACAATAGTGTGTCGCTTTAGTAGTTTCTCGCACACAGTGGTCCTTACTTTAAGACTCTTTTGTATACGATCATTTAATATCCAGACAACAGGAAGAGGGCGAGGAAGTTGTATCCTATCTATAGGAATTGTTATTGGAGACGCGGGTCATTTTCTTACTATAAAAGGGGAAGGAAGCGCCTACGAATTTTGAAAGGAACCATGCCAGCATTCGTGTCGCGTAATCTGAGTGATTGCAGAAAACCATTATGCAGATGGCGACACGAAAACTGGCCGTGACTCCCTGAAATGAGCTCAGTCGCCTTGGAAATAATGTTCAATTAGTGTTCACTGAGTTTCGTAATAACTGTGCAGGTTTGTAGAACTGATATCGAGATACTTAAATTTCGGCGACTTCAATAATTTGTATAACCAAGTCATCGCAGAATACAGAGATGAAAAGAAAAGGGTTACTGAACATTGCCTGCAGTTTCTACAGGTAAACTTTCTGAATACATTGAAAAGTCAGTCTGCATATTATGTACAAGCTCTAACTGGACTGCTATAGTTAGCATTCAGCATCTCCGTCTATCGTTCACTATTTGCGACTGTATTCTGCAAAATTAAACAAAAGGAAACAGTGCCAGAATATTTTGCAGGCAGGAACATATACGTATACATATACATATACGTCCTATGTCTGCTGGAATATGTAGATTTTCTTACTGGGCCTGTAAAGTTCATTCTTCAATTTACCAAATAAGTAGTCCACACAGCTAAGCTACGGATCTATGTGAAGATAAGACTGAAACATATCACAATTCTCTTTACGTAGTTGAACAATGTCGCTATTTTCTAATCTGAAGTTGTTGTTGTTATGGTCTTCAGTCCGGAGACTGGTTTGATGGAGCTCTCCACCCTACTCTATCCTGAGCAAGCCTTTTCAACTCCTCATAAGAACGACAACCCACGTCCACTTGAATCTGCTTACTATACGCGTCTCTTGGTCTCCCTCTGCGATTTTTACCCCACACACTTCCGTCCAATGCTAAATTTACGATTCCTCTATAAGAATGTGTCCTACCAATCTATCCCTTCTTTTAGTCAAAGAATGCCAAAAATTCCTTTTCTCGCCAAGTCTGTTCAGTATCTCTTCATTAGTTATGCGATCTACCCATCTAACCTTCAGCATTCTTCTGTAGCACCACATTTCAAAAGCCTCTATCCTCTTCCTGTCCGCACTGCTTATCGTCCATGTTTCATTCCCGTACAAGGCAACACTCCACAAAAATGCCTTCAGAAACGACTACCTTACACTTAAAATAATATTCGATTCGAATCTGAAGTTATAAAATAGAATACTGTAAAACCAAACCAGTACAAGACGAAAATATATTCGGTGAAATTTCTTAATCATTTTTCTCCAAAACCTAAAACGGTCCTATGACTGGACAGAACCTGCTCTGTGATTTTTATAGTCTCCTTTTTCGTGTGGCCTAAGACAGGCAAAGGTGTGTATGCTCCTAAATAGTTTACTATGTATCATCTTGAACGAAATAATAACGATCTGATTTACGTTTCTTGGTTGTCTAGCTCCGTCAAATGGTTTAGAATCCACGAGCATTTGGCCGAATTCTCTTCGGCAAGTTTCAAGTGGTAAGTAACACTTATCGCGACAAGAAATCCAAGAACATTTTATCAGTACATATCTCCGCGAAATCATGCCTTCGTAAAATAACGAGCTATTTGTCAATAAAATTATTCGGGCGGTGAGACCGCATTGTCAACATTCAAAACTGTCCGACGTTTCGGCCACCGTTTCAAGTGCCTTCCTCTGGGTATAGGCATGTCAGACATACGCCTACGGAATGACCACTTTCAGCGATGGCTGTAACGCCGCCCAGTTTAAAGACTGACAGTGCGGTCCCACACCTTGACGATTTTTTTTTTTTTTTTTTTTTTTTTTTTTTTTTTTTTTTTTTTTTTTTTTTTGCTATTGACAACGATGGCGGATTGCTACGCTCGAATTTAACTAGTCGTTTCTTCAGCTATTCAGTTATCTGCTTAATCATATAGAGAAGACTCTTTTACCAGCACATTATTGAATGGTTTAATAATAACTTTTATCTTGCAGAAATAAGAACTGATGATTTATCAGAACACTTAACTCCCATTGTTTGAGGGCAGAGAGACTGATATAGCGTTTTGCTATTTAAATATTATCACTTTCACAGATAGATCTAACAATTATATTTTAAAATTTTCATCTAGCCCGATCTATTAATTTTCACCACATTTACGTGAAAGCAACAACAGTAATCAAGGTATACATTCTCTCAAATAATGGAGAAACAAAGGTCTTGTAAATCAACAGCAAGAATAAAATTTTAAATCAGTGGCCCTTACGGAACTGCATAACTATATTAAATAAAGATAAGCCAATGAAATATATGTTGATTTCTGCAAAGAAGAGAACAGGAACCAGTCACTATGACTAAAGCTATTCGTTTAAATAAATAGCGCCGTTAGCGGTTGCAAACCTTAAGGTTCATCATCAGACGGCTGTTAACGTTCAAATTCATTTCTTATTATTTTTACTGTAGTCGACATAATCGACTTAAGACAATCAGGAACTGTACTAATATTTAAACCAATTTGTTGTTTTTTATTGTCCGCCAACAGTTGCAAATGGTTTTGTTCCGTTAAATGTTCCAGTCCTTTTTATGGTTTTCAGAATCTTTTAGTTGTATCCTCAACCCATCGCGTCTGTTTCATGGGAAGTATGTTGCACTTTAGTGTACCTGGATCCCAAGAATTTTCCCCACAAGGGACATGAACAGAATCCAAAATTCAACAACAAAACATAACAGAGACGAGACGGCTTGCATACGGAACTACAAGATTATAAAGATGTCCCAAAGGATTGAAGCATATAAATGGATGAAAAACCATATGCAACTGTTGACAGACAATAAAATATAACAAATTGTTTTAAATATTAGTACAGTTTTTATCTTAGGTGGGTAGATCGCGTAACTAATGAGGAGGTAATGAACAGAATTGAGGAGAAAAGGAATTTCTGGCATACCTTGACTAAAAGAAGGGATCGATTGGTAGGGCACATTCTTAGACATCAAGTAATCGTGAATTTAGCATTGGAGGGAAGTGTGTGGGGTAGAAACCGCAGATGGAGACCAAGAGACGAAGACAGTAAGCGGATACAAATGGATGTGTGTTGCCTTTCTTATGAGGCTTGCTCAGGATAGGGTGGAGAGCTGCATCAAACCAGTCTCCGGACTGAAGACGACAACAACATTAGTACAGTTTATGACTCTCTTCAGTCTATTATGTCGACTATAGTAAACTAATAACAGATGTATTTAGACCTGAACAGTCGCCTGATGATGAAACTTTCGGTTCGAAACAGGTAATGGCACTGCTTTTTAAAAAAATTGCATTATTAATAGTATCTGGTTGCTGTTTTCCTTTTAGAAAATCAACGTATACTTACATTGCTAATCATAGGGAGCGATATTCTTGTAGTAATACAATGAAAAAAATGCCAAAATCGCATGTTATATATATATATAAATTTTTTTTTCGAAACGACCAGCTTGGACACTCAAAGGTGTCATCTTCCGGTCTCTGCTGAAATTGGCATTTATCTTTTTACTGAAGCCTAACCAGATAAGATGTGAAACGCTTTAGTAAAAATATAAATGCCAATTCTTGAATGAAAGAATGTCTTGGTTGCAAATTTTTTTTAATTTAAATAACGCGTTTCGCCCGGTTAGGGCATTTTCAGATATCTGACAAAGAAAAATTAACTACAGCTTACAAAATTTACATGACAATATTTCAAAATGGTGTCCATATTTGAAATTAAAAACTTTTATCGGAGCGACCCAAAACCTACAGTGTTGTTGAGCACTACGCTTTATTGGCGGTTACTCGCGGTACACATTTGCACGCTGCCCCAGGCAGTACCAGTACCAATAGCGACGCAAATCGTATAAATTAGTTGACGACCTATTCTCTGGTACAGGGACATCAGACAAGGTGAATCTCGGAATATAAATTATTTAAATAGCCATTCAGTTAAATATTGTATCAATTTGTTTTTAACGATCAATGTGACCGCAGATCAAGTGATTACATTATTATTGTCTCTGTAAGATATCGTACAGATGCTTTATATATATTTTGTCAGATATCTGAAGCTGCCCTAACCGGGCGAAACGCGTCATTTAAATAAATATTTTTGCAACTAACACATTCTTTCGTTCAAGAATTCGTTTTAACGCCGTTGATGTACCACACCATGCAAAAATAGAATGGGACCACTTTTATGATAAATGCCGATTGTAGTGGAGACCAGTAGATGACACGCATGAATGTTGAAATAGGTCGTCTTGCATTAAAAAAAATAAATAAATAAACCAAACTATTATGATCTTGGAATTTTTTCATTATGTTCAGGAACCTGTATTTTCTACGCATCCACAGCCTCAAAATTTTAATGCTTTGGTGAAGCGAGTGTCAATAGCCGTAATATGTTTCGTAAAATGCATTTTTAAAAACCATCAGCTGTTTATTCAAAACCTTATATATCTACCAGTTTTAGCCAATAGACCATCTTCATGGATAAAAAGGTGTTAAAACTGAATGGTAAAATGCATGAAATAAAATACATCTAGCTGAGACAAACAGGAGTCAGTATAACTAAAAGTGTTAAGAATACAGTGGTCATCTTAGATAAAACCCATCACTCAAACACAACATAAAAGGTTTGTTCTTACCTTTTATGTTGTGTTTGACTGAGAGGTTTTATCTAAGATGACCACTGTATTTTTAACACTTTTAGTTATACTGACTCCTGTTTGTCTCAGCTAGATGTATTTTATTTGATGCATTTTACCATTCAGTTTTAACACCTTGCAAGTATTTTAACTATATGTTAAATTGACATGATTCTCCATTTTCAATCTCTTTATATGTAATTTTGCTGATTATCTCCTCTCTTTGTTTGTGCACATTAATTACGTTTATTTTGTATAGTTTATCCATGAAGATGGTCTATTTACCGAAACAGGTAGATATATAAGGTTTTGAATAAACAGCTGATGGTTTTTAAAAATGCATGTTATCAAAATTTTAGTTTCATGAAAATAGTACCAACCAAATAGCAAACGTTCATGCCATGATATTGTTGCTGTCTGAAGGCAAATCAAACTTATTTAATAGCAAACTCCGCTTTGAAGTTAAATATCCATTTTAGAAATTTTGAGCGCCTGACTATAAAGAGAGATTACAAGAGTAGGAAGTTGTAGCGTCGGCAAGTGTTTGGCGCGTGACGTACCGTCAGGTGAGGCAACCAGCAGCGGCGGCGCGCGGTGCGGGCTGCCCGACGCGCAGGCGTTGGCGCTGCCGCGGCGACTGGCGGTGGCGGAGCACGCGGCCAAGCCAGGCGGCCAGCGTCTGGGTGCGCGCGCACCCACTGTGCGTCACCTCCAGGGGGGGGGGGGGGGGGGGGGGGCGCAGACGGCCACTCCGTCACGTTCGCCGCCTGCGCCTGGCCGGATCTCTTTTCTTCCCGACGTACGACGGGGTGGCAGGAGGCGAGCCAGCCCGTCTGCCCGCCGGCCCGCCGGCTTCCGAACTCAGGTGAAAGTCACGAGATTATCCTAATGGCCCCGCCAGCGGACTCTTATCGTAAAGTACGGCCGAGACGCGCCTGCAGTTTCTGCGAGGCTGCCTTTTCACCGGGCTCTCCTTATTCCTCGGTCATTATTAGTAGAAAAGGGAACAGAGTTACTGAAAGGCACGCTGTGAAGGTAATACGTAAAGATTCCATTTTATTCGGTGCTCTTCTGGTACGTCAAAATTTGCTAGCAGAGAGCGTTTCACTGCTGGAGATTAGTGTTCCATAAACTTTACACACGGTGCATCCAGATAGCTCCTAGACTAGACTTTCCTGAACTGGGTGTCATAATCTTGCGTAACTGTAGTAGTACATACAGTAAATTTAGTAATTCATGTGACAGTGATTTCGAATATATAGTGGCAGAGATATTCCTCAATATATTTCTGTAATGCTGTGAACTGTGGAGCTTAGGACTCTTTGTCAGAGATTGTTTTATCTTTGTTCTCTGGTAGTGTTTTACGAAGATATATTATGGTATGTTCTAAAACTGAAAGTACGTTTGGTTAAGCAAAAACTATTATTGTTATTTACGAAGCAACAATAAAAGAATATTAACCTGAAATTAATGAGAGTCTGCGAAGTCATTTTTTTTATAAAGTATACAAACAACTTCAAACGACCACTTCAAGAATTTGATGAAGGTGAGATATAATCCAGTGTTCTGGATACTCTTATTTACTAATCAGATTGAAGCAAGTTACAGAAGACCTCGTCAGCAGTGTGTCTGTGTGGCGCTCAACGAAGAGATCCACGAACCTGCATTATACACGGCGACGAATATCTTTCAAAAATTGTTTACAAGTCATCCTATAAATTTTCTTTCTTCTTTCAGCCTATAACAGAAGTGCAGACTGCTGGCAAAAAACAAACTGGTTCTATTAATGTGTCTGTGTACATTACGACAACACATTACACAAAATTACAAAAAGGAACAGTACTATTATATAACAAAGAGTAAGACATCCTTCTCTTCGCTCATTGTGTACTGTAGGTACCTAGTTGTAATTTGATACATAGGTAGAAATGATCATCAGAATAAAATATGAGAAATCAGAGCTCGAACGGAGAGATTCGGGTGTTCTTTCTTCCCGCGCGCTATTCGATAATGTAATGGAAGATAAATAGTATAATGGTGGTTTGATGAACCCTCTGCCAGGCACTTAAATGTGATTTGCGGAGTATCCCATATAGATGTAGAGGTAGATGTAGGTAGCAGTGCACTTGAACTGCTGAGGTGGAAGGATTGAATCCCTTACTAAGATGTAGAATAACAAATTTTATTTTGCAAGATACACCCCTAACCATTAAAATTGCTACACCACGAAGATGATGTGCTACAGACGCGAAATTTAACCGACAGGGAAAAAATGCTGTGATTTGCAGTTGATTAGCTTTTCAGAGTATTCAGACAAGGTTGGCGCCGGTGGCAACACCTACAACGTGCTGACATGAAGAAAGATTCCAACCGATTTCTCATACACAAACAGCAGTTGACCGGCGTTGCCTGGTGAAACGTTGTTGTGATACCTCGTGTAAGGAGAAGAAATGCGTCCCATCACGTTTTCGACTTTGATAAAGGTCGGATTGTAGCCTACCGCGATTGCGGTTTATCATATCGCGACATTGCTGCTCGCTTTGGTCGCGATCCAATGACTGTTAGCGATTATAGAATCGTTGGGTTCAGGAGGGCAATACGGAACGCTATGCTGGACCCCAACGGCATCGGCATGGATGTAACGGATAGTGCAGCCACGTCTCCATCCCTGAGTCAACAGATGGTGACGTCTGAAAACAACCAACTGCACAAACAGGTCGACGACGTTTGCAGCAGCATGGACTATCAGCTCTGAGACCATGGCTGCGGTTACCGATGAATCCAGCTTCTGTTTACAGCACCATGATGGTCGCATCCGTGTTTGGCGACATCACGGTGAACGCACATTGGAAGTGTGTATTCGTTATCGCCATACTGGCGTATCACCCGGCGTGATGTTCGCATCGACAGTAGCCGTTACATTTCAGATGTGTTACTACCCGTGGCTCTACCCTTCATTCGATCCCTCCGAAACCCTACATTTCAGCAGGATAATGCACGACCGCATGTTGAAGGTCCTGCACGGGCGTTTCTGGATACGGAAAATCTTCGACTGCTGCCCTGGCCAGCACATTCTCCACATCTCTTACCAACTGAAAACGTCTGGTCAATGGTGGCCGAGCAACTGGCTCGTCACAATACGCCAGTCACTACTCTTGATGAACTGTGGTATCGTATTGAAGCTGCATGGGTATCTGTGCCTGTACACGCCATCCAAGCTCTGTTCGACTCAATGCCCAGGCGTATCAGGACAGTTATTACGGCCAGAGGTGGATATAGTGGGTACTGATTTCACAAGAGTTATGCACCCGAATTGCGTGAAAATGTAATCGCATGTCAGTTCTAGTATAATATATTTGTCCAATGAATACCTGTTTATCATCCGCATTTCTGCTTGGTGTAGCAATTTTAATGGCCATTAGTGTATTTATACAATCACATACTGGTAATAATAGATATATATGGTCATGCTAGTTTTCAGTATATAGATGTTTTCAAATTACTAAATTAAATCCCAATTCTTAACACTTAACAACTACTAAGAAAAAATGTATTAAAGGTCAACAAAATTTGTTTACATAGACAACTGCACTCTCGAAAAGCCACTGCTCAAACAACTTAAGCAATCGGGTCCAGATTCTGAAATCTCAGGGAACCCTCACAACAGAGAAAATTCTCCACGTGTAAGAAGCAGTAATTCTTAACAATTCCATGGACTCCAAAATAAGAAATCAAAACAATAAGTAAGTTAACAACAGTAACACAATTACGCCGATGTTACAACTATAAGTCAACATCTTTCAACTCATGTAACGTTTTAACAATGACGATCTTTGCTGTTTTTATTATCACATGCCACTACTGAAGGATCAGGAACTTAATTGGTGCTCAGTGTATGATGGAGTGCTACTTGAATGCTGTACAAATTGCATTTGACATTAATCTGTTCAAGATGCATAGCCGTTCGTATTTAAGATTTCAAAGTCACGCCCCCCTCCCGCCCCCGTTAAATTATTATTATTAATTATTATTTATTTTTTACCGAGGAGGAGTTGGGTGAGGATACTTTATGTACATATTTTTAAAAATTTGTTTACATAGACAACTGCACTCTCGAAAAGCCACTGCTCAAACAACTTAAGCAATCGGGTCCAGATTCTGAAATCTCAGGGAACCCTCACAACAGAGAAAATTCTCCACGTGTAAGAAGCAGTAATTCTTAACAATTCCATGGACTCCAAAATAAGAAATCAAAACAATAAGTAAGTTAACAACAGTAACACAATTACGCCGATGTTACAACTATAAGTCAACATCTTTCAACTCATGTAACGTTTTAACAATGACGATCTTTGCTGTTTTTATTATCACATGCCACTACTGAAGGATCAGGAACTTAATTGGTGCTCAGTGTATGATGGAGTGCTACTTGAATGCTGTACAAATTGCATTTGACATTAATCTGTTCAAGATGCATAGCCGTTCGTATTTAAGATTTCAAAGTCACGCCCCCCTCCCGCCCCCGTTAAATTATTATTATTAATTATTATTTATTTTTTACCGAGGAGGAGTTGGGTGAGGATACTTTATGTACATATTTTTAAAAATTTGTTTACATAGACAACTGCACTCTCGAAAAGCCACTGCTCAAACAACTTAAGCAATCGGGTCCAGATTCTGAAATCTCAGGGAACCCTCACAACAGAGAAAATTCTCCACGTGTAAGAAGCAGTAATTCTTAACAATTCCATGGACTCCAAAATAAGAAATCAAAACAATAAGTAAGTTAACAACAGTAACACAATTACGCCGATGTTACAACTATAAGTCAACATCTTTCAACTCATGTAACGTTTTAACAATGACGATCTTTGCTGTTTTTATTATCACATGCCACTACTGAAGGATCAGGAACTTAATTGGTGCTCAGTGTATGATGGAGTGCTACTTGAATGCTGTACAAATTGCATTTGACATTAATCTGTTCAAGATGCATAGCCGTTCGTATTTAAGATTTCAAAGTCACGCCCCCCTCCCGCCCCCGTTAAATTATTATTATTAATTATTATTTATTTTTTACCGAGGAGGAGTTGGGTGAGGATACTTTATGTACATATTTTTAAAAATTTGTTTACATAGACAACTGCACTCTCGAAAAGCCACTGCTCAAACAACTTAAGCAATCGGGTCCAGATTCTGAAATCTCAGGGAACCCTCACAACAGAGAAAATTCTCCACGTGTAAGAAGCAGTAATTCTTAACAATTCCATGGACTCCAAAATAAGAAATCAAAACAATAAGTAAGTTAACAACAGTAACACAATTACGCCGATGTTACAACTATAAGTCAACATCTTTCAACTCATGTAACGTTTTAACAATGACGATCTTTGCTGTTTTTATTATCACATGCCACTACTGAAGGATCAGGAACTTAATTGGTGCTCAGTGTATGATGGAGTGCTACTTGAATGCTGTACAAATTGCATTTGACATTAATCTGTTCAAGATGCATAGCCGTTCGTATTTAAGATTTCAAAGTCACGCCCCCCTCCCGCCCCCGTTAAATTATTATTATTAATTATTATTTATTTTTTACCGAGGAGGAGTTGGGTGAGGATACTTTATGTACATATTTTTAAAAATAAGAAAATTATTTTTGAAACACTAGCAACCAGTTACACTTAAATTGTTAATATTCTAAGGATTCAGGCACTTACAAACAGGGCATATGGGTATTGGATTTTAGAATTTCTTTACGAACATAAAAAACAATCAGCCAAAGCCATTCGACCCAACTCTTAAAAATTGTCGAGAAGATCGACTTTGAAGTTTCGCAAGTACACGTAAGTACCGATAATTAAAAGGGTTGCAGCATCTGTCTGTGTAACTCAGGTGGGTTGCCAGGCACCGTGGCTCAGCGCGCACGGTCAGAGGGCTGAACACCCTCTGCCATAAAAAAAAAAGACATATCAAACAACAACAAACAAACAGGAACGGCAAGGAACAGAACCACCCACAGAGCAAAAAATGATAATAGGCATCACATCCAGGGAGTCGATGATTCAGTTATATAAAACATTTTGGGATCTTTAATTCCACGTGTGGTGTCAGTTATTTGTTTGTGTATGCAGCCGAGCTGAACACCTTGTCGTCACCTAAAACTATGGTTGAGTACGTTAGCTGCTTGGAAAGACATTAGTAACTATGAAGATGACTTTCCAAAAACAGCGTCGTAGCTCTTAGCAAACTGAACAATCAAAGACTATCGTCGTCAACTAATAGTGGAGCCAATACTGTAAAAAATGTTACTTATGCTTTTTTACTGAAACCATCTTTATTAACAACCTTTTATTAAACATAAAAAAATTACGAATATTTCGTAACAATTACCATTATGCACCGTAGTAAAATTGTCTACGTATTCGAACATAACGAAAAAAAACTGTCATGACAAGATTCGAACCACCAACCCTATTGCTGTAAGGCCACAACGCTACTACTTGAGCTACACAGACAGATGATGCAACCGATTTAATTACTGGTACTTATGTGTACTTCCAAAATTTCATAGTCGATTTTCTCGATTATTTTTTAGAGTTGGATTGAATGGCTTTGGCTGAGTGTTATTTGAGTTTTGAATTTCACGTACCATAAGTATAAAAAAAATCTGAAATCAGATACCTATATTGTTCCTTGTTAGTAAAAGTTTATGGCTCGTTGTCTCTGTTTATAGGGGTAAGTTACGTATGTCAGCTTCTGTGCCCTAAACAGCTACCCAATATGTTTACACAATATCAATAATCAATATGTAATTTAGCCAGTCTATCACTCTGCATATGATGACGTGAAAATATATTTAACAAACATATATTAAACCTCTGAATGACCAACAAAATGGATTGTAAGATAAAGAAGTGATTCACTCACGAAGTAATTCTTACTCTTATTAGACATGAAATGCGGAGGTGGTCCTATTTTGTACATCGGTAAATAACTGAATATTTCTCCTACTATTGTTCATGAGAGGCACAAGAAATATCACACGCACTCGAGAGTAAAAGTTCCAAATTATCAAAAAATGTTTGTATAGTCTATGAGACTTAAATATGGGGTCATCAGTCCCTAAATTTACAAACTACTTATGAACTACTTACGAACTAGGACGGCACAAATATCCATGCTCGAGGAGGGATTCGAACCCCCGACCGTAGGGGCCGTGCAGACCGTGACTGGAGGGCCTCAGTCCCCTCGGCCACCGCGGCCGGCTCCAAATTATCACTCGTAAATTAGTGTAGTCCATCGAACACTGCAGTTCCAAATTAATCTGTGATTAAAGTATCTGTTTGTCATCACACGAGTACACTATTGCTGAATTATCACAGTTCCACAGCCCTACTACCGTGCATAGTTGATCACTTTGCAAGCAGAGACCAAGTTCTGCAGTCACTGTCCCGTACATTTTCTATGTCCACACATGCCTATCTCTTCAAATCACAAGTTCGTAACGCGGCTTCAGACCGCCCAGCGTCACAACCTTTCACCACCACGTCCAAGTTACGAGTCCCCTCTCAAGCGTGCGAAAGCATGCTCTCCCTGCTCCCAAAACTGTATCCTTCCGCGCATTCTTACGCCTCATCTTTAAAACACAATTTCCCTTCCAAAACATTATACATTTGAATATCACAGAATTAAATGCTCCCTACAAATGATGTTTACTTTTAACAAACAAATATAGATTTAACAATACTAAAAACAGTATAGACTGAAGCTCTTTGCTGAACTAGCCATTAAGCATCGCGTCTCATTGTTGAAATATACTGCCGCCGTCGAAAAATAGTTACACAGTTAATATTTAATTTATCATGGCTTTTTATACAAATATATTCAGTTATTGTCTACAAATACTTATAATTGTTTATATACAAATTATCTGCTGCATATCTACAATTTTTAGTCGGCATTTAAATATTTCAGAGGCAGTCTACAATATAAAACGAACGTTACTAAGAATAATATCAAGTATAATAAAATACATATATAAATGTAACTCGTTTTGTTGGATTCATGTTTTGTGTTTCTGTGGTGGAATCTATGTTCTGACACAAGAATATTATTACCTTAACGAAAAGCAGAACAAGAGAGTAAAACAAAGTTTATTGAGAGTAAATAACGTGGTATGTCTTTTTAGATAGGTAGCGTGGTGCAATGCTACCCATTTGCTTTGTTAATTGTTACTGATAAACACTACTATCAATAGTTGTAAATATAAGTCTTATTATATTATTATTATTATAGTACTGAAGTTTGTCAGATTTTTATCTGTAAGGGACATTGAAATTGTAATTACGGTGTTTGATTCTCACAAGTTTGCTGAATCCATTCACATAATTATGTTTGCCGTATGATCATTCTCTGATTTTATATGGATTATTAGAATAATTTTTGTGGCTATACTGTATTTCAGTTGCAATATAGAATAGACGCCCTCGCTCAGCCAAGAGTGCTTCCAGTTTCCGAGCACATTAGTGAAACCCTGACTACCTGCTGTATCCCATTCACTAGGTTCAAACTTAGCCGGCCGGCTGGGGAACCCAACAATCTGTCAAAACCCGCCTTTCATATGGACACAATCAGCCTCCCCCTGAATCTGTAATATCACATACTGACTCCCTTATTATGTTCACTTTGAACATGGTTGAAGCACCGAAAACGGCACAATGTAAACAATTTAAGTCCAATTAGTTACTTCTGTTTTAAAGAAACGAGTGATTAATAGTTGCTATTAATGGCAAAATAGTGACAAAAATTTTGTTTGTTGCTAATTTAACGAAGAGCCGTGGCGCCACCGAGAGTCTCGTCCAGCTCTGGTATGTGACCTCTCCGGCTGAAGTTATGGCATCCCCCTCGTTACGCTGCGCGTAAACCAACGTATGATGCGTATGTGTCCGGCTTTTAATGGTTTGACGTTTAGTTTATATACTTCCGTCGGCAGGCATGTCATTACAAAACAGATCTTCGAACCCTCACATGTAAAATTAACTTGATTTTATTAACAGTAAACGCGATGAATGTTGTCCAAGGAAGTCTTATATGTTGCGTAGCAAAATGTTATTCCTGGAATTTTCATGAATATTGGCTTTTTCCATATTATAAAGTACGCCTCGGGAAAGATCAGTTTGGATTTAGGAGAAATGTAGGAATACGAGAGGCAATACTCACGACTTATCATAGAAGATAGGCTAAGGAAAGGGAAACCTACGTTTTTAGCCTTTGTCGATTTGGAAAAATCTTTTGACAATGTCGACTGGAATACACTCTTCCAAATTCTGAAGGTAGCAGGGGTAAAATATAGGGAGCGAAGAGTTATATTCATACAAAAACCAGACAGCGGTAATTAGAGTCGAAGGGCAAGAAAGGGAGGCAGAGGTTGGGAAGGGAGAAAGATAGGGTTGTAGCCTTTCCCCAATGTTGTTTAATCTGTACATTGAGCAAGCAGTGAAGGAATGGAAGGAGAAATTTGGAGAGGGCATTAAGTGCAAGGAGAAGAAATAAAAGCATTGTGTGCAAACGTACGCTTCCGCGGTTGTTGTCACTTTCAATAAAATTCTTCCGGGTATGAGACCGCGTCGTCATTTTATAAACTCCACCGACGTTTCGGCCACTGTTGCAGGCGGCCTTCATCAGGGTCTGTGTCTGACTGCTGAATATACGATATCTTGGGGCTTATATAGCAGCGGATGAGGGAGAGGAAGGGGGACGTTGGTTTGCCTTTATTGGTGGTTATATTATTGCATGCCATTGGTGGAAAGCGGCAATGATGATTGGTGTTTTAGAGGCTTGTTTTTCATGTGATTGGGGGTTGCATTCTTCCCCCTTATTGGTCAAAATGGACGTTTCCGATTGGATTTTGCATTACAAGTTGCTATTGGCGGAATGGACCTGAGAGAACCTACGGCGGTTGTGGCGTGCCGCTGTTGACTTGTCGCCTGGCGCAAACGGCGGCGGGCCGGTGCTCTGCAAACAGACGGTGTAGCTATGGGCTCCCCACTTTCACCGATTGCAGCTGACATCTTCATGCAAGCTTTTGAAGAAACGGCTCTCCAGTCAGCGCCACTACGCCCAGCATGGTTGATGACACTTTCGTCATCTGGCCACATGGGGAAGAGGAGCTAAAGAACTTACATGAACATCTCAATCAGCAGCACAGCAAAATACATTTCACAATAGAAGTAGAAAAGAATGGGGTATTGCCTTTCCTCGACGTCGAAGTCTACCGAAAGTCTGACGGTAAACTCGGCCACAGGGCGTACATAAAGGCTACCAGCACGGGAAGGTACCTCCACGCCTCCTCTCACCACCACCCCATGCATAAGAAATCCGCCCTACAAACACAACAAGGAGGGCCCACAGGATCAGCGATGACGATCACCTACAGGCGGAACTACGACTTCTCAGATCCACCTTTGCGGCTAATGGCTACGGACTGGGCGAGATATATAAAACAACGTCCAGGATGAATGAAAGAAATAGAGGGGAGCAGGAGGAAGCACAAAGCATCGCCCTATTACCTTACGTGCAGGGCGTCACTGAGCGTGTGGGCAAGGTTCTACGTCGGGCAGGCATCAAGCCAGTCTTCCGCAGCACCAATAAGACCAAGGATGTCCTAGGTTCAACTAAGGACGCTGTAGACAAACTGAGCAATGCCGGCTGGTTGGGCTGGTTTATATAGGAGAGACCGGGCGAGCAATCTCCACAAGGATTTCAGAACATGAAAGATACATACGGCTTGGACAGCGGTTTCTGAGCATCAGAATCAGTGCGGAAAACAGTTATCTTTCAGCGAGGCCCGCGTGCTGGCGAAACAACCATCCTCAACGAGGAGGATGTTAGAGAGGCTATAGAAATAGCCAAGCGTCCCGCCAATATGAACAGGGAGGATGGCTACAGGCTGCCGGCGTCTTGGCTGCCAGCAGTTGCAACGCTACGTGACGGCACCGCGCGCGGAATGACTCGCGCAGACTGCCCCGGAGACCACAGCGGCCGCGAACACGCAGAGCACCGGCCCGCCGCCGTCTGCGCCAGGTGACAAGTCAACAGCTGCACGCCACAACCGCCGTCCGTTCTCTCAGGTCCATTCCGCCAATAGCAACTTGTAATGCAGAAGCCAATCTGAAACGTCCATTTTGACCCATAAGGGGCCAGAGACCGCAAAAGATCTGGAAGGGCAATTGAATGGGATGGACAGTGTGTTGAAAGAAAGATGAACATTAACAAGAGTAAAACAAAGGTAATGGAATGCAATGTCAGAAAATCAGGCGATGCTGAAGGAATTAGATTAGGTAATGAGACAATAGATGTATTTTGTTATTTGGGTAGCAGGTGATAATTAGTAAGCTATAAGATACGCTTTGATCTCATGGGTCGGACAGGTGGCTTATTTCAATCGTTTAAGTGACTGCATTTCTGCGTGGATCGTAGTCTGGTAAAAACATGGCGCCCCCGGCCGGTTGGGCATTCTCTCCGTATACAGGCTCTCTATGGAGGGTGGATTCCGCCTGCCCCACGTGGACGGAACCCGAACGACAAGTGGCGCCTGGCAGCGCGGACACCTGTTGTGGTCACTTCCACTGCGACTCATTTAAACGAAACTCGGGAGCTACTTCCTAGTGTCAATTACGTTTTATTTATTATATTTTCCCCGTCACAGTTACTCATTTAGTTGTCAGTTTTTGTGACTAGTTCCGAACAATCTTCAACAGACGGCCGCGGTGGCCGAGCGTTCTGCGTCGCGTGAGTCACAGTCTGCACGGCCACTACGGTCGGGGGTTCGAATCCCCCCTCGGGCATGGATAATTTGTGCCGTCCTTAGTATTAGCTAGATCATAAGTAAAGTTTAGGGACTGATGACCCAGTAGTTAAGTCCCAAAAGCTCTTCAATCTTCAAGGCCTGTGCTTTAACCATCATATACTAATAGGCCATGATATACAAAATTGTTGACTGACATCCTGTGTTTAAAATCTAGGCTGGCCAAATAGTACCTCGCTTCTGGTGGAAGCAATGCTGGGAGGATGAGCCGTGATGTGTGCCAGGATAGCTTAGTTACTGCCAGCGCGGTGCCGTTCGGGGAGAGGGCTGGCTGTCCTCTCTAATAAAAAAAGATCTGAACCAAGAACAAAACAATCAATTAAATTTTTAAAACACAGTATCGACTGCAAGATAATTTTTTTATTGTTAGACAAACGGTTTCAGTCTGCTTAACTACATCTGCATAGATACTCAGCAAATCACATTTAAGTGCCTAGTAGAGGGTTCATTAACCACTTTCATAACCTTTCTCTACCGTTCCATTCCCTAATAGCGCGCGGAAAGAAAGAACACCTAAATCGTTCCGTTTTCGATATGATTTCTCTTATTTTATTGAGATGGTCATGTTTCCCTATGTAGGTGGGTGCTAGTAAAATATTTTCACTTTCGTAAGTAAACGTCGGTGACTGAAATTTTGCAAATAGATCTCGCCACAACAAATAACGTCTTTCTTTTAATGATTTCCACTTCAAATCGTGCAACTTTTCCGTGACACTTCCCCCCCCCCACCCCCTGTAACGTGATAAAACAAAACGAGCTGCCCGTCTTTGAAACTTCAACACTCTGGACAACAGTACTCCAGGAGAGGACGCACAAGTGTGATGTAGGCAGTATGTTTGGTGCAGCTCTCATATCTTCGAAGCGTTCTGCCAATGAAACGTAACCTTTGGTTCGCCTTCCCCGTAATATTTTTTATGTGTTCTCTCCAGTCTAAGTTGTTCGTAATTGTAACAACTAGGTATTTCGTAGAATTTATGACCTGAAGGTTTGATTGATTTATCGTGTAATTGAAGTTCAACGGATTTCTTTTAGTGGTCACGTGTATTACTTCACACTTTTCATTATTTAGTGTTAATTGCCAATTTTCACACCATGTAGAAATTTTGGCTAAATCGCTTTGCAGTTGCTTTTGATCGCGTGTTGACTTCACTAACCACTAACGACAGCATCATCTTCGAAGGCAGTCTAAGGGAGCTATTCCGATTGTCTCCTGAATCGTTTATGAACACAAGGAAGAGTAGGGGACCTATAACGCTTCCCTGGGGAACGCCACATATGACTTCTGTTTTACTCGATGACTTACTGTCAGTTACAACGAACTGTTTTCTTTCTGATGGGAAATCCTGACTGCAGTCGCACAATTGGGAAGATATTCCATAAGCACGCAATTTCATTAGAAGCCGCTTGTGAGGTGCAGTATCAAAAGTCTTCTGTAAATCCAGAAATATGTAATCGATTTGAGATCCCTTGTCGATGGCAATTATCACTTCATGTGAATAAGGGGCAAGCTGTGTTTCGCAACAGCGATACTTTTTGAAACCGTTTGACTATTGGTTAATGGGTCGTTCTCTACGAGATAGTTCACAATGTTCGAACAAAGTATATGTACCAAATTCCTAATGAAAATCGACGTCAATGAGATTGGCCTGTAACTTTGGGGATCACTACTATTGAATTTCTTGAATATTGGAGTGACTTGGGCAACTTTCCAGTCTTTCGGTACGGACCTTTTGCTGAGTGATCGGTTGTATATGATAGCTAAGTATGGAGCTATTGCATCAGCATACTCTAAGAGGAATCTAGTTGGTTTACAATCTGGCCCGGAAGATTTTTTTTTGTTTAGTGACTTTAGTTGTTTTACTACTCCAGGAACATCTACTTCTAAATTTCGCATGCGGTAAAGTGTTCTTGGTTCGAATTCTGGAGTGTTCACTACGTCTTCTTGCGGCTTGTGAGATCATCTTCAAGGTGGACTGCAATAAAATACTGCAAACATTAAGAAGGATGCACAGAAGATGATATGGTAATTAGTAGTAAAATAATAACAATAGAAAATGTTATACCAATGGCAGCCGATTGTGGGCGGGTCAAGAACCTTGGACTTGGAAATCAACTGCGGAATACTGCACCTACGTTCGAGCTTATATATGGCTAGATCCGCCCCCCCCCCACATGCGACTTTACATCACTGAGAATCAATCATGTATTTATTAATAATTTTTGTTGCTGTCTTCCAGGCTACAATTATGATATTGCCGCGAGTCTTACGACAGCAGGCGTGGTGCAGTGGTTAGCATCGCAGATCTCTGTGCTTGCGGTCTCCAGTTCTTTGTATGTACTATTTCTGAAATGTTCTACATGTGTCTTATGTTTAATGTACTTGTAAGTTCCGGAATGTTCTTTTCATGTATAAATAGTTTAGCACTTCAAGCAGGAGTCAGTCTGTACTGAGTGTACGCTTGTGTTCGCAATAAACGTGTTCTTAGTGAAAGTGTTGTGCTCTATTAACGACCAGCCTTCGAATTATGGACCACGTGCAGCTTTCGACGTGACAATATAAAAAAGGGGATAGATATACAAGAGCATTCAGATTATTACATTGGTAAAGACTGGTAACAATTTAAAGAAAATCTGCTTTCAATAAGAGTAATACCACTTGGTTTTATCAATTTTGTTAGGTAACTCCACTCTTATGGGCATTTGAACAAATTTGCTGGGCTTATTGGTGCCAGAGACAGTAATACTTTATTACTGCTGTAACGAGTTGCGCGTATCGATGGTTGCACGCCAGCAATGCTCGTAGCAGCAGACGATGCGTTGATGAGACATGTTCCAACTGTGATTCATAATTATGTTCATTAACTGCCACAATTTGGTTCTCGGACCAAGACATTGGCACCGTCACTCGTAACAACTGTGCACAGGGATGACGGTCTTTGAATAGTTATGTAATAACTTGAAGTTCCATCCTACTACAAAGGAGACATGTATCGCGTCTGAGTGGAATACATTTGTATCAATATAGTATGTGTTAGATTATGTAACACAAAAACTGTTTCTGAGAACAGCTTATCAAAATTATAAATCATTACTTAAACGTTAAAAGTTCTGATTAACAGAACGTTAAAACGCAAGATAGTACGTTCATTATTCTGAACCATGGGTGTAACTTTAGAATAAGCACGATACGACGACTGTAAGAAACAAATTAATCAAAAAATAGATAAAAATTAAAAAATATATATAAAAAAATGCTTACCCGTGAAAGGCAAAAGTCTCAGGTTCCAATTATAGTCCGACACACAGTCTTCGTCTGCCAGTAAGCTTCATATCAGTACTCACTCCTTTGAAGAGTTAAAATATTCTTATATCTTACGATGCATTTCCACAACTTCTGTGTATTTTCTGGTAGAACTCCTTTCTTACAACGTTGTTTTCATCAAGGCAACGCGCGCTATTGGTGACGCCCATAGTTAGATGGTTTGGTTGTTTTCTCAGTGGTTGATTATTCGGAGGCGCAATAGTTATTTGCTGCCACTGTTAAACCTCCAAATTTCACGGTGCCCACTGTGTTGTTGCGTGAGCACATGTTATTCGCTTTAATCATTCAGAAGGGAAAATCTCAATTTCACGCTCCGCCACCCCTCAGATTTACTGGTAATATGACTCAGTCAATACCCCATAAAAATCTGAACACACATCAACCAAGAAATGAAGAAGAGTGTGTACGGAACTTTAAGGAGAAAAGGCTACATAGAAACACTGGTCAAAAATGTTCAAATGTTTGTTAACCTATTGGACGAAACTGTTATGGTCATCATTTCCCAGACTTGCAAACTACTTAATCTTACACTAACCACAACACACACACACACACACACACACACACACACACACACACACACACACACACACGTCCGAGGGAGAATTGGAACGGCCGCCCAGTCCGTAGCATGAAACCTTAGACCACGCGGACATTCCGTGCGGCAATGAGCAGTCCATGCACAGGATGTGCAACAATGAGAAACCTTCGCAGGGCGATATGACGGTGGTTATGTGGTCATGGTGTTGGAATGCAGAGCCGGGGACCCGTCTTCAAACTTCCCCCATGTTTCATGTTTTTATTTCTTGTTTTTCACGAAATTACGAACTGTTCTCTTCCATTTTTGTACCTTGGCTAGTTTCATTCTATACATATAGTTATGTGGTAAGAGTACACTGTCATCACAGGTAAATGATACGAACAGTGAGTGGACGAGAGATGCCTCGTAAATCCCACAGAAATTAAAACAAAAGTGTGAACTAGTGTAGCCCAGACTTTCATACATGATAGACTTTTCTTTCCGAAATTCCAGAACATGTTCATATTTTAATAATAATACAAATTTCTACTTGTGATGTAAAATGTTTATTTACAAATGTAGCATAGAGATTTCATCCACTGAATGAACATCATTTGTGCATTAATGAGGGTATTTTAACTGTTAAAAAATTTAATGGTGTGTACGTGAGTTCCCTGGACTTGAAACTGTAGAATGTTCAAATGTTTGTAAACCTATTGGATTAAACTGCTAGAGTCATCATTCCTTAGGGCTACAAACTAACTTATACGAAGGACAACACATACACACACCCATGACCGAGGGAGGACTCAGAACTCCGGCGGGAACGACCGCCGAGTCCTTTACAAGACGCCTTAGAACGCGCGGCCATACCGCGCAGCTTGAAACTGCATTAACGATGTTCATTAAATGGACGAAATAGATATATTTAATAAATATTTTATGTCATAACCGCCAAGCGGAAATTTCTATTATTATTATTATAGTAATCGCAAATTATTGATGAAGGAGGGGAAGGAAAAAGGATTAGGATGGAAAGGATTAAAATGGCTGCAATAGGGCATTGAAATTAAACAATGACGATAAGTCATGTAGAAGTACATAACAGCGTAGAAAAAAGGAAACAAAATCATTCCTGGAGCCCTCATTTTCTGTGTAATACTCTACGATGGACGCTACCAAATCCTCATAACATGTCTTCTCGAAACATTGTGCAGTTGCCGTTGATCTGTTCAACCACTTTTTTTTTTTAAATTAATGTAGAAACGAAATCGCATGACAAATAAAAGTAGCAATAATACTGATATTATGGGATGATAACAAAGTAACGTTTCTATATATCATATGTGCAACTTTATTGGAAAAAAGGGGGCAGAAAATCAGCCATCTTTCTTCAGATAAGGGTGGTATGGGGTTTCCCTCGATCGTTGCATGCCTCGTTTCTCCAGCATCGCCGTGTAATGTGTCTGCAACTTACTACCGTTTGTGGTTCCATGGATTGGCAATTCCCGTCAGCAGTCTTTTCTTTTCTTCATTGTAAGTCGTTAAACGTGCTTTGGCACGCCCCAGCTTTGTGCTGCGTTGATGAAAACACTTCGTAAATAATTGGCGAAGAGTTTTCGGTATTTTGGTGTGCGTTCGGGGACACAGTGTGCGTCTTGTAGATCATTGATGAAATATATGTATTACTCTTTACCGGTTTCGATGATTTAAATCATCGTCTTCAGAAGGGTTTTCAAGGTCTTCAGTTTGGAGAACATGTCAAATTGAGAGTTTCTCGTCGAAATGCAAAATGAAGAAAAATGCATGGTCAACATGCTAAACTATACGTCACCAAAATGGATCGTCATATTTTATCTTTTAATCTAATATGACAATTTTGGTGACGTATATTAAAACATGTTAACCATGCAGTTTTATTCATTTCGACAAGAAACTATTTGAGAAGTTCTCCTAAGTGAAGACCTTTAAACCCTTCTCAAGATAATGATTTAAATCATCGAAACCGGTAAAGAGTAATATACATATTTTATCAGCGATCTTGGGTGAATAACCTAAAAAAATCGCACTGACGTGTTTTAAGGCCCACTTTAAATTCCTAGTTTTATCATATTTTGCAAACATTTCTGACAAAAATAATAATGTAAATAATAAAAAATATAGTGATATGATTACGACTCTACTATTGTGATAATATCTATGCACCCAAAACGAAACCCTATTAAGAAATAACGAGAATAAAATATGTTAGAGTGATGGGTCTCGAACTACGGACAATGTGCATCACAATCCAACACGCTGCCCACTACACTACAGCGAACAGTTACGAAATGCGTCCATAATTTTCTTACTATTGATGGCAGTTGTTAACTGATGCTGATATGGCATTTTTAGACACAAGATTATCATTTATCGTACGAAGAACGACGTGTTTTTGTTAATTCTTCAGTGCGCCGCTGCTTTGAAATAACAACGTGTAATTTACAATAAGAAAATCATCAAATACGCAACGCAAGATGGCGTATGCCAGAGAGAGTTCTGGGCGTGGAATGTCACGTGACATCTGCGAACGGTTGGTTTTCGTAAAATCAATGGACGGTGTCCAATCGCCGCTATTTTTGCAAATATCTCTCAAACGATACGAGATATGAAAAAGACATAAGGAGAGCAAAGTTGTAGAGAATTTACTCCTCTATAAATTCGTTTATTCAATTTTCGTGTCAGATGAACAGTTCGTTTGCAATTACAATTACATTACAAACGGCTTTTGTTAGTATTACTCCTGTATTTTTTGTCCGAAAAATTTGAAAAAGGGAGGTTCTGGTCTCTGACGGCCTACAATTATGTCTGTAAAATTTAGTGCTGATCGGGTGAACGGTTCGTCTTAAAAAGTGGGAACACGTTACGGACAGACAGACAGACAGATGAACAGACAGATGTTTTTGTTACGGTCGTTAGTCCGGAGACTGGTTTGATGTAGCTCTCCACCCTACTGTATCCTGAGCAAGCCTTTTCATCTCCTCATAAGAACGGCAACACATATCCACTTGAATCTGCTTACTATACGCGTATCTTGGCCTCCCTCTGCGATTTTTACCCCACACACTTCCCTCCAATGCTAAACTTACGATTCCCCGATGTCTAAGAATGTGTCCTACCAATAGAGCCCTTCTTTTAGTCAGTGTATGCCAAAAATTCTTTTTCTCGCCAATTCTGTTCAGTACCTCTTCATTAGTTATGCGATCTACCCACCTAACAGCATTCTTCTGTAGCACCACATTTCAAAAGCCTCTAGCCTCTTCCTGTCCGCACAGAATATCGTCCATGTTTCACTCCCATACAAGGCAACACTCCACACAAATGCCTTCAGGAAAGACTTCCTTACACTTAAATTAATATTCCATGTTAGAAAATTTCTCTTTTTCAAAAATGCTTTTCTTCCCATTGCCATGCTGCATTTTATATCCTCTGTACAGAGACCATCGCATGTTATTTTACTACCCAAGTAACAAAACTCATCTACCACCTTCATTGTTTCGTTACCTAATCTAATTCCTTCAGCATCGCCTGATTTTCTAAGACCGCATTCCATTATTTTTGTTTTGCTCTTGTTAATGTTCATTTTATACGCTCTCTTCAACACACTGTCCATTCCATTCAACTGCTCTTCCAGGTCCTTTGCTGTCTCTGACAGAATTACAATGTCATCAGCAAACCGCAATGTTTTTATTTCTTCCCCCTGAACTTTAATCCCTATTCCAAATTTTTCCTTGCTTTCCTTCACCGCCTGCTCGATGTACAAATTGAATAACATCGGAGAAAGGCTACAACCCTGCCTTACTCCCTTCCCAACTGATGCTTCCCTTTCATGCCGTTCGTGTCTAACAACTGCGGTCTGGCTTTTGTAAAGGTTGTAAATAACTCTCCTTTCCCTGTATTTTACCCATGCTGACTTCAGAATTTGAAAGAGTGTATTCCAGTCAACATTGTCAAATGCTTTCTCCACATCTACAAAAGCTAAATTCCCCGAGGTCAGCTTCTACCAGCTTTTCCATTCTCCTGTAGACAATTCGTGTTAAAATTTTGCAACCATGACTTATCAAACTGATGGTTCTGAAATTTTCACACTTGTCTGCGCCTGATTTCTTTGGAATAGGGATTATTAAATTTTTCTTAAAGTCTGAGGGTCTTTTGCTTGTCTCATACATCCTACATACCAGTTCAAATAGTCTTGTCATGGCTGGCTCTCCCAGAGACTTTAGTAGCTCTGAGGGTATGTCATCTACTCCTGGGGCCTTGTTCCGACCTAGGTCTTTTAAGGCTCTGTCAAATTCATCTCTCAGTATAGAATCTCCTATTTTATCTTGATCTACTTCCTCTTCCCTTCCTACAACATCGTCTCTAATTTCATTTCCTTTGTAAAGCTGCTCTATGTATTCTTTCCACCTTTCAGCTTTCCCTTCTTTGCTGAGAACTGGTTTCCCATCTGAGTTCTTGATATTCGTAGAGTTGCTTTTCTTGTCCCCAAATGTCTCTTTTATTTTCCTGTAGGCGGTATCTACTTTTCCCCCTCTTATACATTCTTCTACAGATTTGCATTTGGCTTCTAGCAACTCCTGCTGAGCCATTTTGCACTTCCTGTCAATCTTATTTCTTAGTCGTCTGTACTCCATTTTGCCTGTTTCATTTACTGCATTTTTATATTTTATCCTTTCCTCAATTAAATTTAGTATTTCCTGTTATATCCAAGGACTTTTTGTAGGTCTTGTCTTTTTACTTATTTTGTCCTCTGCTGCCTTCACTATTTCATCTCTCAATGCTACCCATTCCTCTTCTACTGTTTTATTTCCCCCTGTTTCTGTAAATTGTTGCCTAAATCTCCCTTATATCTGCCCCTGGGTATGTCTTACAGTTTATAACCTGGTTCCAGAATCTTATGTCTTACCATTAAAAAATGTATCTGATACCTTCCGGTGTCTCCTGGTCTCTTCCACGTATACAACTTCTTTTGTGATTCTTAAACCACGTGTTTGTTACGATTAAATCATGTTCCGTGCAAAATTCTACTAGGCGACTTCCTCTTTCATTCCTCCATATTCACCTATTATTTTTCCTTCTCTTCCTTTTCCTACTCCCATCACAATTACGTTTTCCTCTCCCTTAACTGTCTGAATAATTTCCTTTAGCTCCTCACATATTTCTTCGATTTCCTCATCATCGGCAGAGGTAATTGGGATATAAACCTGTACTGCTGTTGTCGGTGTTGGCTTCGTATCTGTCTTGACAATGATAATGCGATCACTGTGCTGCTCATAGTAGTTTACCCGCATTCCTATTTTCTTATTCATTATCAGTCCTACTCCTGTGATACCCCCAACTGATTTTGTATTTATAATCCTGTACTCACCTGACCAGAAATCCTGTTCATTCTGCCACCGAACTTCACTAATCCCCACTACATCTAACTTCAACCTATCCATTTCCCTTTTTAAATTTTCTAATTTTCCTACCCGATTAAGGGATCTAACATTCCACGCTCCGATCCGTAGAATGCCAGTATTGTCTTTCCTGATGACAACATCCTCCTGAGTAGTCCCCGCCCGGAGATCCGAATGGGAGACTATTTTACCTCCGGAATATTTTACCCGAGAGGATGCCATCATCATATTTCCATACAGTAGAGCTGCATGTCCTCGGGAAAAGTAACGGCTGTAGTTTCCCCTTGCTTTCAGCCGTTCGCAGTAGCTGTGTGGCAAAGCCACATTAGCTGATGTTACAAGGCCAGCTCAGTCAATCATCCAGACTGTTGCCCCTGTAACTACTGAAAAGGCTGCTGCCCCTCTTCAAGAACCACACGTTTGTCTGGCCTCTCCACAGATACCCCTCCGCTGTGGTTGCACCTACGGTACAGCTATCTGCATCGTTGAGGCACGCAAGCCACCCCACCCCACAGACAGATCCCAAAATTGCCGTTATTTTTGCAAATATCTCTGAAACGATACGAGATATGAAAAAAACATAAGATGGCAAAGTTGTAGAGAATTTTCTCCTCTACAAATTCGGTTATTCGGTTTTCGTGTCAGATGAATGGTTAAGCGGTTATTGTCATTTACATTTCGAGCTGTCAAAAAACGATCGCAAAGGCCCACTTTTACTACCGTAACCTAAAGTGGGCCAAAAGTGTATCTTTATTCAATGGTGGGACAGTCTTTAAACCGGGTGTTAAAAACCAGACCTAAAAAGCGGTAAATCTTCAGTACATCTTGTAGTTCGTCGAATGTAAAGTTCTAGATGGCGATGAATTATACAACGCCGACAGCGTATTTCGGAGGAGACGGTCATCTTGATCTTTAGCCCTACGCTCCTCCCAAAGTATATTCAGGGTAGAGAACGGAGTCATATTTGTCTGCAATATAAAATAAACCTTCCATGGTTAGAGGCCGCTGGGGCCGTTTGACCACCACTTCATTGCGTGTCCTCTACCCCTATTCTCCCCACTCTGACCAGGGTCTCTCCTCACGGGCGCTACCCAGCAACAGAAATCTGGCGGGATGGAAATTGCCGGGAGTCTTGATGCTCCAGACTGGCGCATATACTCCTTGGCATGCGTTGGGAGTCCACAACGGACAAGGCATTGGTTGAAGGCATTTGTTGAAGCCAGAGGGTCCATGCTTTTGTGCCTCCAAAACAAAGGTTTCTCGGTTCAAACATTGTGTTAAAATTGCCTTCTTTACGTAAAGCTAGCAAATTGACAGTCATATTGGAGTATTTATTTACATATGATGTATATTTCAAAGAGTAGATCTCCTATACACACACACACTATGCCCAATATTTCGGGCATAAACAAATGCCAGAGTGCCCTATTTGCTGGCTTCACGTTTTCGTTGTTACGGCGTCTCCAGAGATTCTAACCTTCTTGAAAACGCACTGGCTACCATGCTGGATGTTGGATGCAAATGAAAATTCCACAGTTACGATACGTGCAAGAAATGGTACCGCATAATGAATGTAAGTCGCTCATCACATGAGAAGTCCTTGACCATATCGCTGGAGTTTGGATGCAACAACAATTCATTTGTCATAATAGCTGAAGAAGGTATAAGCGCGCCAAAGACACGGCAAGATGTTACTCCCCAAACGGCCCTCACTTCTGTAGAATGTTGGAGGTCAAACCCATATATGTCCGAAAGGTTGAGGATTCCTTTTAGATACGCCAGACAGGAATACCTCGTTTCTATTCTAACACCCAAAGACTTAGGAGCGTATAATGCACTCGGCAAGATAAAAAAAGGATACTGGTATACGACGATTCAGAAACCATCAGAAGGTTAAGAGGAGACGGTGGCAGTCATGCACTGATATTTTTGTAAATTCATATCTCTTTCAGTTTTTGTTCAGTCTCACAGAAATTTTGCACACTTATGTATAGGGATCCAATACGCTTTTTTAAAAAACAAATTCAGAATGTTTAATAACATTTTAATTCTGAGAGAGAAATTTGAATTTTTTGTTACGTTAATATTTTAAGGTCCACTTATTCATTGTTTCCAGACAAATTTGGCAATTTTCTTTTATGGTAAACTGATCTACACTAATGAATGTATGATTAAGTACAGTAACTTTTTGGTAAATTAATTATATTATTTTCTGTGATATTTTGCATTCGGACAATTTTTACGCGTAATTTTTTCCAATATATTATCAACCATAAAACTGTTTATAATGTCTAGATTGAAATTATGTTCCATTTAAATATTACTTCCATGTGAAAGGTCTGCCAAATTTCTTCTCAATACTTCCAATAGTTTGTGATATATGTGTTCCTGAAAAGAGAAAACCTTACGTTGCGGTTAAAACGCTTCAAAGTTTGGATGCAGCTCTTTTAGCTCCTCTGCTCCTTTTCCTAGCATTTTTTTTTCTATATTCTCTACTGAAGTCTCTGCCTTCGCGATTCGCTGCTCATCGACGATTTGCAGTATCTGCTCAGTGAAGACACCAGGTTTAAAGCCCAATTTCATGAGAATGTGAAGTCTTGTTACACTCCAATCATTAAACACAGCTGCGGCTTCCAAAGCATAAATGTTCACCACCAAATTGGAAATACACAGAGTCTTTGGAGATCTCTTCTAAATAAGAGCATTGAAACTTTCATTTGGGTTCTGCGTTTTCCCATGCCGACATTTTTCTAGCATTTCTGTGTTGTATACAAAAAGCACAGCCATCTAAAGCTGTATTTTCTTGATTCAAAGACAAAATTGTTCACTAAACTTTTTCCTCCCATTGGGTACCTTGAAAAGTGGGCATGGCGCATTACACTGCTTAAGGTTTTAATTTTTTTATACTATTTGTAGTTCGAATATCAATGACAAAATTTGGAATAATAATCTCAATTATATTTACTATCAAATAAGCAAAAAGGATGTGATTTTTTTTCATTATTTCTGCCGCCGTCTTTCATGAAGGTGGTTGTATCCAGTATGTTACATAGTGTTGTGGGTGATTCCTACACCCGGAATCGAAGACTGGTTTTTCGTTCCTAGAACACAGTTTCACAGAGTCTTCAGAACCATGTAGAAATGAATACATACAGTTTATGTTTCCTGTGTGTATATGATTTAATTAATATGCATAATTTGCAAATGTTGTTTTCTTTTTGATTCGCCATCTTACATGGCTCTAAATGTGAGGGTTTCAATAAACATGAATAATATGAACAGTATATAACGAAACGTCGAGCTATATTTAGATCTGTACTAGTGTCTCTTAGTAATCTGCAATAGTCACATCAACTATTTTTCTCTATATTAACATTCTCCATCTCAATCTTAGTTGTGAATAAGTATAAATTTAAAATATACGTAGTCAACATGCGTTCTTTGCTTCCTCCTTTCTCTGACGGACCAGTACTTTTCTTCGTATAGGGCCTATATCGGGCGTGCGGCAGAACTGGCGGCAGCGACTGAGATGGTATTACAGCGCGGATACTGTTTCCTCACAGAGAGCTTGGCGACTGCTATGCCAAGGGCCGTGAAGAACGAACGCCTCTATAAGAGAGTGATTGTCTGATGCTTTCCAACACTCACTACAGTCCTTGTTGACCTGGTTCTCGACTTACAAACAGTAGACTTCCACATGAGAAAGAAATTTGAAACTTGAATGGAAAAAGGCAGCTTTATCCTGATACCTCTCTATTAAGTCACGATGCCAATTTCTTTAGTTTATGAGCTAAAATAACATCTAGAAAAGCCGAAGATAACGAGCGATTTGGTATTTAATCAAGTAGCTTACGATACCTAAGTAATTACTTCTCTTAACTAATGCATACGAACAACCTGTTGTAAATATATGTGGCTCAGCTAAAATGCTGTGCTACATGAATTTATAACAGCTTTTTCGGATACGTTAGTTAACTTCGGTTTGTTTTGATAAGTGGAAAGTAAAAAATCAGTTTACTATATTACACGTATCATTTTAAACATCGATATTCAGTAAGGTTGGTTCAGTGTAACGACCGACCGAATATTCGGTTTCGGTTTCGGCCAGAAATCAGTCGAATCTTCGGCTTGGCCAAAATTAACTTTCTTGAACTTACTGATGAAAGCCGGTCGTATTCTGAACGCATTCACTCTACAATATCGCTTTACCTCAGTGGACGGTGCGCCGTTTACCTGCTAGCAGTCTCTCCTCGCGCATCAAATTGTGGGTATTTTGTTGTTATGCACAACAGAACGCAATCATACCATATGGTGATATACTATGCTAGTAAAAATTTAACCTAATCAGTATTGTACGTAATGGAACGGGTTACCTAATTGTTATGCTGTAAAGTTTTATTAATATGTTTCCTCGAAAGCGATGAGCTGTTTTCAATAACTAACATGGGTTTAGGAAACAATCATCATGTGGTAACCAGCTTTTCAGTTTGGGTGAATTTATACTGGCAACAATCATACTGTTGGTCGGAACTGTTACTTTATTTTTCTAAATACTTTCTGCAGCACTGATTGAAGCTGCTATGTATTCAGGAATGCCAATAAGAAGATGTGTAAAGTTGTTCGTCGATTTCAAAAAACGGAAGTGAAGATGGCATCATAAAGCTAGCGCTCTCAAGAACAAAATCGTTAAGGTTATTTATGGATGCAAACACATGATTACTTTCTGTGCATTTTATATTGTGGTAGTCATGTTGAGGCTCTGACATTTCGCAGTACCTAAAAAGACTATCTTCCTACAAGAAGGTATGCAGGTCTGTGGAATTCGTGGTAGCTATGCGGTAGTCTCGTTAGCTGGAGGTGAACGGGACCGAGAACACGTAGAACTATCTAAATTTACGTGCGTAAAAAAAGAAAATCGGCCTTGAAAAGTATACCGGCGTAAAACAGTATGATCTAATTTTAAAACAAAAATTTTTAGTCATTTACATTGGCAGCCTAAAGGAGTTTTTTTCACTATTTACTTCGCGTTAGTGGAGTGCCTTTTTCTGTGAAGGTAGAATGCACCCACAGTTGTTGTTTTGTTTTATGACGCTGTTATTTATGGGAAACTCCGAGACGTAAAATATGTCTCCACTGTATCGAATTCACTTTATTTGTTGTGTAACTTCCTTTAGTTTTTCTTTTTTAGGCAGAAAATGTCGCAACAAGGAGAATATAATCCAATTTAGAAGTCCTTTAATAAAAGTACCGTACTTTGTCTAAACCTTTTCGCCTCCCATGCAATCTTCTACGGACTCCTGATTAGGCTTACACACACTCCAGAAGGCTTACTAAAGGGAGGGGACCTTCAAAAATGTATGAAAAACTAGTGATTTGTGGTGTAACGTAAGTATTTTAAATTAATTACGCAAGTTTCGGTTACGGTTTCGGTCGGGCTCTAATTCATTGTAATAATTCTTGAAAAATAAAACACTTGAAAATTGCGACATAGTACGCCAAATCTAGTCGTGTGTCTAATGAATATAAAAAATGACTTGACTTAGTAGTATAGTATTCGTATGTCTCGCAAATAAATTAAACCTAGACAATGGCAGTCCTAACAGAATATATTTCGGATTATAAAATTATAGTATAATTATTTATCGTTGCATTTAATGTAGGTGCTCAATGATAATCTGTTACAATATAAAATACGATTTCCCAGATTGTTAAGTCTCAGTGCTTAGTCTTCCTCAATATCCCCACTTTCCCTTGTTTTGTGAAATGATTAAGAGAAAAGGGATCAGTCCTGACGGAGGCTGCATCACGAAGCGAGTTAGTACAGAATCGGAATGTGGGAATGTGAAATAGTCTGGGTTAGTGACTCAAATATGGACACTGGAAGTTTTTATATACCACGAGGCTCAGCAACGGTAGTTTCGGAACAACTGAAGGTAAACTTTGTAAATATTTCCCGTAGATTTCCTAGTCATGTTATAGTTTTAAGTGGACACCACAATGAACCACAGACATTGCCGAGGTGAGGTGGATTTCGTGTCTCAAGGACGCAGATAGCCGTACCGTAGGTGCAACCACAGCAGAGAGACCAGACAAACGAGTGGTTCCTGAAGAGGGGCAGCAGTCTTTTCAGTAGATACAGGTGCAACAGTCTGGTTGATTGGCTGAACTGGCCTTGCAATCTCAGTTTAAGTGGCGTCGACACACAGTTACTACGGACGGCTGAAAGCAAGGGGAAAATGCAGTCGGTATTTTTCCCGAGCACATGCAGCTCTACTGTATGAATATATTATGATGGCATCCTCTCGGGTAAAATACTCCGGAGGTAAAATAGTCCCCTATTCGGATCTCCGGTCGGAAAATACTCAGGAGGTTTTCGTCATCAGGAAAGACAACACTGGCATTCTACGGAACGGAGCGTGGAATGTTAGATCCCTTATTCGGGTACGGAGGTTAGAAAATTTAAAAAGAGAAATGGATAGGTTGAAGTTAGATATAGTGGGGATTAGTGATGTTCGGTGGAAAGAGGAACAGAATTTCTGGTCAGGTGAATACAGGATTAAAAATACAAAATCAGTTGGGATAGTTATAATAATTAATAAGAAAATAGCAATGCGGGTAAACTACTTTGAACAGCGAAGTGATCGCATTATCATAGTCAAGATACACTCCTGGCCATTAAAATTGCTACACTATGAAGATGTGCTACAATTGCGAAATTTAACCGGCAGGAAGAAGATGCTGTGATATGCAAATGATTAGTTTTCAGAGCATTCACACTAGGTTGGCGCCGGTGGCGACACTTACAACGTGCTGAAATGAGGAAAGTGTCCAAGCGATTTCTCATATACAAACTGCAGTTGACCCGCGTTGCCTGGTGAAACGTTGCTGTGATGCCTCGTGTGAGGAGGAGAAATGCGTACCATCACGTTTCAGACTTTGATATACGTCGTATTGTAGCCTATCGCGATTGCAGTTTATCGTATCGCGACATTGCTTCTCGCTTTGGTCGCAATCCAATGACTGTTAGCAGAATATAGAATGACGGATTCAGGAGAGCAATACGGAACGCCGTGCTGGATCCCTACGGCCTCGTATGACTTTCAGTCGAGATGACAGGCATCTTATCCGTATGACCGTAACGGATCGTGCAGCCATGTCTCGATCCCTGAGTCAACATATGGGAACGTTTGCAAGACAACAGCCATATTCACGAACAGTTCGACGACGTTTGCAGCACCATGGACTATCAGTAGACCATGGCTGCTGTTATCCTTGATGCTGCATCACAGACAGGAGCGCTTGCGATTATGTACGCAACGACGAATCTGGGTGCACGAATGGAAAAAATCTTTATTTTGGATGAATCCAGATTCTTGATGGTCGCATCCGTGTTTGGAGACATCGCGGTGAACGCACATTGGCAGCGTGTATTCGTCATCGCCATACTGGCGTATCACCCGGCGTGATGGTCTGGGGAGGGGTGGGCAAAGTTTGAAGCCATTACTCTTACGGGAATTAGTTAAACTACGAGTTTGAGTACTGTGGGCAGGGCGAAGCTGGGAATTTGTATCTGAATGGGAGGCGTGCTTAGGTAGTCCTTGCAGGTGCGGTGATCACTGTGTCCCCAGTGGAGCCGGGCGCCGTGGCTCAGCGCGCCCGGTCAGAGGACTGAACGCCCTCTGCAATAAAAAAGCTGAGCCAAGAACACAACGAACAACTACTAACAAACATGATCAGCGTCCGCAACGAACAGAACTACCCATAGAGCAAAAAAAAAAAAAAAAAAAAAAAAAAAAAAAAAAAAAAAAAAAAAAAGTGGTGTAGGGGTCAGCGCAACTGCCTAGAAAGCAGGAGACCCGGGTTCGAATCCCGGCTGGGTACACATTTTCAGCTTTGCCCAATCGCAGTTGATGTCATATATTCTATGAATGTTGAACAATAACAACTGCAGGATCAGAAGTGACGTCTGTTCTCTCGGAACAGACGCCACATGTATTTATTTTAACTGACCAGAGTGAACTTGGAGGTTTTTAAGACGAGTAACAGAGACAGAGAATCGAGCAATATTGTTCTACTTGCTGTGTCCGAAAATTACTTCGAGCAATTAAATACCGAGCCGACTCGTGGAGATAAAGTGTTACACTAGCTAATTACAAATAAACGCGTACTTTTCGATTCAGTTACCGTAGGTCGGGGAATAGGCGATCATAATGCCATTACAGCATCAATGAATACCACTGTAAATATAAATATAAAGAAAGCTAGAGGATCTAATTATATAGCGAAATTGAAAACGATCAGATTTCAGAGTACGATACGTGACTGCCAAACGCTATAGTTTCGTCTCTAACACTGATAGCGTTGAGCAATTGTGGACGAAGTTGAAGTCCACTGTAAAATATGCACTAGTTAAGTAAGTGCCGAATAATATTATGAGAGATGCGACAGATCCACGTGGTTTAATAACCGAATTAGGAAATTGTACGAAAGCAAAGAGAACATCATTGCAAATATAAACGTAGCCAAAGTCTTGCAGACAAGCAAAAATTACATGATGCAAAAGTATCATACGGGCTGCCATGCGAGAGGTGTTCAACTACTTTCAGAGCAAAGTTTCGTGTACCGTATTGGCATGAAATCGTAAGAAGTTTTGGTACTACGCCAAACTGGTAAACTGGTCCAAACCAGATATCCGGACACAATGTGACAATAATGGTATTGAAACAGAGCATGACACACAAAAGTCTGAAATATTAGATGTATATTTCCAAAGCTTTTTTAAAGAGGAAGATTGTACGGTAGTTCCTCCTCCAAACCATCGCACGACAAAATGGCAGATACTGAAATATCACTGGAATAAAAAAGCAATCGGAATCGCTGAATAGAGGAAAGGGCTCTGGACCTGATGGGATACCAATTCGATTTTACACGGAGTATGCGAAGGAACTTGACCCCATTCTAGCAGCAGTGTACTGAAAGTCTCTAGAAGAGAGAAGTGTTCCTAAGGATTGGAAAAAGCGAGTATTATTGCAACACTCCTGTCGGTTTGTGAAGGTTTGCAGCGCAAACTTATAGGAATAAATCTCTGACATAAGTCAGTTGTAGAGTTTTAGAGCATATATCCTATTCGAGTATTATTGCAACACTCCTGTCAGTTAGTGAAGCTTTGCAGCCGCTTACAGTATAGTTACCAAAATACAATAACTCGCAACAGATTTGTTACGTACACTGTAATATTACTAACTGCACCGACTCGCTACTACAAGCCTACGCCTTCAGCATTGTGTCCCGCCGAGAGAATTTAAATATGACCACGTGTTATCGTGGCATCGGAGGTAACCTTCGTTTCTCAAATAGTACCAATGGAAAAGATAGTGTTGAAATCACAAGGAATCAGAAAGTTTTTACTTTAAGAGCAAAACAGCACTATTTATTTTATTTGTGCTCGCCAGTCATTATGGACAATAATTAACTATTTCAGTTATAGTGTAAATGTAACATGCAATAATAAAAAATGTTTCTTTAGTAATCTGATAAAACGCATCGGTAAAACAGATTATAAACGCGACCCTACTTAAAACTGTCACTTTTGTGGATGTCACACAGCATCACAGTAATCTACACTTGAATTTACTTACTAAGCAAAACAGAAGCATCATCAATCTATTAACTATTGGATATCAGTCTACAGCATCCTACTAAAGTTGTGAATAATAACCTTACTCTTTCATTTAAAAATGTGAATCCAAAGCCGGCCGCGGTGACCGAGGGGACTGAAGCACTCCAGTCACCGTCTGCACGGCCACTACGGTCAGTGGTTTGAATCCCCCCTCGGGCATGGAGTTTTGTGCCGTTCTTAGCATTTGTTAGTTCATACGTAGTTTGTAACTTTAGGGACTGATGATGCCGTAGTTAAGTCTCATAAGCTATACAAACATTTGAACTTTTTTTTTTGTGAATCCAAAATATTAAAATGATAGATATTTCATTTAGACCTGTTCCAAAACACAGCAAATATACTTCAGCAAACCCACTATTCTGTCTTCTAATATTAGTGTAACAGAAAATTTTTAAGGAACCTAGTCCAAACATATGTCAAGCACTAGTTCTTTTTCTATTTTATGATTTTTGTAAAGATTCTGATTTACACTGACTTACTTGCATCATAATAATCTTTCAGTAGTGCAAGATTTTATTTCAAGAAAAAACATACTTTGAAAATGAGGTACCTGAATCTGATATGCTGTCTGTCAATTAACTGAAACGACTATGCACTTTCCTATTGCAGTGAAGAAGCTTTATTCTTTGATTAAAATTAACACTTTAAAATTGTAACAATGACTGAAAAAGTTTGTACTTTGTGGAGATGAAATTGAACATTAGCCTACACTTTACGTGAATCTCCACTGAATGATTATGCAGCAAAAATCACTATAATTTCTTGCATTCTATGAAATATTAAAATGATAATATTTTTAATTGTTACTTCACTTGGTCAGAATATTTCACTTTAAATGAGGAAAGGACCCTGCATAGGATAATGGCAGAGGACAATAACACGTTAACATCTCTGTTCACAGTTTATGAAGTTGATTATTCCGAAAGTTCACAATTGTGAGGTTCAGGCTGTTGTTACAATACTAAAATATTGTCTACTTTGCCTGTGGCGGAAGATTGGCGCTGCAGTGCATTTAGTTGTGGCGTGATATATTACATTACTGGCTCTTGAAGCATGTGGCCAAATTTGGTGTTCTTAGCGTCGCAATAATTTCAATAATATGCTACAAATATTATTATTGATGATGATTAGGTGGGTGAATCGCGTAACTAATGAGGAGGTACTGGACACAATTGGGGAGAAAAGGAATTTCTGGCAAACCTTGACTAAAAGAAGGGATCGATTGGTGGGACACATTCATAGACATCAAGGAATCGTTAATTTAGCGTTGGAGGGAAGTGCATGGGGTAAAAATCGCAGAGGGAGCCCAAGAGATGAATATAGTAAGCAAATTCAAATGGATGGTTGCCTTCGCATGAGGAGATGAAGAGGCTTGCTCAGGATCTGAATGCTTTTTCTGAAAACTACTTCGAACAGTTAGTTCATGAACCCACTAGAATAGTAAGTGGTTGCGAAAATACTCTTGATCTCCTAGCAACAAATAATCCGGAGATAGTAAAGAGCATTAAACAGATACAGGGATTAGGGAACATCGAGTTGTAGTAGCGAGACTGACTGTCGAAATCCCCAAATACACCAAAAATAAACGAAAAATATATATATTCAATACAGCAGATAAAAATTCGCTTCACGCTTTCCTGAGTGATAGTCTCCAGTCTTTCAAAACTAAAAATGCGATTGTAGATCAGTTGTGTCTTACTTTCAAATACATAATATCAGTAGCAATCGAGAGATTTATACCAAATAAATTAATAAAAGAGGGGGCTGACCCCCGTGGTACACAAAACAGGTCAGATCACTGTTGCAGAAACAAAGAAAAACGCATCCAAAATTTAAAAAGACACAGAATCCGCAAGACTGGCAACCTAGCGCGGACTTCAATGCGAGAATCTTATAGTAGTTACCTCAACGAAATCCTGTTTGGTAATCTTGCAGAAAATCCAAAGAAATTTTGGTCGTATGTGAAGTACACTAGCGGCAAAACACAAACAATACAATATGCGATAGCAATGGTAATACTACCGATGACAGTACTGCTAAGGCAGAATTACTAAACACAGCTTTCCGAAATTCGTTCACCAAAGAAGACGAAGTGAACACTCCAGTATTCAATCCAAGAACAGCTGCCAGTATGCGAAATTTAGAAGTAGATGTTCCTGGAGTAGTAAAACAACTTAAGTCACTAAACAAAAATAAAAATCTTCCGGGCCATATTGTATACCAACTAGATTCCTCTCAGAGTATGCTGATGCAATAGCACCGTACTTAGCTATAATTTACAACCGGTCACTCAGGGAAAGATCCGTACCCAAAGACTGGAAAGTTGCCCAAGTTATTCCAATATTCAAGAAAGTCAATAGGAGTGATCCCCAAAATTACAGGCCAATCTCATTGACGTCGATTTGCAGTAGGATTTTGGAACATATACTTTGTTCGAATATTATGAACTACCTCGAAGAGAACGACCTATTAACCAATAGTCAACACAGATTCAGAAATTATCGCTCTTGCGAAACACAACTTGCCCTTATTTCACATGAAGTGTTAAGTGGCATCGACAAGGGATCTTAAATCGATTCCGTATTTCTGGATTTCCGGAAGGTATTTGACACTGTACCCCACAAATCCACAAGACACAAGCACTGTTCACTCATCAGCGTCCAAACTACGACTCTCTCACAACAAAATGTGTTTGGTGGCGCAAAACAGCCACTTGGCACGGATTTTCGACGTCATCACTCTCCTTTGAAGCGGGGATGCCCCCATCTTTTACAAACGAATATTATTTACGAAAGACCTAAACAAGAACCTCTACAATACTTTCAATTTATACAATAATTAACATAGTAAATAGTACAAAGATAACAATGTTTATTCATACTTTAATATGTTTCAAATTTTCAGTAGCCTAACTCTCATATCCAAATATAATAAATTTGCAGATGTATGCATCATCTAATAAATATTCCAAAAACTATAAATCACAAAATTGGTATAAAAATTTAATTATCGTGCCACATTATGTCATTTCTGCAAATCGGAAACCTCCTTTGACTGAATGAATATGGTTTCCGAAAACAGCGATCATGTGAAACACAACTCGCGACGTTCATCCGCGATATCCAGAGGGAAGTAGATACGGGATCACAGGTAGAAGCCGTGTTTCTTGACTTCTGCGAGGCGTTCCATACCGCTCTACGCCGTCGCCTGATGAACAAAGTGCGACCATAGGGAATATGAGAGCAACTGTGTGACTGAATTAAGGTGCTTTTAGATAACAGAAAGCAGCATGTGATTCTCAACGGTGTGGGTGGAGAGCTCCTTGAAGGCCGCGGTGGAGTAGCTGAGCGGTCTAAAGCGTCTCGCTGTGGAGCGCGCTGTTGCTCGCCGTGGAGGTTCGAGTCTTCCCTGCGGCATCGGTGTGTGTGTGTTGTCCTTAAGTTAGTTTACCTAGGTTTAAGTAGTTTGTAAGCTACGGACTCATGAGCACGTAGTTTGGTACGATAGATTTACAAACATTTGAACATTTTTGCTCCTTGAGGGCTGGTGAGACACTCGATGTCTTGGGAGGAGGAGGACCTACCTGGTTACCTGAAGCGCTTCGCTTGAGACTGTTAGAACATGCGCGGTAAACGGCCTTCTGTCGGTACGTGAACGTTGTCGGAACTATAACTTTTCCAAAGGCTACTATGTGCCAATTTACCTTTTTTCCGATTCCATTTAGGAATTACTGAACGGTGCATGTGATTTCACACGAGAATTTAGAAGTGTTGATATGATATATATAACAGACTAAAGCTTTAACTATTTTGAGCTAACAATTATTTCGTGTCATGTGATCGTGAAATGGGCTCGATATCGGAGCACTGTAACTGATTACTTAGTTGGGGATTTTGCTACGAATCCCATAACGCAGTTAACGCATCTGTTCTGGTAACGGCAGCCTCAAACCGATGTTTGATCATGTTAGTAAAGCAGATTCTGACAGCACCTGTTAACACGTCGGCGAGCTTCGCAATCGCGTTTCGAAATTAGGTATCCGTCTTCCGCAAATTGAGTTGCATGTAAACGTAGACGGGCGGTATGTGACAGCGTTTCACTTGAAAGAGGACTGGAGTGTACGCCATTGCCGCTTCCACCTCACTGCTTCTCGGCATGAACGCGAAATTACCCATTCGCTTTATCGAGTAATGGCAAGTGGCAAATCGATGCAGGCTCCCCTGCTGCCTTAATCTGCCTCTGTTTGTCGTTCTCATTTCTTGTATGTACTGAACACCTACTTTCCAGTCTCTTGAGTGGTTGTCCAGACAGATGTTTCTCCTGAAACTACTAACGTTTATAAATTTTAACTACTAATGTACTACCATGCGCAAAAATATCCGAACGACCTGAATTGCGTTTCGCCTGATGTGCATGCAACACAACTAACGTACGTGTCTTGCGGGTGCTCTTCTCGCTCCGCGGTATAGTCGTTCGAATATTCATAATGGATCCACTGCAGACAACTGCTCTTTATGACAATCACTCCAGTTGTAAATTAACACCACGATTTTGCAAATACAAGGAAACACGTTATTAAGTTCTTAACGTTTATTAAATCCAATTTATTACAATGACATATCTTAAGTATTATCACACTTATTACAGTCTCATATAACAAACTCCGTCACATAAAACATTAATTAATCCTTAAACAACATTTAATATTGTTACAAACAACAGATTTTACTATAGTATCGGAAATCCTAAAGTCCTGTAGAAATTCGAAGTACTTTTGTTCTCTAAATAGTTTTCTCACAATTGCGAAACGTCGTTCCACTGGCGAGCGGATTTTTATTAACCGATTGTAGAACTAACCAGATAATAAAAACTCAATTAACAACAGCAAACGCACTATGGAAACTTCAATATTAACTGCGTATCACCAACATTTTCTCCGCATTCATACCTGAACTAATATTTGTACACATCTTTGAACTTGATATGACAAACACCTTGTTCTGGAATCAAACCAACCACCTGTAGCCATAGCTAACCAAGCAATGCATTCATGTGTTATAGATGCCTGATTATGCCTAAGATTGTCACAGTTGACGAAGTATAAAGATGTGTGAAATATTCGAGATTCCCTCACAAATATCAGAACGGGCAAATCAAATCATATAAAATGCAAATTCTTAAAATATTTTTATTTATTTACTTTTTTTTTCTGAACCAGGAACTTAATAATCACCGTTATGTCCCTAATCACAAGTTCCCAGACTCAGTGCTGTGTGGGACTGACATACGAGGCTGCTCCTGTCGGAGTTTCGAGTCCTTCATCGGTCAGGGGTGTGTGTTTTGTCCTTAGATTAGATTAAGTAGTTCTAAGCCCAGGGACTGATGACCACAGTAGTTTGGTCCCATAGATTTACAAACATTTGATTTTGAGTTACATACCGGGTATCTAAATGGAAGATAACTAAGTGAAGTCAGATGTTAGTAGTCTAATTATTTCACCAGCAGCGGGACGTTTGAATCTGTAATCAGGATATAATTACGTTATGCGTCACCGGGAATCGAACCCCGAACCTACCGGTGTCCTTTCTAAGCACGAATGGACGTTAAATCTCAAATGTTAACTCAACAGGAATGACGATGCGTGCGTGTCTGACTAGTAACAACAGCAAATATCGTTGTTATAATAATAATAATAATAATAATAATAATAATAATAATAATAATAATAATAATCGTGTGGCTCAGAGTCCTGGTGTGTGTCATCCAACTATGCGCCACTTCAGAGACTTGCATGTCCCTAACCTGCCCCAATTATTCAACCGGGAAAGGCGACCTACGTGGAATCCAAACCACGTGTAGTTTATGACACACATTGTTGAGACGTGAATGTTGGGTTAAATCACAGATTGAAAAAAATCGGTGATCTGAGTAGGTTTCGAACCCGCGACCCTTCCGTTACCATTCAAGCTCTTTACCCCAAGACCACGGCAACACCTTAGCTTGCGTAGATAAGGCACGAAGAGACATTCAAAATAATTTTTGTTAGTAGTCAAGTGTGTTCTTTCTAGGGCGTCAAATGAAATTATGAATATTTTGTGCTGGACCTGGATTCGAATCCATATATGTGCCTTTCGTGGAGACCTAGAGGAGTCGGCAGTCTTGGAGAAAGCAACGAAATGATTCAACTATATGATTCCGAGAGGGTCGAGTGCGAAAAAGAGGAGATCCGAATTAGTATCCTAGTCCTAGTCCAGCACCAAAATTTTTAACGTCTCAAGTTAAATTCAATGCCAACCGCGGTGGCCGAGGGTAGTAAGGCGCTTCAGTCATGGTCTGCACGGTTACTACGGTCGGGGATTCGAATCACCCCTCGGGTATGGATATTTGTGCCGTCCTAGTTCGTAAGTAGTTCATAAGTAGTTTGTAAGTTTAGGGACTGATGACCCCGTAGTTAAGTCCCATAGACTATACAAACAAAAATAAAATAAAAATTAAATTCAATACGCGACACACGACCTTAAAGGACCATTGGTTTATAAAATTGAATAAAGTTTTGTAATATAAAAGAAAAGCTTTCTAGCGACAGAGTTACTGGTTGCTGTGTATTCTGCCTGTTACTGGCAACGATAAATCGGCTCTGTCCGAGCTGATGGCGAAATAATTCGGTTTAATAAAGATTGTTAACTACGGTGCAACTTGACGTTCTTCACTTGGTGTTACAAGAGGTGAAGTAGACATGATCGTGCCAGTTAAAAATATACACCTATTGGGTGCAATCGAACGCACAAATGACAGATTCTAAACTACAACCGATCCACCAGACTACTACGTCAATGTAACGGAAACTGCACTTAGCATATCGATTAGACGCAGTTAAGACAATTTGGTGCTCAATGAAATGATTAACTATAAGCAAGCATCTGACACAGAAATTATACTAGTCTCATGTTAAGACTTTTTACTCATTTTTGGAAGTAGTTGTCCAAGCGTCAAGAAAATGTATTTCTCGACAAATTGACTTCAACATGGTTCGGCGACAGCTTTAACTCGAAAGGAATTGGTTTCTACACGCACGGAATCGGTAAACCACCTGAGCATTGTAAGTCACTTTCAGAGGATATGAGAGAATGCCGTCCTGGAAACAGCTAAACACTTTTTGACTGAGTAGTTTTGTTAAGAATTCCCTATTGATTTTCAATCTGGATACCTGTAGCTCTGTCAGAGAAGAGCTAAAAATATTTGCTCTCACCACGATTGGCATCGAAAGTTGACAGCACGTTCGTTTCCCAGCCGACTACGTTACCCGAAGGCTAGCGAGGACTTGGGGTATTTGGTTCCTCTTTACTGGCCGACAAGTTAGGAGACCAGATCAGGCGTAACTTTAAAAGAAGAGATTGGTTGTAATTTTCGTGTGGAACGAATTTCCTGGACCCAAAAATATGAATTAATAACTTTATGTCACACCTTAAGTGAAAATCACTCAGATTATTGAATGGAAATGACATGAAAAATCAAGTGAATCTATCAGCTTAATTCTGTGCTTACCAGGAAGTAACTCCCCGCTCACAGAGTTGCCAAGCGTATTCTGCTATGTTGCCAATTCTCCATTAGACTAGCGACAGGCAGAATACGTTTGCCGGGCGTCTGTGTTCCTCGCGCTGCCTTAGCGCTGACGGAGATAGCGGCTTCGAAGGCGCGGCGCGCAGCCTGCCACTGTGTTGACTGAGAAGAGATATACCCAGCATAGAAGAATAAGTCTTCATCGATTTCTTTAACTATAGCATCACGAGACGTTATTAACATTTTCTGCACAATACTTTTTAATGTTATATACCTGAATAATATTTTCCTTATGAATTTTTTCGTTGGCACCACCTCTAACACATAACTGCAGAAATGTAAAGATAGAATTACCCTGATTACAAAATGCAAACTTCACAAACATATTTCACAAGTTTCGAGCACATAGTTTCCAATCAGACGAACCGTGCAAATAAATATTTTCCAGTGATTGAAAAATAGATCATCCGCGAAAAAATTAAGCATTTGAACAATTTCAATGATAATTCGATTCAAGCTTATAAGTTACAGGAGAAGCATTTGTGATAAGAATATGAGACAAAAAGAAAAAGTCGCGAAAGTAATGTTTAGAATATGTAATTCATTCTATAAAATCGAAATGGACCATAAGTATGGTCTACTCGTAAAGATTACAGTGTAACTGCTGGTGATGCTGTTTAAATAAAAGTGGAAAGCATCTGATGAATGAACTCTCCAGTTTCCAGTTTCCCAGAAACAGAGAGGTGCGAAAGAAACAGGAGGAGGTTGCCCTAAGAGTGCGTGAGATGGGATTACTGTATAGTATCTCGCAATTGGTATAGTTTGTTCGTAGTTCTAGGCTGACGCCCATCGCGGACAATAATTATCGATTAACTGTTACAATACGCTGAAATGTTGGAAAGATGTCACTAACCCACTGGAAAGCGATCATTTTCATTTTGTTTTAGAGTGAGAAGTGATATTAACGCTTTAAAATAGGTCCTGTATTTATCAAATGGTCACCCGATGCAGTTGTTTATCGGCTTTTACTTGAATGTCACGCAGAGAGCGACGTTCAGCTCTGTAACAACTGCTGACTTCTTAAAATACCACAATAATATGGCCTTGCAGAGGTGGACTGTTTTTGATATTGCCTTGGAAAGTCTTACCCTCCAGAGGACTGCACCAGTTCACGCGAAAACAAGAAGGAAGATTAGCGTTTAACGTCCCGTCGACAGAGTGGTCATTAGAGACGGAAGTTCATCAGATGGGACTTCTTTTCCCTAGCTTTTACAGCAGTCTACCTTCTACAAGGTCCGATTACAATGAACGTCTGTAGAAGTTCACTATAGTTAAAGGGTTAATTACTCATTTGGCATTTAATATCTGTGTAGGAGCGATTTTACAATCATAGGTCTTACGGAAGAAATGATTTATGTTTCATTTCGAAATATTTTATTAATTTCACCATCCTTACTTCTTCTAATTTTCTTGCCTTACCAACATTCGAAATTTTCATGTTAACTAGGTAAACCTGGCTACGCTTTACTGTAGCTCAGTCTGGAATGATATTAATGGGACAGTAAGCAAAAGTATTCTTGCTAACATAGACGTACCGAGAAAATACATCAGTCTAATGAGAACATAATATTTTGTTCCCCTTTTCCTACTTACACATTGAAATGGGTTACCAAATCTGGAATGTGGCATATATAGTAGGCTATTATGCTATGTTTAAAATTGGGTTCGAATTGTTTTCAATCTGGATGATTGTAATGTTCAAATAGAATTTTCCGTCGTTGTTCTTACAAAACATTTGTTATTATTTTGAAATTATAGCATGCATATAATTAAATTTCAAGTTTAGGTCACGTGATCAAAAACGCTCTGTTATTGGCTTAAGCTCTGGTGATTTCACACAACACGAGGAAGAAGAAGCCATATGCGTGTTAGCGAAGGTTATTAAATTTTTCCTGACTTTTTCTGTGTACAATTAAGTTACTTGTAATGGAAAACGCATTTATAACTTTTTTGTAAGAAGGGAGAAAATTATGTGAAGTCTGATAGTGAAAAAACCTTCCGAAAGCTGATGCGCTTAAGGTATCTTAGTTTCTCGACAACAATCCAGATTTTTACGTACCGTAAGTAAGAAAGGTGAAAGTTGCATTTAAAGTAAAATATACGTATATTTGTTTATGTCAACAGACTGACTCTAGTCCAAAGATACAAACTATTACACACCATAAACGTGTGTAGATATGGATTGCGTCTTATATTAAGTCTTCGTTTTTCTACCAAATGCATTTCACATTTAAATTAACTCTGTTATAAAAGCCACTGCAAAAATTACACGGTAAGTGCGCTACTACGTAGTTACATTTCCGATTCCGATTAATTCATGTGTATACGCAATTTAATCATGCGCGCTAGCCACTTTCAACAAATTACTATGCATTTTTCTCGTGCTGTTTGGTTACAAAGAAATTTGTCAAGTTAAATCGGAACTTGTTAGGCTAAAGAAGAATGAAATTAAAAGGATAACTATCTTGGCTTACGTGCCAAAATTAAAATATTCCAAGAAAAAAATGTCGAAGTTTCGAATAGTTCCACATAATATTGGTAGCGATGCGGTTCCAGTATCGTTCACAAATTTTGCATTCCGTGTTCAAATCCAGTTGGTTTCAGTATATGCGCTAAAAAGGCGTTTTTGAGACAAATTGTTGATGTCTTTATCATATACCGAAACACTGCCTCACCGAAGTAAATATTGAAAAGACAACCATAATGAAATTTGTACTTTCACCAACTACGTTTGTAAACGACTTAAAATACAAATATATCGTGAACATCTGTTTCACAAATGTAAACATCAGTTCACTGATGTGTACAAAATAATACTATACAACTGCCGGCCACGGGGGCCGAGGGGACTGAGGCGCTTCAGTCACGGTCAGCACGGCCACTACGGTCGGGGGTTCGAATCCCCCCCTCGGGCATGGATATTTGTGCCGTCCTTAGTTGTAGCTAGTTCATAAGTAGTTTGTAAGTTTAGGGACTGATGACCCCGTAGTTAAGTCCCAAAAAAAACTATACAACTTTGCGGCTGCAGAGCATGATTCTTAATACCGGTTGTGAACTAATAGAGTAATAATTGTTGTACGGAGTGTTTACTTACATCAAAGTAATCCTCCTAAAATTAAACGCACCAAGTGACCGCTATCTGATTAGGATCTCTACGAGGGAGAATAAACTACATTTTATGCCTTTATCATTGCTTGGAACATGCAAAATCATATTTTCTAGATTTTTATAGATTTATTTTTACAGTTCGGCACTACGCAATATTTGTAGACCTTTTCCCAAAATACGAATGCACAGACATTATACCACTGTTAGTGAATGTTACAACAGTTGTTTGTTTGTTAAGCTTATGGGACTTAACTACGGGGTCACCAGTCCCTAAACTTACAAACTACTTATCTACTACCTTATTCTAAGGACGGCACAAATATCCATGCCAGAGGGGGGATTCGAACCCCCGACCGTTGTGGCCGTGCAGACCGTGACTGAAGCGCCACAGTCCCCTCGGCCACCGCGGCCGGCATGTTACAACAGTAGGAGCACACCATGTGGGTTGAGTTTACAGGCATCACATGACTCAAAAGAAGCGTTTTAGCTGGTTTTCAAATTATATTTGAATTCCATTTCCGTTTGTTTTTAAAGAATACTGCAATTGACGAGGAAAACAAGTCAGGTTATGAAATGTTCAAATGTTTGTAAATATTTGGGACTGAACTGCCGCGGTTATCAGTCTAGGCTTACAAACTGCTTAAACTAACGTAATGTAAGGACAACACCACACAGACACACACACACACACACACACACACATGCCCAAGGGGCGACGCTATTTCCGACGAGGAGCAATCGCGCGCTCCGCAGCAAGGCGCCTTAGAGCGCTCGGCCATTCCACCGCAGCTCATGTTATGAGCGTAAGATGACATGATCACCCATTTAAGATGATTACCAGAGAACAGTCAAATACCCTGTTGCCCTTGAGAAAAGCATTTTCTTTCTGAATTCTGTCTACCATTCGCCATTCTCTCTCTCTCTCTCTCTCTCTCTCTCTCTCTCTCTCTCTCTCTCTCTCTCTTTTACGATCTGCCTCTATCTCTTCGTCCCCTTCTACCTCCCCCAGCTCCTCCTCTTCCCTCTGTCTATCCCGCAATCCTGTCCGTCCTGTACTTCCTTTCATCCTGTCTACCCTCTCTTCTTCCTTTCTCTCTCTCACCGTCTCCTCTTCCTTTCTGCCTCTCTTTACCTCGTCATAGATTCTGGGAATTAAGGACTTCATAGGATTATGTGATAAGAAGGTGACGAGGAAGCTTCTCTTACAGATAAAGAAAATGTTTGTACAGAAATGTTTGTATAATCTATGGGACTTAACTACGGGGTCATCAGTCCCTAAACTTACAAACTACTTATGAACTACTTACGAACTAGGACGGCACAAATATCCATGCCCGAGGGGGGATTCGAACCCCCGACCGTACTGGCCGTGCAGACCGTGACTGGAGCGCCTCAGTCTCCTTTTTTTTTTTTTTTTTTTTTTTTTTTTTTTTTTTTTTTTTTTTTTTTTTATTTTAAGGCCTCCCTTCTCCCCTCACAGCCCTTCCTTACGCTCTCCAAATTGTGCCTTCTTCGGCGAGCTTCTGTTGCTTTCTTCGAAGTAAATGAAAGGAAATAAATACATCATTATATGATTGTAAACGAAAACGATCTTCCTGGGAAATGGAGCAGCAGAAAAATGCTGCCATACTGAAAATAATCTGTTCTTGCTGAATTCTCAACAGCAGATAAATAAATGAAAGAATATGTTCTTCTTGTATCCAAAAACAGTAAATCTTCTCTTTGACTCGAAATGTGAAACAACATTCTTCTATGAACAAACATCGGGAAAACGCAGAAATCGTGGCATAATAACGTCGTCATGTAGAGTGCGTACGTGGCACGAGTTGTAGAGAAATCACTGAATTGTGTATCGCAGAAAGTTAGCGAAGAGCTTCTTGTAGTTCTTTCTTTTCATAAGCTTCTGGTGCTGTGTATGGAGGTACAAGTGGAAACTATATTTGCTTTTCGTTTCTTCTGCCAGTATGTAGTGTAAAGCGTGCCCTTTTATCCAGTTAACGGCATTTCTTTTCGTGGCTGGGTAAGGCACGTCGCTGGGGTTTAGAAGGTCCTTCGGTGTAACGGTATGTGGAGCCGTTCGGGTGACCTTGGCTATGAGTTGTCGAGTGATTTGCCAGATTTCGTCGACTTCAGCGCAAACCAGTCGATGCTCTTCAGTGTCAACTAAATTGCAGGCCGGACAGTTGGGTGAGACTGCGAGGTGGATGCGGTGCAACTTAGAATGGGTCGGTAGTTTCCTGTTGACGGCTTTATACCACGTAGCTCTGACAGTGGTCGATAGAAATCGGCTACTGATGTTGCTCCAGATGGCCTTCCAGTCATAACCAGGGTATTTTTGTTCCACCACATTTCCGGGTTTCGTTTTCATCAATATGTCATATATCGTTTTCGCTTTGGCCGTCTGCTGGACTATGATCGTTGTGGGAAGATAACTAAGTTCAACTAGAAATTGTTGAAAATGATAAAGTCCTATGGGAACGTGCCGAACGTCAATGGGTGGGGTGAAATCTGTAGGAGCAATTTCCGTTAGTAAGTTGGCGGTGAATGAGTTAGGTGTCATCTTCCATAGCTTGAGCATATTGCTTGTAAATAATGCTTTGGATTTCATGAAGATATCAGTAAGGTTGAGCCCCCCATTTGCAGCTGATAGAGTTAACGTGTCGAATCTGACTTTAAAGAGATTCCCACGACTGATGAAGTGGCCGAAAGCTGACATTATCCTCGCAGCAATGGCACCTGGCATGGGTAAAACTTGTGCGACATAATTGATCTTGGAAGCGATGTAGATATTGACAAGGGTTGTCTTTTGGATTTCGTCAATGTGTCGCATACTGTGTTGCCTAATTCTGGCTCTCACGCTGTTAAGAAGGTTCCTATAGTTAACTGCTATCGTTTCTTTTATGTGGCGCCGATAAGTAATTCCCAAAATTGTCCGCTGGTCGACCACTGGTAGGTGTACGTTCTGGACCAATAGACCTTGGCCTAAATTCATTATACTGGATTTAGTTCTGTTTAATGTTGCACCTGATGCCAGTTCGTACTTGTGTATAACCTCCAACGTCCGTTCTATGTCTTCATTGTTGGTGACTATGACACCTACGTCATCTGCGTAGGCGTTACAGACAAATTTGTGATCGTTTATGCGTAGTCCTTGTAGTTGCTGGTACAGTGTTGCGAGCAAAGGTTCGATAGCAATGGCGAACAAAGCCGTGGACATGGGACATCCTTGCCTCACTGAACTCTTGAAGTGAATACTCCTGGTGAACTGGCCATTCACCATAATTTTGGATGTGCTGTGTTTTAAAATCCTGGCGATGAGGTTTACAAAGCGGTGTGGAAAGCCCATTCTGGACATCGTTTGGAGGAGGTAATCATGATTGACCTTGTCAAACGCCTTTTGAAAATCTAGAGTCATTAGTGCGCAATTAATGTTGAGAACATCCGCCGTTGATATTATGTCGCGATATCCGCACACTGTTTGTAAAATTGACCTGTCCTTGCCAACACTAGTCTGGTACGGACCAGTTACCTCATTCATTATCAGTTTGAGCCGTCGGGCTAAAATGCGGGTCATTATCTTATAATCACTGTTAAGCAGTGTTATTGGTCTTAAATTCTCAATTTGCGCAGAACGTGGATTTTTCGGGATAAGTGCAACGAATCCGGCAAGAAAATCCTCTGGGATGTCACTGTCGGAATTCATTAGTTCTTTGTAAATGAGGAGTAGTTTGGGTTTCAGCTGCCTATAGAAAACCTGGTAGAACTCGGCCGGCAGGCCATCGGGTCCCGGTGATTTGTTTTTGGGACTGTGTAGGACGGCAGTGTCCAAGTCGTCTTCGTCGATCTCAGCGACCAGGCTGTCAGACGCCTCAGTGCTGAGCCGTGCTCGCAGGTGTCGGAACAAATCTCCCTGCGCCTCAGCGCTAACCGCACCGCCGGACATGAGACTTGTGAAATATTCATGAATTTCAGTTTTAATTTCATTTTGTTTAGTAAGACTGGTTCCATCTGGTCTTTTGATTTCAGTGATTATTTTTTGTTGACCTCTCTTCTGTTCCCGGATAACGTGGAAGATGGACGATTCTTCACCTTTGAGAGCATTCTGTATACGTGCCCTTACTTGATAGCCGTTTAATTGCTTTCGCTTCAGAGACAAAATTTTGGATTTAATTCTCTTTATTTGGATATAATTGTCAATGACTGATCCGTCAAGCGTGTATAATTCCCGCAAACATTGGAAATAAAATTCAGATGTCCTCTTGTACCAATAAGCTTTCTCCCTGGAGTAGTCAATCAGCATTCTCCTCAGTTGAGGTTTGGCACAGGACATCCACCAGCTAAGAGCGGAATTGTACGACGGGAGACGTCGTTCGCATGCCTCCCATGTTTCGTGGAATCTTTCACGACATCCTGCATCGTGCAGGTGGGTGACGTTTAATTTCCAATACCCTCGTGCACGGTAGGTCCCTTGTCGTTTCATGTTGATTGTACTTATATAAGCAGCGTGGTCGGTGAAGCTGGTTGGCCATATTTCGGCGTGCAAAATACGGTCGTGCATAGTATTCGATACGTACATCCGATCTAATCTACTCGCTGAAGTTCGCGTAATGAATGTGAAGCCTGGTGCATCACCGTGTGTGTATTCCCACGTATCAGTCAGGTGAAGTTCTTTAACAAGATAGTCCAATTCAGGAGAGGTGTTGAAATTAGGGACCTGGTCCTTTGGGCTCAGGACACAGTTAAAGTCACCCGCTAGAATAATGCAGTCTTGACGGGGTCCAAACAGAGGTAAGATTTCATGTTTGTAAAACACCGCTCTATTGCGTCGATTTGTGCTTCCTGACGGGGCATACACGTTAATTAGCCTAACGTTATGAAAGGTACAAGCTATTCCTCTACCATTGGTCAGTTTTTCGATGCTGTGGACAATTATGCCCTCTTTCGCTAAAATTGCAGTCCCCAAAGCGATGCCGTTACCGGCATTGCTGTGAGCGTTATACCCATGTATATTGTCTAAGGCAATGTCAGTCACTTCTTGGAGCATAGCAATGTCTACATCTGCAGCATATAAAAAGTCTTTTAAACATTCCAACTTAACTGAACTTCGTATACATGTTTAAGGTAGCAATTCGATAGGCCTGAAAAGTGTTCATAATTGAGTAAATAACCGGTATCGGGAAAAGACGTCACTATCAAACATTTCAGTATGTGTCAGTTTCGTAGCCGCTGGCCTTGTCATAATCAGTGGTATTTGGCGATGCTTCACCTTGAACGATGCCTGGTTCACTCATATCGACATCTTCCATTGGATCCTGTGACCAGTCGGTGGACGGAAATCTTGTATTATTATCCACAGCAGTCGTTTGCGGTTCCCCATCACTACCGCGTTGACTGGCTTCCGATAGGATCTCGGCTTTGGTGGCAGTTGGTACAAGGGCTGGTAAGGAAGCGGTGAAGTGGTTTCCCGCGTTGTCAGGTAACGTACTAGCGATTTGTCTGCCTTTTTCTCGCAGTTTGGGGGCAGTTTCTGCTGCACCTTCATGTGCAATCCTTCGCTTTTTATGAGTCCGAGAGGTACGTTTTTTCTTTGGGGATGTCGTAGCTTCTACAGAACTTGTCAGTTCAGTTTCCGTAGTTGTGTCATCAGTAGGTGTGTCCTCGACGTTGGTGCTGTTCTGTTCCCGTGGTGGTTGTGTCGGCAAATCGGTTAACTGCGATGTAGCAGATACAACCGCCACAGTGTCTGGGATTTCCATCGGAACCTCTTTGTCAACCTGGGGTGTTCGTGGTTGTGCCGACAAATCAGTGGACTGTGATGTAGCAGAGACAACGTCGGCAATTTCAGGGCTTGGCATCGGGACGTCTTTGTCAATGACGGTGGGTGAGTGGTTCAGTTCCGTGGCGAGTGTGATGAGCTGTCTGCCGCTGGCAGCGGACGCATACGTCACAGGCAGCGACGTCATCACGGCTGGCCTGGCGGGCTCGCCGGCCGGCAGCTGAACCACGCGCCGCTGCAGGCACTCGGCGCGCACGTGTCCCTGTTTACCGCAAGCGGCGCAGGTGCGGGGCTGCCCGTCGTATGACACTATGGCGCGGTACCCGCAAACATTTATGTACGATGGAATGTGCTTGTGAAGGTCGACCTTAAGTTGACGGATACCATTCAGTACGGGAAATTTATGAGAGGTCGACCATTTCTCAGCTACATTGCTAAGTACTTTCCCGTATATAGACACCACTGCATTTATTTCCTCGGCCGAAACCTCGAAAGGCAGTTCGAATATTCGTACGGTCCTGATTCGAGATCCTGCATGGGTAACTTCGACATCGCCAATGTGTCCATCGCGATGTTTGAACTTTAAAGTTCCTCCACATGACTGAACTAACTTTTCACATAGTTCCGCACTTTTCAACTTTACAAAAACGTCACTGTTTACGATAGACATATAGATCCCTATAATGTCGTCAAAATTCAACTTCACTGTTTCTTCAAGGAACGTTTCAAATTCAAAAGAATTCGGTCTCGGACGGCTACGATCCAACGTGAACTTCAACGTATCAATACGAAACGGCTCAGACATCACGGACTCATCTTTCAGAGACTTCAATCCACAATAAGTTACGGCTACAAGCTGCAATAGCGAAACACTCACCAAGCGAAAGCGCAATCGGCCGCGGCGCTCAGCACTGAACCGCTCACGACCACTGCCGCCGGCGAACTGTCTCCTCGGCCACCGCGGCCGGCACAGATAAAGAAAGCGAAATAACGAATGCAAGAAGCAATGTTATTTACAGACTTTATTACTAAGATGTTTTTTTTCCACTGCTGACCAGATCGTAAAACTAGATGTTGTGACATTGTAGTTTAGCGTTGTACGAGTGTTACTGCAAATAAACCATTTAACCGAAACGTCTATATAATGTGATTTCACGAAACCTTACTACTTTTATGTGTCATTTCTACCATAAAACCGGATCGGTACACAGGCCAGAAGTTGGTATTATTTTAAAACTTCGATTCAGTAAGCATTATTGGAGATTTCAGTGCTCAATAGAAAGGCAACATCACTCTTAACGGCAACGTGTAGAAATAACTTTTAATTTCGTATCATGTAAGTTTCTGTTGCCTCCAAGTATAATTAGTATTAAATTCGGTATTTCACTTTTCGTTTTCGACTATTTGAATTTTGACTGCTCAGTGATACAATGGCGAAAGTGTATAGTTTCCATGTCTGTTTGTCCTTTTGTTTTTCAAGTGATTTCCTGAAATTATTCTAGGCAAATGTCAACATGGTTCCTTTTCAAAAGCATAGCCAATTTCCTTCCACATTCTTAACTAAACAATCCCAGCTTGGGCTCCATTTCAAATAACCACGACGTTGACAGGATATTAAATCCTAATCCTCCTTTTCTGGTTTCGTAAATTTTACGTGATACTCAACAAAGTCGATGAACAGGTATATTGGACGCCAAGTTAATATGAACAGGGTCTACTCTAAAAGCGTTACTTAGAGGTTTTAATGGGCTTTAAGATGAAATTACAGTAGGCTTTGACCACTGAGTTATATTTGACTGCAAGTTAGTAAATATGGGGATGTAGTGGACCCAAATGCTGGAGTTTGCGTCTACTAGCTGGCCTTTCAACACTTTTAAAAATGACACCTGCCTACATCTAAATAAACAGAACATTAATAAATAAAATGCCTTCTTTACTTAATAAAAAAAGTAAATAGTTCTTTCTTTGATGCCTTCATTGGCATCGACGTCATAAGCCTTCTTAATTTTCATGCTGGTTTTGGTTTTTCTTAAAGTTCGTGTAACAATTTAAGATGAAATACTTTATTACAGAAGGGTTGAAATTAACACAAAATAATTTTTCTTTTCTTCGAAGTAATGTAAATCTTCAAGAAAAATAATCGAGAAAATAAGACACGTCCATTTAATATAAACATCTTACAGAAACACAACTTATGATACTTCTTACGGCAAAATACTCATGCTATCAGACGAAAAGATTAATCTGGCCCAGACCTCATCTTACCCTGACAACGAGCTTTTATTATTAAGGAAATTTGAGAAAAACGATATGTCTGGCCCGGTAGTCTCGGGGTAAAGCGTTTGACTAGAAAGCGAAGGGTCCCGAGTTCGATACTCGGTCGGGCCTCGGATTTCTTTTAAGTCTGCGTTTTATTCCGGCCTTCACCTCTTAACGATGTGAGGAGTCGCCAGAAACGACACGTAGTTCGTATTTCACGATAAGCTGTAGGTCCCATTTCCCCGGTTGGATAACTGGGGTAGGCTAGGGACACGCAAGTCGCCGAAGTGGCGTGCAGTCGAAAGACTTGCACCAGGCCAATGAGCCACACGAAATTTTAGCACGTTTTAAGAGGAAATGAAATTCCTTCGCGAAATTACTTAATAGCGTGAACTAGTCGTTTGTGAATCAATTACCGGGTTTAATTCTCTGGTTAGAAAGTAAATCTACCAGGAGGTAAGGACGAGAGAAAGGTCTCGTACTGGAAGGTCAGGCAATTTTATTTCAGTGAGTACAAAAATCAAGTAAAACAAACAATGAAGTTGCAGTTTAGGTCAAGCATATACAGAAATGTAAGCCGCAGTACAAGTAAATTCTCGAATCCTTATGCATTGCATACACGCGCAATAAGTGTTGTAGTGTTGTTATGGAGCCAAATAATCCAATGCCTTACTTCCCGGTAAGAAAGAGCAGAGGTTAACAATCTTCACTACATCATACTGCTTCAGCTGACGGGACTAACTAGGAGAGGGTCTGACATGTGTATATTTTTAACTCGCTACTTCATCGCTGGTAACACCAAGTAAAGAACGTCAAGTTGCACCGTAGTTAACAATCCGTATTAAACCGAATTATTTCGCTATCGACCTTAACAGAGCCGATTTGTCGTTGCTATTTTGAATGTCTCTTCGTGCCTTATCTCCGCAAGCTAAGGTGTTGCCGTGGTCCTGGGGTAAAGCGCTTGAATAGTAACTAAAGGGTCGCGGGTTCGAAACCTACTCAGATCACCGATTTTTTTCAATCTGTGATTTAACCCAACATTCACGTCTCAACAATGTGTGTCATAAACTACACGTGGTTTGGATTCCACGTAGGTCGCCTTTCCCGGTTGAATAATTGGGGCAGGTTAGGGACATGCAAGTCTCTGAAGTGGCGCATAGTTGGATGACACACACCAGGACTCTGAGCCACACGAAATTATTATTATTATTATTATTATTATTATAACAACGATATGTGCTGTTGTTACTAGTCAGACACGCACGCATCGTCATTCCTGTTGAGTTAACATTTGAGATTTAACGTCCATTCGTGCTTAGAAAGGACACCGGTAGGTTCGGGGTTCGATTCCCGGTGACGCATAACGTAATTATATCCTGATTACAGATTCAAACGTCCCGCTGCTGGTGAAATAATTAGACTACTAACATCTGACTTCACTTAGTTATCTTCCATTTAGATACCGGGTATGTAACTCAAAATCAAATGTTTGTAAATCTATGGGACCAAACTACTGTGGTCATCAGTCCCTGGGCTTAGAACTACTTAATCTAATCTAAGGACAAAACACACACCCCTGACCGATGAAGGACTCGAAACTCCGACAGGAGCAGCCTCGTATGTCAGTCCCACACAGCACTGAGTCTGGGAACTTGTGATTAGGGACATAACGGTGATTATTAAGGTCCTGGTTCAGTAAAAAAATAAGTAAATAAATAAAAATATTTTAAGAATTTGCATTTTATATGATTTGATTTGCCCGTTCTGATATTTGTGAGGGAATCTCGAATATTTCACACATCTTTATACTTCGTCAGCTGTGACAATCTTAGGCATAATCAGGTATCTATAACACATGAATGCATTGCTTGGTTAGCTATGGCTACAGGTGGTTGGTTTGATTCCAGAACAAGGTGTTTGTCATATCAAGTTCAAAGATGTGTACAAATATTAGTTCAGGTATGAATGCGGAGAAAATGTTGGTGATACGCAGTTAATATTGAAGTTTCCATAGTGCGTTTGCTGTTGTTAATTGAGTTTTTATTATCTGGTTAGTTCTACAATCGGTTAATAAAAATCCGCTCGCCAGTGGAACGACGTTTCGCAATTGTGAGAAAACTATTTAGAGAACAAAAGTACTTCGAATTTCTACAGGACTTTAGGATTTCCGATACTATAGTAAAATCTGTTGTTTGTAACAATATTAAATGTTTGTTATATGAGACTGTAATAAGTGTGATAATACTTAAGATATGTCATTGTAATAAATTGGATTTAATAAACGTTAAGAACTTAATAACGTGTTTCCTTGTATTTGCAAAATCGTGGTGTTAATTTACAACTGGAGTGATTGTCATAAAGAGCAGTTGTCTGCAGTGGATCCATTATGAATATTCGAACGACTATACCGCGGAGCGAGAAGAGCACCCGCAAGACACGTACGTTAGTTGTGTTGCATGCACATCAGGCGAAACGCAATTCAGGTCGTTCGGATATTTTTGCGCATGGTAGTACATCTTTTCCATAGAACACAATTTTTATTCGATTTTAAATATTCGTATCTACAATGTAAGCAGTTCAAAATATTCCAGATATACATGCGTACACAACATCTGGTTCTCGATTCGGTACAAATTTCCATATGTCACAAATAAATTGTGCAATTGAAGTGTAACCAGGTTTGTAAAAGAAGTAGACGCTTTAGGTCACTCTATACGTAGAAATTTGATTCTTTATGGAATCAGGAATTTACTGGTAGTTCTGTAGGGCAGTTTTTTTCATCCTGTGGGTCACGACCCCTGGGGATCACGGTGAAAGAAGGAAGTACTTGCACCATAAAACAACCAGATCAGTACATGCCTGGATACTTAGTCCTTCCACAATACTTGAATTTCCTAGGAAAAGTGTATTTTAAACTTACGTAATACCTTGATATCAATAATTCTGGTTTGAATATAACATATTTTTTTACAATAAATACGCCATGTTAACGATGAATTAATGAAAAGCCTGAATAAAAACAGGAAATATCCAGCCTGGTGATCCGATATGAAATATTTATTAAAAATACATCTCGAATTCCCATGCTGGAAGATAATCAGTGCAGATTCCAAGTCCTCATGACTCGTGTACTCCTCATAAAACATATAAGAGTCAAATCCGTAAAATGATTTTAAATTTGTAACAAATTTGGAGGACTTTTTAGTTATTTTATAGATCTGACTGTTAAATATTTTATGCGGAGTGCATGAGTCATCATGACTTGCAATCTGCACTGACGATGTTCCATCTTGGGAACGAAATTGATATTGTAGGAGATAGGAAGAATATAAACAAGTAATATGAAAACGTTGGCAAGTGGCGAGTGAACATTGAGGTAGAAGTTGAACATGGAAGCGTTGCTGTGTAGAAATCAAACGTGTGACTAAGTAGAGCGGGACAAGCACGTTTCAGCAAATAAAGTGGAGCTGCTCGGCGAAGCTTCTGGTGACGCAAGTAGATCGGAGAGGGCGCCGTACTCCGTAACAGCCTGACAGCTGTATTGCTTAAAGGTGTCTGGGATATACGTGATCGGAAGTAGGAGACCAGTCACTTGTAGCAACGATCAGCCATCCCACACTTGTGAAACACACGCCGACGGGTTCAGCCTTGTCTTATAATTGTTGTTATAGTCTTCAGTCCGGAGACTGGTTTGATACAGCTCCCCACGCTACCCTGCCCTGTGCAACTCTCTTCATCTGAGAATACGTTTGGCAACCTACATCCTTTTGAATTTGCTTGCTATATTCGTACCTCGGTCTCCCTCTACGATTTTTACCCCATACACTTCCTTCTACTGCTAAGCTGACAATTCCTTGATGGCTCAAAATGTGCCCAACCACTCTATCCCTTCTATTAGTCAGGATATACCAGAAACTCCTTTTCTCCCCGATTCGGTTAAGCACCTCCTCATTAGTTACGTGATCTAGCCATCTAATTTTCATCATTCGTCTGTAGCACCACATTTCAAAAGCTTCTATCATCTTTTTGTCTGAACTCCTTATCGTCCACGTTTCACTGCCATACAATGAATGCTACACTCCAGAAAAATGCTTTGAGAAAGGACTTCTTAACATTTGAATTAATATCGGATGTTAACAAGTTTCACTTCTTTAGAAACGCTTTTCTTCCCATAGCCATTCTGAATTTTATACCTTCTTCGGCCATTAGAAGTTATCTTGCTACCCAAATAACAAAATTCATCTACTACTTTTATTGTCTCATTACCTAATCTAATTCCTTCAGTATCGCCTGATTTTCTGACATTGCATTCCATTACCTTCGTTTTACTCTTGTTAATGTTCATCTTATATCTTCCTTTCAAGACACTGTCCATCCCATTCAATTGCTCTTCCAGATCTTTTGCGGTCTCTGACAGAATTACTATGTCATCAGAAAACCGCAATGCTTTTATTTCTTCTCCTTGCTCTTTAACACCCTCTCCAAATTTCTCCTTCCATTCCTTCACTGCCTGCACAATATACATAGTGAACAACATCGGGGAAAGGCTACAACCCTGTGTTTCTCCCAACCTCTGTGTCCCTTTCTTGCCCTTCGACTCTAATAACCACTGTCTGGTTTTTGTATAGGTTGAATATAACTCTTCGCTCCCTATATTTTACCCCTGATAGCTTCAGAATTTGGAAGAGTGTATTCCAGTCGACATTGTCAAAAGCTTTCTCCAAATCGACAAAAGCTAAAAACGTAGGTTCACCTTTCCTTAGCGTATCTTCTAAGATAAGTCGTAATGTCGTATAATTACAGGCAGGAAAGACAGGTTTGGCAGAAGTAGCCACGACTGGGCAGTCACCTGCCGTCAGGACTGTGCAACTCGTTGACAACAGTGGTTATTATTGTTATCGCAAAACTGAGTCAGTGGCAGGCTGGGGAAGCAATTCGATGCAGCGCGGCCAAGCGGCGCAGCCTGACGCAACGGGCAGCGGGGTCCCGGCCTCGGCAGCAGCGCAACGAGGCGTCGAACCTACGCATGGCACGGTAAGACTGCAGCAAGTGGCTAGCTACACACCCAGGGGCGTGGTGTGGACGTAAGGACGAGGCCACACCTAAATCGCTCCTCGTCTGGAGGGTGAAGCAGCAGCAGTGGGCGAAGGAGGACCTGGGTTCGACTCCCGGGCCGCACCCAGCGCGGTACGACAATCGCGGCAGTGGCGTCGGCGCGGGGAAGCAAGTGGACGGCACCTTATGCAACAACAGCGTCAGCTACTTCGGGATTCGTGGCGTCAGCTGGACACCTACTCAACGCAATACGGCGTGCGATTTGAGTACTGACTCACAGCCCACATGGAAGGAAACTATCAGTATCCTGACATAGTCACACACTAAAATAGTGAGTGAGGTAAATATAGGAAAGGTTGGGGAAATGACAGCCGACTATATTATAACCCCATACTGCTTCAACAAGCCTTTCATTATAACAATTGGAAATAGGGAGCAGTGGGAGAAAATGGTTCGACACCGTACGGGAGATATTGTCTGGTTCACTGAGGGTCGAAATCAGACCAAGGCGTTGGGGCCGGGGTATACGGGGTACAGGCAAGAGTGGAGGGCGTCATCTTTCTAGGGAAACTGGCCTCAGTATTCCAGGCCGAAATCACTGCCATCAGGGCATGTGTGGAGGAGAATTTGCATAGGTACTACAAAGATCGTAGCATCTATATATATTCAGACAGCCAAGTAGCCCTGAGATCACTAGCAGCTCCTGCAACAAGGTCTAAAATTGTTGCAGAATGTCACAGGGTTCTGTTGGAGCTAGGGAAAAGCAATAGAGTAAACCTATTGTAAAGTAAACCTGGCCACTCGGGGATCAGTGACAACGAACATGCCGACAGGTTAGCCAGGATGGGGGCAGAGACTCCATTTATTGGACCGGAACCTGTCCTGACAAAGACAATGATCAAATTGGAGCTACGTAACTGGCTCAGAAGACAGCACGTAGAACATTGCACCAAAGTCTATCAACAAAAACATGGCAAGGTAAATGCCAAAGCCATGTTTTAAATGAAGCTCTGCAATCCTGGACCTGAACAGGAGAGAGATTAGACTCATGGTTGGATTACTGACAGGCCATGGGAATTTCAAAAAACACCTACATACAATGGGAATAACAGAAGAGGACCCTAAATTTAGGATCTGTGATGACGGTGATGAAACTGCATCACATCTAATCTTCGAATGCATTGCATTGGAGAGTAAAAGGCACAGAACATTTGGGACAACCAGACCCGAAGAAATTGTGTCTAATAAAGAACTGGTAAAGGGACTCCTTGCACTGTTCAAGGGCATTGGTTGGCTTTACTAGATATACAGGGAGCGATACCGCACAATAAACTTAGTTTCGGTGCGGGCAGTGGCGGGTTGGACCAAGACTGTTTTGGCTTCCCTGAGAAAAATCAAATCAAATCAATCTTGACATAGAAAATTTCTGTGTGTAGAACATTCGTCATTTGGTGTCAAAACCATCAAGTACACACAACCATCCCTGTTACAATATAAAAATAAATATTTCATATCGTACCACCAAGGTCGAAATTTCTTGTTTTTTTATTGCACAAATCCACTTCCGGCCATCCAGATTTAGATTTTAGGTAATTTTCCTAAATCACTCCAGACAAATTCTGGGATGGTTCCTTTGAAAGGGTATGCCGATTTTGTTTCCTATTCTTAATCAAAACGCCCAGCGTTAGCTTCGCCTCTAATGACCACGCTGTCGACAGGGCGTTAAACCCTAAGCTTCCTTTCATTGCAACATTGTGGTGGGCTGGCACAATCTCCATTAAAAAATAAAAAATAAAAAATAAAAAATAAACATACATCTTTAGAAGTTACCTATGCAGTGGGACTTAACGAGCATAATTCACTTCATAATTTTACCTGCAACACGAAACATTCGTATGCAAATAATGTTTTCCTGTCGAAATTAATGTAATAATAGGATGTGTTCCACTACAGAAAATACAGTAAAAAATTCACCCTAAAATGTAGAATATTGTACCCTTTTTTACAATAAAGTTTTATATACAGAAGAAATGTAAAATTCGCTGTCTATGAATTAACAAGCGTAATTGTGTTACAGTACTGTTAGAGTGGGGTGTGGGAGGAGGATCGCCGGAATTTTTTATTGGGAAGGGGGGTCGCGAACTCAAAAAGGTTGAAAAACACTGGCACAGGGCATACAGAAAGAACAGTGTTTTTGAATATCACCTCTTTTTGCTTCTCCTCTTCGGCCTCTGCTGTAAGTAATAGATTATGCATTAATTTAGGTAACAAGAACAACTGCTGGATGTTACCACAGAATAATGAATGTTGATGGGTATTATGTTTTCTACTTTCCTTCACAGGGGTATAAGTTGATTGATCTGAGCATGAGTTGTCGTGGCGTCGCTACTCGCCACAACGCCGGCGGTCTACACAAGTGGCGCGGAACTTCAAGAAGAGGCGGTAAGGCGCTCCACAGTACTTTGGCCGCCGGGGGCGCCCGCAGTCTCGTTACCTTTGTGCCTGTTTCGCACGCCGGCCAATAGGAAGGAGGGGGCTCCACAGCAACGACGGAAAATACGGAAGTTCCAGTCAGTACGAGGCAGCCCCAGCAATACTAGTTCCAGAAGTTCTTAGAAAAGCCAGTATTCTGTCTATGCATAAGCAGGAACAGTTTTCTCTTGCATAGCAGAACTATGTAACAGTACCAGACGTTTGTACCAAGAACATCAAAATTAAGTATTGATTTCTTCTGTCAATAAATGCTTTGAGGATTAGTCAATTCTTTAGTTACAGACCTTGACCACATCTTTGCTAACCACGGCCCACCTCCTTCTATTATGCAACAGGAGTCGTTTCATGAGAGCCTTCATTTGTTCAGTACGTTATTCACACTAATATCTGTCTATCGGTGCAGTTTACATATTTGCCTGGAAAGAGTGAACATTATAATTTCTCATAGTGAATATCATGGTGTATACTACACTTGTGCAGCACTATTTTTAAATATATCAACGCATAAATTTTATTCTGAGTTTCCATTTAACCAGGACCTCTTATTTCATAATATCTGGATGTTTATGACTTATTTCCTTGCGTTCCTTTCTAACATGATTAGAGACTTATACTCTAATTCTCTTTTTGTTATTAATTATAGTTCATTTTTCACTCTGTATATTGCACCTATAGTCTTTCAACATTCACAAAAATTTAATTCATCTACAATTATAATGCCTCAGTATTAACAAATTATGTAGTGATCGTGTCCGAATCGTACTGCCAACATTAAAAAATACACTAGAGTTCGTTTCCAAGCGTTTCAGTATCACGAAGTGTTGATTCTTAGATTGTCAGTTCTCATACATTCTACGTACCAACTTGAATAATGCGATTCACAGTTTCTATACATCCACCAAAAGCCGTAAAATGTGGTTGATTTTTATTGTTTTTTACGCTATCGGTTTGGATATTTCAATAATATGACCTCCAGGCCACGTCAGTGCCATCCGTCCATTCATATGAATTGTCAGTATGGCCGTGTTTACCGCTTTTCGCCAGCTCCTGAACATCCATGTGTCTTCCTCACTCATGTGACAACAGTTGCTGTCAGATGTCTGAGGAGAGCAGGTGCATGTTCAGGACCTGAGAAATACGGTAAACACGGCCATACTGACAATTCATATGAATGGACGGATGGTACGGACGTGGCCTGGAGATCATATTATTGAAATATCCAAACCGGTAGCGTAATAAAACAATAAAAATCAACCACAATTCGTTAGTGGATGTATTTGTCGGTAGGTGTGTAAATACTTTGAACGACATCTCTACCACCCACTGTCCCAAAATCCATTGCAATATGGAGCTACATCGACTTGAATATTGGTTTCGTTGCCAATTTCCCCAACGATTTTAGAAATTCTGACGAAATGTTACCTATTCATTCTGTCTTATTTCTTCTGTTTTAAATTCTGACTAATATGCCTTCCCTATCAACTTCCATATCTTCTTCTGTCACGTTATCATACAGGATTCCAATATGCTCTTTGCACCTACACGCTCTTCCTTTTGCGTGTTACAGTGGGATTCCCATTGAAGTCTTAATGTTACTGCACTTGCTTTTAATTTTACCGAAGGCTATTTTGACTTTATGTACTGAAGACGCCAGAGGTACGGGTTGCAGACTGTTCGACGGGGTGCAGGGACAGCTCGCGATTGCACTGACACACTGCGCAATCTAAACATTTTATTTTTCTTTGCCTAAGGCGACACAACAGTGCGTGGTTCCACTCACATCGAATTTCGCCCACTCCACAAATTTTTTTGCTACGCTTTTCTGATGACGCAGTCCCTCCGCCCGCGGCCCAGTCACAGTCTGACATACGCAGTCACGACACTCCCACAGGTTTTCGTTATACACTGCGACAGCAGCGCTCCAAGCGGCCGGCAAGCTACATTCCTGAATACAATATTGGATGAGTGCGAACAATATCGTTTATATTATACTTTTTACGTTAGGGAACATATATTGTGCCACAAAAATAGGTGATAATTTAAAAATAACTCCACATTTGTCATTCTTAGGTTTCCTAAGATCCCTGCCAAGGTACGAAACTGTACATTACGGGACAGTTTATTTCCAATTACCTTATAACCTACAGGTTTTTACTGAATAATTTCATTTTCTGATTTATTAACAAATGGATAGGAAACATCAGACCAAATGCCCTATGGCATAAAGACATTGCATTTACACTCAGGGACGTAAGGGTCCTTCACTGTAATTCCAGTAAAATCGGTGAAATTGAAACGTAGGAAACGTATATAGATTGCAATAACTACAGTATTTAACGTAACCAAACATTGATATTTGAATATGTTCAAATGTTCAAATGTTTTTAAAGCTTATGGGACTTAACTACGGGGTCATCAGTCCCTAAACTTACAAACTACTTATGAACTTAAACGATCAAACCGATTTTAAACACAAAATTACATCGATAATTTTATTGATCAATTAATGCTGGATAAAGGGTAACGGAGCTTACATAAATCAGAGTTCGTACTATAATGTTAAAATCAACCAAAGACGAAATGAAGACATCCATGTCAAATATAAATGTATAATCTGTAATATACTCCAAAATTTGTAATAAAATTTTTAAACCATAATTGCTAATAACAACATAGACGACAGAAATAATAAAGAAAATAATGCCATATCTATTAACTTATAAGTTTCTCTCTGAAAGAAAAAATTGTAAATATTTGTTAACGTATAGTATTCTGAGGTATTGACAGCTGCTGTAACTGGCTACAATTTAGAAATCAAATATAAATCATCACCTAATGAATAGTCAGTTGAAGCATTAACAACCTCTAAATACGGTATGTACTCCACACTTTCTAAGTGAAATTTGTAAAATGTTATTTAAGAAAATTCATATACGTTGCATTCTGTGTTACAAGTTGCTAATATTAATTTCATAAACAAAAATTCGAACTGCAGTAGCGTAACTGATCTCGTGCCCCCAATAGGTATATTAAACAATCATAAAATGAAATGTTTTGAACTCCCTGTCCTCCGGTACTGCCTAAGGAAGCTCGGTTTTAAGATCTACCAGTATTGTAAAAGCCTGTTATTTACCGGGTGATCAAAAAGTCAGTATAAATTTGAAAACTTAATAAATCACGGAATAATGTAGATAAAAGGGTAAAAATTGACACATATGCGTTTGGTGATGATCGTGTGCTCAGCCGCCACTTTCGTCATGCTTGGCCTCCCAACTCCCCAAGCCTGCCGGTCGCGGTGGCCGAGGGGATTGAGCCGTTCCAGTCACGGTCTGCACGGCCACTACGGTCGGGGGTTCGAATCCCCCCTCGGGCATGGATATTTGTGCCGTCCTTAGTATAAGGTAGTTGATAAGTAGTTTGTAAGTTTAGGGACTGATGACCCTGTAGTTAAGTCCCTTAAGCTTAACAAACATTTGAACATTTCTCCAAACCTCAGTCCGTGCGATTATTGGCTTTGGGGTTACCTGAAGTCGCAAGTGTATCGTGGTCGACCAAAATCTCTAGGGATGCTGAAAGATAACATCCGACGCCAATGCTTCACCATACCTCTGGACATGGTTTACAGTGCTGTAGCTAAATAATACTCGATTTATCTCCTAACAACACTCCTACTTACGCTTACCACTATCATGATGGCCGCCCGAAGGTTCAAATTACCCCGGAATAGTAGCGTCGTAAGTGAGTCTAGCAATTTTTTACAAGGTGTTTGAGCGCCACCCGTCAGACAAGTGACGAACGAAAAGCTAGCTGCGCCAACCGCGGTGAAGTAATGAAGTCATATCGATAAGCGAGTACAAGCGACTGGTAACTAGCGCTAGTGCGCAGAAAAGGAAAAACAACGAAAATCGAGCCTGCAGGACTCAATACCCACAGTTCCGTTGCGTACCTATTAATTTGAACACCCATTATTATAATAAGCATAGCTTTAAAGCCTGTACACAGTTTTTAGTAGTTGTGAGTAGCATAATGTGGTGCGCTATTGATGGTGTTGAATGAAGTTAATAACAGAAACGTAGCGCGGTGAAATATCACCGAGCCCTACTCGTTCTCATCTCAGTGCGATAGCAGCCACTGGCGTAGGACAGTAAAGCGTTACGCCCTTCAGAGCCCGCGCTAGAGAATGGCCGTAGTTTGGCGCCTGAGTTACGGCGGGATGCGGCGGCTAAGAATGGTTCAGAGCTGTGGCGGCACTTAAAGGCCGCCTCCAGCACAGCGAGCGTAAAAAGCGGGAAGAGAATAGCAGGGCTGCTAGAGTGGGTTACCTCTAAAGGTGGCGAGATACGAGCTGCAGAAAGGAGACCCGAAATGAAGCGTCTGACGCGATCGCGGCGCGGCGCCGCGCGACGATTATGAGAGAAAGGGAAGGCGAGGCGCCGACCCCCACCTGATAAGCCGCGGGAGGGTAGTGGAGGGGATGCAGATAGGCGCACAAAGGTGCCGGCCGGCGAGGCGGGAGCACTGCGGTGGCCAGGGGCCATTTACAGCCAGGTCACTCCTCTGCCCGTGCAGATACTCTTTACTCGCAGCTGCAAACTGTATACAACACTAAGGGCCGGTTTATCAATGGCTCGGTTAAGATTTTAACTTGTCGTTAGCGGAGAACTGCGTTTGTCAATAGGTTCGTTCGAGTGGCCCAAACGCTGATAGTTCCTGATAGTTACCGACGATTTGGAAGGCCTCCACTGCGCATGCGCGCTTTTTGACAGTTTCCAACTCTGAAGCCGACTCGAACGCTTATTTGACCTGTTTCGCAGTTTGGCCACCCATAGCGCTAGTTGGCATCTTTGCTCTCTACCGATGTTGAAAGTGAGGTTATGACTGGCGATATGTTATGTATTTCTCAGGCTTGATTTCATATTTGAATGGGTGCTCCACGACAGTATTTGATTTATGGTAATTATTCAAAATGTTCAAATGTTTGTTAAGCTTATGGGACTTAACTACGGGGTCATCAGTCCCTAAACTTACAAACTACTTATGAACTACTTACGAACTAGGATGGCACAAATATCCATGCCCGAGGGGGGATTCGAACCCCCGACCGAAGTGGCCGTGCTGACCGTGACTGGAGCGCCTCAGTCACCTCGACCACCGCGGCCGGCTTGATAATTATTCAGCAATCAGTCGTCATAAATATAAATTCTTTATTTGTTAGCATACAAACGCAACCTCCTAAATAGAGGTCGAGATATTTTAAATATTTTAATTGATTTTAAGCATTGATAATGACCACACAGTGGTCGAAATCTGGATTTGCTAACAAATAAAGAATTTATATTTATGACGACTGATTGCTGAATAATTACCACAAATGTATTTCTCAATTGAGAAAACATGAAACATTTGCAATTTACCGTTAAACCAAAGTATAATACTAAAGATTAACAAGACACATTTGCCTGCAAACCGTGTATCTGTCGAGTATAAAATGAAAATCGCGTGACGAAACTCGGTTAACTTGCGAGTCGCGATGTTACCAGGCGACCGTTCCATCAAAACCTTCTTGAGAAAGCTCACGTTGACGTGTGGTGATGGACCGGCGACGGACAGTGTGAATTCCGCCATTAGAAATACATTGTGGTATACATTCTGATCATAAACTTCGACAAAACGCAAAATATACGTAAACATGTCCCCCCCCCCCATTTATAAATAATGTAGCCAGTTTAACCTGACGAAACCTCATACAAAAATGAGGTAAATTAGGATAGTTGTGTGTGAAAGGAATTCTTGGTAACATACGACTTAATAGGCATTTTGTCCCATTAATATGAGTTACAATAAAATTTAAAAAATGAAACATACAAATTAATATACAAAACTTTGCAGGTGTTGTGCAAGAATTATCTTCGTACATGATTTTCCCAGAAGTTACACATTTAGTGGAGAAACGCCCACATTGGCACTAATAGATTTCTATAATATATAACCACAAGGAAAAACATGGAACAGTAATTGTGAGACGCTATAGTGGCACATATAAAGCTAGATGTCGGTTATAAAAATCTATCACTGCTAATGCCTGTTGTGAACTATATTATTCTTATGTGTCAATCACTTCATTTACAGATGGCACAGAAAATCTCAGTAGGACTATTTTGACTCCATTTTCAGGCGAATATATCACAATCCTACTGTAAAAACATACACATTCATCTTTAAATTCGTATGTTATGAAAATTTCCACACCTTTCATTTATATTATGTATAGGTGTAATAAAAAGGGGACGTATTGTATTAGAAGGCCACGTAAGTTGAAAGAATACCTGTCTAATATACAAAGCTCAGCCTCAATCAAGAGAAAATGGAAGATTTGGAACACAAACCTCTTCGTAAATATGCGGGCTTGTCTTTTGGAGGAGGCTTGTTAAACGCTTTGGAGTCAGTCAGAAAACAGTTTGACGAAAATCCGCTGACTTAAACAAACGGTCGCAAACTATCAGCTCCGCCACTCGAACACCTGATTGGTCAGTCAGATATCGTGAGAAAGAGTCAAAAGTGTCACTCGAACGCCTCAAACCGTTCCAGACCGTCAGCAGCGCCACTCGAACGAAGCTAATGTTCCATTATGAGTTAACCAGACGTTAAAAGACTTCAAACTGGCAGTTAAGTTAACGAGTAGAATTCTGCTCGTTACACGGCTAACTATCAGTTAAGTGAGAATCTGTATAAAATAGAAAAGATTCCAAAGCGCTAAAATACCGCAATATATTCACGTGATAACACCGATTTATCCAACAAAATAACAGAAGCACTACATCTATGAAAAACTAGTGTGGAAAGCAGCTTCAGTGAAAAATTTTATCGTCACATTTCTAGCCCCGTCCATGAGCTAGATGAGTTTGATATATTGCAGATACGCAACGTAACCTTAAAATTATTGTTGCGATGTCAAAATACAAACTTATGGGTAACGACTAGTTCAGTGAGAATTGGTATGATGAAAATGGTTGGAATAAGAGATCTGGTTTACAATGAAGACGATGATCAAAATATCCACGGGTGTACTGCCGGTCTATAGTGTCCAACGGGCACTATAGACCGGCAGTACACCCGTGGATATTTTGATCATCAAATACGCCGGGAGAAACTGAAGAATCACATCAATGAAGACGATGTCAATATTTTAGACGCTCTAGAGGTCATTGCTCCTATAATGCGACCTAGACGTATTTATGTTCGCCCAAATCATTTTGAATGCCGAGATGATGCAGAATTCGTTACGCTCTTTCGTCTTGGAAACGCTACTGAAAAACTCCATCTCAAGAGTCCAACAGATAGTTACGTATTTTATAATTTATCTGTCATAATATAAAATACAATACATTATTTATGGCTGCAAGCTTATTAATTCAGTATTTGGTTAAACTGTACCATGCTTTTCGCCGGGCTGCAGTGGTTATGTTGGCACCAATGGTAATGACGGTAACTCAGACTCCCAATAAATGTTTTCTCGTGACAACTTCAATTACAACGAAAATTATTTTTTTCTGAACGGACAAGGGTATATAGGCTACAAGAACATGCCAACAATAGAGCAGGTACAGTATTAATTTTGCTGCGAGTGAAACGAGAAGGAATAAAACTTACTCTGTAGCTCGTGAAAAATATTAACAGAATTCTACATTTCATTGTTTATCTGTTGCCATCATAAGCACTGGAGCCTGGCGAGAAGCGTCGTAAAATTTTACTCAGTATTTACTTATGCTTGTTGCGCCTAGTGTAAGGCCTAAAATGTGATTCCTCCCTATGTGCAAGGATGCACAAAGATACTATGCACTTGGCATGTTATCGTACTAAGCCCTAAGCATTTTTACTGCCGGCCGCGGTGGCCGAGGGGATTGAGGCGCTCCAGTCACGGTCTCAACGGCCACTACGGTCGGGGGTTCGAATCCCCCCTCGGGCATGGATATTTGTGCCGTCCTAGTTCGTAAGTAGTTCATAAGTAGTTTGTAAGTTTAGGGACTGATGACCCCGTAGTTAAGTCCCATAAGCTTAACAAATATTTGAACATTTTGCATTTTTACTGTCCCACATTTTCCGTGGAAACCACTGAATTCATTTGCCACACGCGATCATGTCGCTTTTTTCTTCTCCTTCCATGTCGCAGCGTCCGTTTCTTTTACATTCCAATGCACCCTAATATTTCTCTATTGAGGACACAACACACTCGCACTAACTTCTTATAAAATTCGAGCTTCTTTCACGTATGTTTTCTATAGCGCCAATTAACAACTATCTGCTAACCTCTTCTCTGATAGTTAAATAAGGGAAACAGCTGTTTATTCATACGGCACTTTCATTTGTTTCTATTGCCAACCTAGTCGAAATATATCGTACCTTCTCGTTTTCTCCAGGTTAGCAAACGAGAGGTGAATTTTGCAATGACAAACGCAATGCACTTAACGAGCACATTTAACTGGACGTTAAAGGCATCTTCTCGTTTACTAACGAGAAGTTGAACTAGGTATGGACGAACTGGCCTTAAGAGGCATTACTTATCTGTAAATACGAGGTGGCTCAAAATTTGTACACGTAAGTGGTTGTTGGTGAAAGCACCGAGATAATTATAATATTGTGCTGTTGACAGCAATAGGTACAATACAGTGTGTCAGCAAAGTCTCTCCGCAGCGACGAGCTCCGCTTGTCTCATCCTGCTGGGCGGAAGGTTGGCAGCACATTGTATAGGCTAGCGGCCGGGTGTGACTGCTACTGGCTGCAGCTATGTTACGAGGTGGGATTCAACATTATTACAATCAAAACAACGAAGTTAATTAGTTACATTAATTACAAGAAAATATAGTGCACTCATCATTAACACAGTAGGTACTGGAAATGATTCCCTCTTTCTTGAATGCTTTGTTCAACACGATTACATTTATTTTCGAATACCTTTACCAATATTTCACGTGTAATCGAATACAGATAGTTATCGGAGTCCTAAGCATGTATTGTCTTTGGATTATTTTCATAAACAAATGTTTTAGCCACACCCCAAACTAAATAGTCAGGAGGAGACAAATCCAGTGAGCGTGGGCGCCAGAGACATTTCGTAATTATTCTGTATCCAAAGATTCCATCTAAAAGTCGTAGGGATTGGTGTGCTGTATGAGCAGTAGCGCCGTCTTACTTTAAAAATGAATTATTGATCTCATCTTCAATCAGCAGCGCAATAAATGGAAAAATTATCTGCGAACAATAGATTTCGGAGGTGACAGTAGTTTCCAAAAATATCGGCCTATAATTCGCGCTCGTGTTGTGACAACCCACACCCCGATTTTCTCTCAGTGCAATGGAGTTTCTCTTAAGGCATATTGATTTTCGGACGACGAAATACATGAATTTTTAGAATTAATGTAGCCAGGTGAAACCGAGACTCATCAGTGAAAAATGTTCGATATAAAACACCATGTCTGTTAATAAATCACGGAAAGCATTCACAACATGCTACTTTTTTCGTTCATACAATGTAATTGTTGCACTGCAGTAATCTTATACGGATACAGCTTCAGTTCTTCGTTTACAACCTTATGTGGTGTCGCACTAGAGACTTTAGCCTTTTGTGATAATTTCCTTACTGATTTTGTTGTACTCCACAACATGATGTTCAAAATGTTGTCGAGCTTCCGTTCTGCTAAAGCCGTGGGCCTACCAGTTCGTAGTTTGTCATGAACTGAACCCGTTGTCCGGAATTTTGTGAATTAAATCACGTACAGTGCCGCGATATTGACACCTCAACATAGGAAAACGCAACCTAAATTGTCGTCTCACATGCTCCGTGAAGTTTCCTCCAGCCCGTAAAACCCCTTCCACTAAAAAGGCTCTCTCTGCAACAGTAAGCATTCTCACTACACTCAGCATATAAAAGAACAAGACAATAGCACAAGTAACAGCTGTAGCGCACACGCAGCACTACCCCCACCCTGCTACCGCTGCAGGTCCACGGAACACGTGCAGGTGCGCTTTGTCTGTGATGCCAACGTTACACGTCACGCAACACGAGACATGCGTAGATCACCGCTACGGAGAGACTTTGAGGATACACTGTACTGTAAAGAAGGTAAACACCTTTTCGCTGATATACCATTTTCTTCGGTAAAATTACTGCACAGCTTGTGCTGATTATGCATCAAGTGGAGCCTACAAGATGGTGTAGATTAGAGAAGAACATTCATCAACCTGCCCATGGTCCTGACTTGATTTCAAGAAGTTTCATCATGTTATTCCCTTTCAAAGGTAGCAGATTTTTACTGGGGCTACCATTCCACTCATATGTGATTTTATAGACGATATTGGCTCACTGTAGTGGAGAGCATACATATTAAGTGATTATTTTTAATACTAGAGTAAAATCTTTTTGTCACTGTGATGCAATCAGTATATCAACTGTACCTCAAATCTTGGTGTGTAAAAACAATTCTGACATTGTTGCAATAAATTTCTGGCGTGTATCAGCATAAAGTTTACTTTTTCTAATATTTCGGCTGGGTACCGTACAGTCATCTTCAGAGAGAGACACAAAAACGTCCATCGGCGGCAAGGAAGAACACTTTTGTATATGTCTGTGGCAGCATGATCGATTGTCGCGAAGGTATAGATGTATTACAAGTTGTGCTGCGGCGGCGTCTTTGTAAATGTATTAAACAAAGTGCCGGATTCCAATATTTATGCAAGCTGAAGCCGCTGTTAATTGAATTCGTCCCCAAGGGAATTTCAATTGCTTCTTTCACCACTGAGTCCCAGAGAGATGAAGTCCAGGCTAAAATTTAGACTTTCTCGTGCATCATAGAGTACCCATTATCAGTACAGTGCTCTGCCACCGCCGACTTATTAGATTTTCGGATCCGGGTATACATTTAGTGTTCCGTGCATCTTTCCTAGACTGTACACTTCGTCTCGGCTACGTACGAACGGCCACATTCACATGGGATCTTGTAAACACCAGCCTTCTGAATAACCAAATTATCTATGACGGAAACCAAAAGTATTGTTGTCTTTGGTGTTGGGGAGGAGTGGGTTGATCTTTACTTTGTGTTTGTTCAGGATCCGCCCGATTTTCGACGACAGCTTCCTACTTATGTTAGAGAAGCCATGGATTTTCAACTTTCTGCATCATCTTGTGAAATTATTAGGCGTACCATTTATATACGAGGGTTGGGACTTAAATAGTGGCAGCAGTACTATGGAGACACTATGTAATAGAATCTACTATTGTTTCTGATAGCACGCGTTGTTGACATACCTGCCTTATCTCCGAGGAAAGTGGACTCGTCCGTCCCAAGTCAGCGACGTGCACACAGTCAAGGGAAACCGTCACTTGTGAGCGAGCGGTCTAACGTAACGCCGTCGCTATGTTTTCGAAACAGGAATAACGGAACTGAATCAATATTGAATGTGCCAAAGGTCGTACAGCACGACTGTGTCATGAAGGTGTTCAAGAGGCGTGCGGGGAATCGGCATTGCCGTACAGAACAGTAGCACGGTGGGTAAAGGCCTTCAACGAAGGTCAGCAAACAGTGGCAGACATGATTAGGGCAGATCGTCCTAGCGTCTCTGACGAAGAAGTGCATTCTGTAGCCGCGTTAATGGACAGTGATCGACGCCAGACGATTCGTGAGCTCACCATGAAACAGGATTAGCGCATTCGACTGTGCTTCGCACCCTTAAGGAACGCCTGAGCATGCGAAAAATTGAATCACAGTAGATTACGCATGAATTGACAGAATGTCAGACGCTGCTCAGACGAACTTGGAGCGCTATGAGCGCGAAGGAGATTTCTTACACCGTTCTGTAACACTGGATGAGATATGGGCAACATCGTACCATGTGCGTCAGAGTCCCAGTATGGTGAAAGATCGGGTAATTCTCGAGTATGACTGTGATGGTGTTGTCTCATCGTATTAAATTCCTCCACGGCAGACCGCCAATGCACAGTATTACTGTTCGTTTCTGGAGCATCACCTGCGATCAGCTTTGCGAAAGAAGAGGCAACACTTTCAACACAACCCACCCATAATTTTGCACGAAAATGCGCGGACGCATACAGTGTAAGCTGTGGCTGCTCTGTTCGGTCGATGTGACTGGGAAGTTCTGTACCATCCACCATACTGTCCGGACTTAAGTTCTTGTGACTTGGATTTGATTCCGAAGATGAAGAAACCAATTCGTAGCATTCGCTTCATAACTGTTGCAGAGATTCGACAGGCAGTAGACCGCTCCATTCGCACCATCAACAGAACATGCTCTGCTAGCGTTATGCTAAGCTTTCCACGTCGCTGGCAACGGGTTCTACACAACCTTCAAGGACAGAAAGAGGTGCAAACATGTAACGCTTTTGTATAGGTTGTGAATAAACAGTTGCTACTATTTATGTTGCACACTCGTATTTACTGTGGAGAATACCAGTTTGCTTCAGAAACGCTCGTCTTGCAGAATGCTCTCGTCAGCAATAACGTGTGCTCTGTAGACCAGTGTTCTGAGAACACTCAACGTCTGGGTAAGATGATGGTAGCTATTTGCATGTAAGTGTAAATGAGTATGCATCAGTATCCCTCTTTCTCTGTTTCAATTGTGAACTGGATTTACTTACGGATGGAATGCAGGCTCAAAATTTTCAAATGTTTGTTAAGCTTATGGGACTTAACTACGGCCGGCAGCGGTGGCCGAGGTGACTGAGGCCCTCCAGTCACGGTCAGCACGGCCACTACGGTCGGGGGTTCAAATCCCCCCTCGGGCATGGATATTTGTGCCGTCCTAGTTCGTAAGTAGTTCATAAGTAGTTTTTTTGTTTAGAGACTGATGACCCCGTAGTTAAGTCCCATAAAAAAAAAAAAAAAAAAAAAAAAAAAAAAAAAAAAAAAAAAAAAACAACTTAACTACGGGGTCATCAGTTCCTAAACTTACAAACTACTTATGAACTAGCTAAGACTAAGGACGGCACAAATATCCATGCCCGAGGGGGGATTCGAACCCCCGACCGTAGTGGCCGTGCAGACCGTGACTGGAGCGCCTCAGCCCCCTCGGCAACCGCGGCCGGCGGAATGCAGGCAACTTAAAAATTCTTGTAGTTCTTCATATTGCCTCAGTAATAATACATATTTTAGTATGCAATGCATGTTGTTGGACTGGGTGAGTAGGCAGTCTGTAGCAGAGCTGAGAGGCACTGCACTGGCCAGGACACCAAGAAGCACCACGCCTGACCACAGTCACTGTCAGTGCTTTTGAAGCCGCTGTCGCCGAGGGGTGGCGAGGCGAATGAACTCAAAGGGCATTCTGCGCTGGTGGTGCAGAATTATGCGGAAGTACGACAGCAAGACGCAGGCAGCGGATTCCAATCCGTTTTTGTAGGTTGAGAAACATCTGACTTTGAGAGACATGTGAATGGACCCTCAGTGACATAGGTCGCCAGTAAACAAAAGTTGATTGCTTTCTAAAATGTTTCAAATGCTTGTTAAGCTTATGGGATTTAACTACGGGGTCATCAGTCCATAAACTTACAAATTACTTATCAACTACCTTATACTAAGGACGGCACAAATATCCATGCCCGAGGGGGGATTCGAACCCCCGACCATAGTGGCCGCGCAGACTGTGACTGGAGCCCCTCAGTCCCCTCGGCCACCGCGGCCGGCTTTGCTTTCTAAGTTAGGCGCCAGACAGAAGTAGAAAATCTTCTCAAACCCTGATGTTCATTAGCTAGGGTCACAAGATGTCAGCTTCTGTGCGGGACGTGAGGATGGTTTAGCGTGAAGGTTCGCGGCAATTGTACGTGTAGTGGTGAAACGTAGGTATGCAATGATAGTAACGTTGAATGTCTGTAAAATCATATTTTTGGCTCCGCGAGGACAATCTTTGGCTTGCGCTGTCCCACGTTTGAACTTACTGAGTTTGGTCACCGGCCTCCGACGGGTGAGCAGGAGTATTGTTGTGCAAGCAGCCTTGGAATGTAGCCGCAAATTGCAATGCGAGCTTGAATTATTTGAATATATTTATGTGTGAAAATGTTAAAAAACATTCGATTCTGAAAAAGGACTGCGTTTATGAAGAATAAAGGTAAGGAGAGTCATTTTTTCATTATTAGGCGCTTCGCGTAATTGTAGTCCATCTCTAACATTCAACATGCAGGGTTTAATTTTCGTCTTTTATGTCCATTTTTTAAAATAATTAAATGTATACTATAGGGCTGTAGATGTTTTAGTGTACAAAAAAACGGATGAAGCGTGATGTAGACAATTTCGATTTTTTGATATAAAGTCATACACTGAATAAAGTACTGGCTGGTTTTTCCTTTGTTGAAAATGACAGTAGAAGTAAATGGGTTTCTGAAAAGATTTGTGTAAGATATTCCCAATTCTTAATCACCATTTTTGTGTGATATTGTTTTAAGTTCATGTTCTCCTTTTATGAACAAGATATAAAGTGGTTAAGTTTAAACTTCAGCCTCGGGTCTGTTTCGAGTTAATCATTCATCCCGAAACCCAATTAATTATTTGTTTTAAATACTATAGAGATGGACAAAATTAGTATTTGTGTAGTTAGGGTTCGTATTGCACAATTGCGAATTCTCAAATCAAATGTTTGTAAGGCTTAAGGTACTTAACAGCGAGGTCATCAGTCCCTAAACTTACAAACTACTTATGAATTAGCTTATACTAAAGACGACACAAACATCCATGACCGATAGGGGATTCGAACCTCCGACGGTGAACTGCCGCGCGCACCGCAACACGGCGCTCCAGCACGCGCGGCTAATCCGCCGCGGCCTGCAGTTAGTTAGTTTTTGACCTTGCAGCAACAGCCTTTTTTGGCAATAATTCTGAGGGCAGTTGCACATGTTTCCTTGCGCACAAATAGGCCAGAAAATCAGTGTACATCCTTGAATGAAATAATTAGTCACCTCTGCAGCAACCTGATGTACTATTGTTCGAACAATTACAGTCTTTAATGAAACAGATTATTTTCTACCGGAGATCAAATTGCTCATTCTATTACATAAGTCACAAGGTCAGAATTGGTTTCTATTACATATTTGGTTTTTTTTTCTAAGTCATTCTTAACTAATTGGATAAAGTGATCTCTCGTATTAGCAAGTTTGAGTTATTGTGCAGATTCATTTTACAGCAAACCATACACACGCAAGTTCACGCGACACAATTGTTTGAGAAGTCACTACAGTCAAACAATTATTGAAAACATTGCTGGTACAACACTAAACTGTACTATTTTAATTACACTGTCAATGATTATAGATTTATTTGGATCAATAAAAATCATTACAATATTTTTTAGTATCAACAACTTTCAGTGGGAGCGCTTTGTGTTAGGCCAAGAACGAGCGTGATTGGCCTTGCCTTTTGGAACAACATGCACATCGGCCGTTAGAATTGTGGTGCTGACTCCACGTGGAGTGCTTGGAGAAGGCGTGGAGCTAGAAAAAGGAGAACGCTCTTGGCCGAGACAGCGAGGACGGCGCAGGTTTAGCAGGTTCACCAACTGGGGATGCCGAGAGGGATGCACCGACTCGCGCTGGAGTCTTAGTCTAGTTGGGCGCTCGGCTTCACTGGGAAGCCATCGTCCGTGTTTCATGTTCAGCGAGCCAATTGCAGTGTGCCCGATACCCGCACAGCGCAGAACGTCCTGATTTAAGGTCATTCAATCACTTTGACAGGCGGTAGAGCGGATGCAGTACCACTGTCGTAATTTAGTAGTGGTAGTTGCGCACCTGAGGCACTCACAGCTCCTGCTCCTCTGCATATAATCTCGGAGTAGCATTCTGAAGATGGTCACCACTGAGTCTAGTTGAAAGTAAAACCACAAATTTGCGCTCTAGACAGGTCTTGTAAAAAATTATTGCGTGGGCGCTGTTTTCCCGAAGAAAACAAAAGTATTTGCATAACTCTGAGAGGCAACAGTGCAATCCTATGAGCGATGAAAAAGTTTCAAATTAGTTGCTTCGGCGAGATTCTCCTCTACCATTGTTATCTTATAGCTGTGATAGTGTGTCTGAAAAGTTCTGTGAATGGTATAAGAAAATATAGGAAACAAGTATTACAAACTAAATACCTTCACTGTCCTTCAAAGTTATCGCCACAGACTAAAATACACTTATCGGTTGTACAGCTGTTGGAAACTGCCAGCACACGCTTCTTGTAAAATCGCTCGAAGGACTGAGGTCACGCGTTCTTGGATATACGCAACAGTTGCGAAGTGTAAGCTTGGCTAATGCCACACTAGGCGATTTTCTCCTCTTGATAATAACGGCGGCAGAAATAGTCCCCTTTAAGTGCCACATTTAGAACGATTATAATCGCATTGGATGAAGTCGCGCCGTACTTAAGTGGGTGACGCACGAGCTCCAAAAAACGGAGGCTTCTGCTTTTGTACTTCAACATCCACGAGAGACACCACATATGATGAGCTGTGATTCAAAAATTAAATGTTTAGCTGTAGTAGTATCAAATGTAGTTTGTCGTTGTTAAAGGCGTAACCGACAACAAAAATTGCGAGTTGATCCAATTATTATGAATCGACCAACTGAAGGGAAGTTTGTGTTGTTATACAGAAGAGTTAAGAGTTCGAAGATAATCCATCCAATTATGGAAAACGTAAGACTAATAGGTATTAACAGTGGTTGTGATGTTAAAGACACATCTTGGAACTACTTCTACTCTGAGGAAGGATCAGTTGTTTGACAAAATGCATACGTCAATACTGCATCCCTCCCTCCCTACACCTTCACGCTCTTCATATTCTCTCCCAGGAAAATTTCCGCGGTCTGGAGCGCCACATTGCGGATCGCGTGGTCTCCCACGTCGGAGGTTCGAATCCTCCCTCGGGCATGGATGTTTGTGTCGTCTTTAGTATTAGTTGATAAGTAGTTTGTAAGTTTAGGGACTAATGACCCCGTGGTTCAGTCCCATAAGCTTTACAAACATTTGAACAGTTTTTGTATCTTCGGCCACATACCCCTCTGGATGGCGCCCTCCGCTCCGATACCTATCCTTCCTACCAACCCTAATACTCACCTCCCCCCATAGAACCAACGCCTCTCTCTCCTCTCCGCGTCTACCGCTTGGCTATTCCCCTCCCAACCCCTCCCGCCCTGGAGTCCTTGCGCTCTTTCCCCACCCCATTCCGTCCCCTTCCTCCCATTCCTCTCACGCTTCCTTACACACCCTCCCTTACCCTACAGGGTCCTCAGTGCCGTCCATTGTAGTAAGTGCTTCGTCTAGTGTCCAGTGCTTCAATTGTCGTTTCACAGTGCGTCCGCCACCGAGAAGGCAAGTGTCGCTCCTGTTGTTTTACCAGTGTCTCTGTTTATCTCGTCGTGTACAGTGCATTGTTCTTCAATGTATCTTAACGCCACCATGCCTGTCTTTTCCCTCATCTGTGACAACTATGTATCTCGAATGTTTCCGACTTGTCAAATTTTAACTCCTTTGTCAACGTTTTAATCACTATATGTCCATTGTTTTAATTCACTTGGCTGAAGAGTAGCGGAACAAGCTGCTGCTAGCTTGTCCATGTCGCGTAGACGTAAAAACAACAAAAGGGAAAAAATGAGTGCTTAACACACGTACAGCGTCAAACACTAGGCCTGACGAGCGGGTTACAACCGTATACAAAAATGCAAGCAAACGTCTTGGGGCGCGGACGCATACCTCATTGCCATTACCGGAATACCTCATTTCCATTACCGACGAAGACCTACAGCTATAGCATCAATGTAAAGGTGTCAGCACACGGAGAATGTGTCTGTACATATGCGGTCAACGTGCCGAGTCCACCGTGCGGCTGAATGCTCAGAAACGGTGCGACTTGTGCATACGAGACGTGTGTCTCGACGTGCTACGCGCGATCACTGCGCACTCCAGCGACAGATTTGGGTAGCACCAGGTTCTGGAATCACAATTTTTACGGAATGGACGGAGTGAAATTTCTGTTTTACCTCTATTAGAACGCATATTTTGTTTTTTATATTTTGTCTGTGTTACAGGCCTACATAAATAACAACTTCAAAATATATGCAAGGAAACTTGTACGATGCCGTGCAGGAATAGCCGTGCGCTCTAAGACGCCTTGCTGTGGAGTGCGCGGCTGCTCCCCGTCGGTGGCTAGAGTTCTCACATGGACATAGGTGTGTATGTTGTCCTTAGCATAAATTAATTTAAGAAGTTTTTAAGTCTAGGGACTGATAATCACTGCAATGGCATATCTTTACAAACATGTGAACGTTTTGATAGTAGCAAGTACAGTCAATAAGGGCAGCGACTTATAAAAGTTTCATGACAAATAGTGTGATATCAAATTAGAATAGTCGTTCACATAAAGAAAACATTATTGCATCAGTCTCACTCTTTAGTAAACGCATACATAGAGCCTCGAACCACCGCCACTCAGCATATTTGGTTCCGTAATCCACAACTCTACAACCTGCGCTACGCCAACCAGTCGAAAGATAAGGCTCCATGCTACATCTTACTAGTTGCTGAATATACTACTAGTAGGTATGTTGTTCAAGGATATGTAATTACAACAAATGACATAAACAATAACGCGTTTTGACAAATCTTCAGTGTGCTGTTGCCTTGAAATTTAATGATACGAAAATTATTTAACCAAATATAAGACGTTTCCAGTCATTTGATTACAGCAAATAGTACCTAAAGTGAGCGGTTTTCCTAGGAAACATCTATTTACTCAGTTACTCTGACTTGCTTTGAAATGTCATATATTCATAAGATGTAAGTTATGCACACAAAATCCACAAAATTAGTGTTGTTCTTAGGTGGAAGTCTAAAGCCGCGATGTACTTTCAGAAAAAAAAAGAAAGAAAAGAAAACCAAAAAAATCTTCTTGTGCCCGTAGCTAGAAAATACTTTTATTTGCTATGCTCTACCGGTTTCGGGAATTGCTACCATCTGCAGGAGTTTAACAAAATATTTTACATCAACAGCAACAAGATAAATTTTTTTCTGCATATGGCAACGCCACGTTTACAGTAATTATTGCGACTGTTTCTAAAAATACTGTCCATATCATATCATATCATTTCTAAATTACATCAATCATTTTTAAATGATATAAAATGGACAGTATTTTTGATACAGTCGCAGTAACTACTGTAAATGTAACGTTACCAATTTCAGAAAAAAAAAGTATTTTTTTTTTAATTTCCTATAGACGGCAGCAAAGCACAAGTCCAAATCAGTACTGATTGTAAGACACGTCTATTCACTATTCAATACGACAGATCATGAACGTCTACAACAATGTTAACAACAGAGTCTAACAAAAGAGTAGCGAAACTCCCATTGAATTTCTGCAACTTCGAGACTGGGTCGTATAAACATACCGCGAAACGGTTAAGTAATGAATGTGTATTTGGAATGAAGCAGAACTTTCATAATACCTTCATACTTACGAGCTTTAGTGGCGCTATAAATTGTAGCAACTAACAATTAGGAAAGTTCTCGTCGGCAAGGGATGCTCGGAAGTAAGAGAACAATGTTACGTAAACAAGTCTTCATTTATGGTGGTTAGTTATAGTTTTAGGCATAAAAGTAAATCTTTAATAATTCACACACGTCGATATTTCTGCTCTTTGATTTTTTTGATTTGATTTGATTCTTTCAGGGAAGCCAAAACAGTCTTGGTCTAACCCGCCACTGCCCGCACCGAAACTAAGTTTATTGTGCGGTATCGCTCCCTGTATGTCTTGTAAAGCCAACCAATGCCCTTTAACAGCGCAAGGAGTCCCTTTACCAGTTCTTTATTAGACACAATTTCTTCGGGTCTGGTTGTCCCAAATGTTCTGTGCCTTTTACTCTCCAATGCAATGCATTCGAAGATCAGATGTGATGCAGTTTCATCACGGTCAACACAGAGCCTACATTTAGGGTCCTCTTCTGTTATTCCCATTTTATGTAGGTGTTTTTTGAAATTCCCATGGCCTGTCAGCAATCCAATCATGAGTCTAATCTCTCTCCTGTTCAGACCCAGGATTGCAGAGCTTCTTTTAAAACAAGGCTTTGGCATCATTACCTTGCCATGTTTTTGTTGATGGACTTTGGTCCAATATTCTACTTGCTATCTTCTGAGCCAGTTACGTAGCTCCAATTTAATCATTGCCTTGGTGATTGTCAGGACAGGTTCCGGTCCAGTAAATGGAGCCTCTGCCCCCATCCTGGCTAATCTGTCGCCTGTTCGTTGCCACTGATCCCCGAGTGGCCAGGGACCCACAATAGGTTTACTCTATTGCTTTCCCCTAGCTCCAACAGATCCCTGTGACATTCTGCAACAATTTTAGACCTTGTTGTAGGACCTGCCAGTGATCTCAGGGCTGTCTGGCTGTCTGAATAGAAATAGATGCTACGATCTTTGTACAGTAGAACCTCTCAAACTCGATTCCCGAAAACTCGACATTCCGTAAAACTCGACAGGGCTCGTGAATTAATATATATATATATATATATATATATATATTTTTTTTTTTTTTTTTTTTTTTTACACCGCCCACAACGTAAAGCTTTCCATCAGTACATAGGCCGCCCTAAAGTGCTAGAGACTCAGACTAGGTTATTGGGTTATCCAAGGTCGTTCAACGCACCCTTTACCTGCCCAGCTATTGTTTGCACACGTTCGGGGATTTTTGTGGCGCCGGCCGCGGTGGCCGAGGGGACTGAGGCGCTCCAGTCACGGTCTGCACGGCCACTATTTGTACCGTCCTTAGTATAAGGTAGTTACTAAGTAGTTTGTAAGTTTAGGGACTGATGACCCTGTAGTTAAGTCCCATAAGCTGTACATACATTTACATTACTATTTCTGTGGCCACTTTCCTTATCGTGCAGCCGCGCGTTGACCTGGGATTCCCGGGCAGGCCATAAACTACCCTCGCTACATTGTCGTCACTGGGCGTTCAGTGTAGTGTTTGTTGAGACACACTTGTGGTCATTTGCTTTTGTTCGAGAGTGATTGTCAATTGTTTAAACGAGTTTCGTGCTGGAATATAGAGCGACAGTATGGCGGAGAAGAAGAGGAAAAAAGTGTCAGTGTCAATGGAAGCAAAGTTTGGTGCCCTAAAAACACTTGAGCGTGGTGAAAGCGTAAATAAAATAGCGTTGTATTTGAACATCGATAGGTCTACGGTGCCCGGTTGGAAGAAAAAGAAATCTGTAATTGAATATGGTATTTTAAAAGACCGTGTACAGAATCCATCGCGGAACGAAAAACAATGAGAAATGTTTAGTTCGAAAAAGTTGGCGAAACCCTTTACCAATGGTTCCGAGTGCACAGAGAGAAGGGAACACCTATATCTGGACCCGTGTGGAGACAGAAACGTAGTCTTCAATGACAGGGTTTTTCAAACGACTTCAGTAAGTTTTATTTTACACTTTTCTTCCAGTGTTCAGAAAACTTCCCATAACTAACTGTAATAGACTTTTTATAAGCAGCGTAAACCAGTTGAGTAATAATTGTAATGAACACTGTAGTTTTAGGTTCTACTAGGCCTTTTGTCTCAAATTATTTTTGATTTTTTGATTATAAGTTATAAATGTTGATATAAATATATAATTGTATATAATAATGTACAATTTTAATACTCTAAATAAGCGTTTTTATTCAACTCCTAGTTATTTTTATTTAAGTTCCCTAAAACTCGACAACCTCAAAACTCGACAACCTTTGAGTCCACATTGTGTCGAGTTTGAGAGGTTCTACTGTAGCACCTACGCAAATTCTCCTCCACACATGCCCTGATGGCAGTGATTTCGGCCTGGAATACGAGGGCCAGTTTCCCTAGAGAGATGACGCCCTCCAGTCTTGGCTGCACCCCGTATACCCCGGCCCCAACGCCTTGGTCTGATTTCGACCCGTCAGTGAACCAGACAATATCCCCCGTACTGTGTCGAACTATTTTCTCCCAGTGGTCCCTACTTCCAATTGTTATACTGAAAGGCTTGTTGAAGCAGTATGGGGTTATAATATAGTCGGTTGGCATTTCCCCAACCTTTCCTATATTTACCTCACTCACTATTTTAGTGTGCGATTCTGGATATCCCAAAGAGTTCCAGTTGTTGACAGATTTGAGTCTGTAGGCACCAGCTGCCGCCTCCATCTTGACCCAAAGGTGTAATGGGGGCATATCCAGCATGGTTTCCATCCCAGCAGTTGGTGTGCTTCTAATTCCGCCTGTTATGGCTAAGCAGGCTAGTCTCTGCACCTTACCAAGCTCCTTAGCAGCAACCTGCTGTTCTACCTTCTTCCATCACACGACCGCCCCATAGGTGATCCTGGGTCTAATCACTGTGGTGTATATCCAGTGCATACCCTTGGGGCTCAGGCCCCAATTTTTGCCACAAGCTCTCCTGGTACTTACTAAAGTACCTTTTGCCTTGGAGCAAATATTCCTAATGTGAGGGGTCCATGTCTGTTTCTCATCTAGGGTAACCCCTAGATATTTCACCGTCCCCTTCACAGGTATCGCTTCATTGAAAAGCTTTAGATTCCAACTTGAGTGTTGGATGTGTTTCCTTGTGAATGGTACAACAACAGTCTTCTTACGACTAACCCCCAGATCCTGTTTTCTGCACCAGTCTTGCACAATGTCCAAAGCACCTTGTGCCATGTTCTTCACTGTGTCAGCAAATTTGCCAAGTATTACTATGACAAGATCATCTGCGTATACTTGGCAAAAGTACTGCCTAGAGTTTAATTCTCCAATGAGATCATTCACCACTAGATTCCACAATAAAGGGGAAAGAACTCCTCCTTGCGGGCAACCCCTTGTAGTGTTGATTACCATTTTTTTCATTCATCATGGAAGCCATTATTGCCTTTAAGGTCTTTGATTACCCTGACGCAGACCTGCGAGAACCCTAAAAACAGTTTCAGGCCTTGCTCTCGCATTGCCTTCAGGGACTTCTCTCTGACCTCCACCAGGGTTCGTCCTTCTGGAACGACCTTTTGGTTAATTACCCTCCAATTCTCTGTCGAGACTTTTGGATTCTGGACCCTTATTTTCTCGAACAGAGTCTTAAGGATCTTTGGTACCCATATTGTTACCTTTGCGGTCTTCAGGAGTTCGGTTGCTGTCTTGACCAGCAGCTTCGCATCCTCCCACGGGGATATCATGGACACCTTTTCCTTAAGCCATTCTGCTGAGTGCTCCCCCTCGCAGACAAAAAAGAGGGCACCGCGATCTAGATAGACCCTCCTGAATTTGGGTCCTGGACCAGCGTCTCCCCCAATCTCTTCAAAGAGGGCCATCTGCACGAGCTGCTCCTGCTGCGAGGTGATGCTCACCAGTGGGTATCCTTCTTGGACAGCCGCCATTCTAAAGACCGAGACTGCAGTGCTATAGGTCTGTTTCCATATTTCCTGCCTCAGCCTTTTAGGATCACGTTTGTCTAGAGAGGAGGGAGTCTTATATTCCTCCCTAACCCTCTTGCCACCAGTCTTTGACGTCGAGGGGGTCTGTGTATCCCCTTCGACCTGAGGCAGTTTCTTTTTGGAGGTCTTGGGCTCAAGCCCTTTTGATTCCCTCCACTTATGCTTAGGAAGTCACTCTTTTCCTTCCTTCTGCTTCTGTTCCTTGAGAAGTTTCCTCCTCTGAGCCCCAGACAACGCCTTAATCCTAGTCTGGTCCAAATTCTCTGTTACGGTTCCCACTTCTTGCTCAGGTCTAGACCCTGATTCAGAAGTAGAAGTGCACTCCATCGGTCCTGATCCCAATGTCTGAGTATCTGAGGTCTCAGATTGCCCCTCAGATTCTTTTAAAATACTTTCTTTCTCCGTGTTCATCTTAGTCCCATGAGATTTGGGGATTTATTTGGTCCACACCACGATAACCCCGCGTGGTGCAAGGCTACTTACTCAGGGAGGTCGCCCGGTATCCCTGAGGCTCCGTTCGAGACACATCCATCCATGTGCCACGCACCCCTCGGCACGGATCGCATCACACCTTGGGTTGGGAAAGGAATTGGTAAAGGACTGGGAGAGGATAAGGAAGACGGGACGTTGTGGGACACGCTTGGTCTGATCCATCAGCTGAGGCCTTTCCGGCAGTAGGTTCTCTACCTTCGGTATAGCCCCCTGCTTCACGCGGATACGCAAGCCTCTCCACCCTCACGGACAGTGCTTTGTCAAGGTGGTGTCGCCCGGAGAAGTACTTCTGCTCTTAGTCGGGATCGCAAATACTAGACCTCTATTTCATAATATTACTACTGTGTAAAGGTGTCTCAATGCTTTCAATAGCATTTCATCAACTATGTCAATAGAGCCTGCTTAGTTTCGTACCTCAGTTTCACAAATATTATAGACTTGTATACCAACGTACTTTGGAGGTTACCAGCTTGCTTGATGAAGTGAATGTGTAGCTACAAATAAATAATATGTCCATATATGAACTGTTAATATTAGCGCGTCATATTCTTGTAGATATTCAGTTTGATAACTGCCAAGTAGCTAAAAAAATATGCTAGGTACCCAAAAGACACAGAACAAGAACAAGGTGAAAAGTGCATTTATAAGGCGATGTAGAATCTAGTCTCCTACCAACGAAAAATCATATGTAGTTTTGAGAATATTAGAATGAATGGTATCCGCGAAAACAAAACTCGTGCAACGTGACTGTACGCACCTATCACGTGAACATAATCGTAAGCATTTCCTTATATACTTGAGAACATCAGGTTGCAATTCATTTCTACTTTCAAAAAGTTTTTGAACTATATGATTACGACTAAACTATTGCGAACTGTATGAATTACACTGCACTGAGAATTTGTTATTATAGACTGCCCTTGTGTGCGTCGGTTGCACAGTGGTAGAGTGGCAGACTACCAGACTACAAATCCGAAGGTCGCGTGTTCGATCCCCGCCAGGTCCTAGGATTTTTATCTGTCACTTTCCACTTCTTTCCCCTCTGGCAGTATTGCTCATGTGAAAAATACCGAGTAGCACCGTGGTTTGGAATCCACGTTAAACTGTAGGTCCCCCTATAACTGGCTGGGTAAGTCAGTTTGAAGGTCGGAGGAAGGCAACGGCACACCACCTCCAAACAGGACCATGCCTAGTAAAGCACTGTGGTGTTCAAACCAATCTTCGGATTGTTGACTGCTTTACCTTTTTTTTAGACTGCCATTAACAGAATCAGAGATATTACTTTAATGATGTTTTTGTACTAAAAAGGTTCACAGCAACGTTCAGCGACTAGGAAATATGAAAGTAACAGCATTAAAAACGGCAACTTCTCATTTTGTATCATGCAATTCCTGTGTTATTCCCTACTGGCCGCTAGGAGCGCTAGTATCTCTTCAGTTGCAGTTTTTCCCTACAGAGTTTCGCGACTGTCTATGATAGACTGTCGTTATCAACATAATCTTCTTTCTTTGAAAAGGATCGACGCGCGGCAATAGAGAAGGAGCAGTCGCATTCGTAGCCCCGTGGCCGTCGGTTAAATGCTGATAGCAGCCAGATACAGCAATGTTGTTCATTGCGGCACTTCGATCGTACATGAAACATACAGGAAACGAACAAAAACATTTTTAGAATCACATTACAATATTTATACACAAAATAAATATATACAATTTCATAATATTTAAGTGTAAACAGACTTTCCTTGATATCCTACAAAACAGGACTGATATAGGGAAGTGGAGACCGTCGATGTTCGTCCCAGTACATGGGCACAAGAAAGATTTTTTCAGACCACAAAATAAGATCTTCTTCTAAGAGCCAATATGGCGTCTTTATCTCTCTGCCGGAAACAGCTGCTCTTTCTGCACCGGATAAGTTGGTGTGACACTTGGATTTCTCCCATGTTATTGGTGAACGTTCAAACTAACGTCGAGAAATTCTGGCATGCTTGATAATACCCTACTCCAGGGGTAGGCAACCACAAAGACTTCGCGATTTACTGTTTCATACCACCGTATCGAAATGATCTACATATTTTGAAAGTAGAGTAATTGTTTCAGTTACGTAAAACAACAACATTTAAAAATTAAACTTTTAAATCTTCACTATTTGTTGAAAACGTAAAAATTTTATTTCGTAATATTTTAAAAAATTGTTGTTGAACTTGACTAGATTCTCTCTTAACAATGTGCTTGATATTTAGTGTATAATTCCAACGCTTGCTGGAATACAGGAGAGCAGGGGTTCGTCAGTTAACCTTGTTCTGTGTTTGTTTATAATAAAAGTGATTTGAAAGCAATGATCCACACAGGTAAGTAGAAGCAAACAAGGCATTTATTTTAATTGCAACATTAGCTCTTGACGAATTACAGGCAAATAATTTCTGTCTTCTTCAACACTATCGCAGAGTGGAAGAAGAAATACACATGTTGAACATTAAGGCATGCAACAGACATATTTTGAAAATCTAAAAACCGGTCAAAAAACATCCCTGTAAAATATATTATCTATACCCTATAAGAATGCAGAAGTTCGTAGTTCACCGCGGCAGCACCGATGAAGTTAATATTCTAACCTCCTTGAACAGTACGAGGTACGAAATACACTGTCTTCTGCGGCCACATGCCGAACCAACGCTACACACTGCCCACAGGCGAATGAAATAGTGTAGCAACGGGTGGCACGCAGGTAGCGGCTTATTGAACTATGAAGGAATAACAGATTTAGAAATTCAAGGTTGATGTTGCTTCTAATTCTACATGCTTGTTAATAAAACAAACCTTTGTCAAACAAGTGCGCATTTTTTCTGCTACGAGAAAACAAATTTTTCTTCTGCACTCTTAGGAGCCATGCGATCTACCTCGCAACGATCTACTGGTAGATTGCTATCCAAGTGTTGCCGTTCGCTGCCCTACACGATGGGCAAGCCTCCCCTTCGTGCGGCTCACACATTGGGTGACGTCATAAATTAGGCAGGTTGCCCAGAGACGTTCGGATACACGCTCCGTGTGCCTTCGGCTCAAGGTTCTGGCCGGCCGCGGTGGCCGAGGAGACTGAGGCGCTCCAGTCACGGTCTGCACGGCCACTACGGTCGGGGGTTCGAATCCCCCCTCGGGCATGGATATTTGTGCCGTCCATAGTATAAGGTAGTTCATAAGTAGTTTGTAGGTTAGGGACTGATGACCCCGTAGTTAAGTCCCATAGACTATACAAACATTTGAAAACAAGGTTCTGCGTAAACAGGCAAAACGCTGGTGGAATTACTCGCCGCATGGTGCAGCACAGGCACCTCTCGACCGATGTTTGCGGAAGACTGTCGGAAACACTTTTGGCCGTATGAGCGCGTTTACGGCGATCCAGTGCCGGTCGCGATGTTTGCTCGCGGCCGGCCTTCAAAGACGGCGCGGTTCTCCGTTGGCGGGGGTCCCGGCAGAGGGACGGAGTGTAGCCGTTGCTCGCGTGTCAAAGCCAGACAGGGCCGCAAACAAGGCGGGCTTGTTAGCGGCGGCAGTGGCGGCGGCTGCTGGAGAGGCGCTGGAGCGGCCGCGCTGGAGGCTGGAGGCTGAGACTGGAGCTGGAGCTGGAGCGCCCTCGGCGGCGCAGTGGACACGCGCCGACGCGGCTAAAAACGGCAACACCTCTCCAGAGAGACAGCGCGCTCTCGCTGCCAGCGGAAACGGCGAGTACAGGCCCCCAAGTCCTGACTCACTCTGCAAGGTATCCCGGTAAATTTTGGCCCACTTTAGGTTAAAGTAGCAGCACTAAAAGTGGGCCTTTGCGATCATCTTTTGACAGCTCGAAATTTAAATGAAAATAACGGCTTAACTATTCATCTGAAACGAAAATTTAATAACCTAATTCGTAGAGGAAAAAATTCTGTACAACTTTGCTCTGTTATGTTTTTTTTTTTTTTTTTCATATCTCGTCGCGTTTCAAAGATATTTGCAAAAATAACGGCGATTTTGGGATGTATGTATGTCTGTCTGTCTGTCCGTCTGCCTATCTGTCCGTAACGTGTTCCCTGTTTTTAAGACGAACCGCTCAACCGAACAGCACCAAATTTTACAGACATAATTGTAGGCCGCCAGAGACCAGAACCTCCCTGTTTCAAATTTTTCGGACAAAAAATACGGTAGTAAAGCTAAAAAAATCCGTTTGTAATATAATTGTAAATGCAAACAAATCGTTCATCTGACACGAAAATTGAATAACCTAATTGGAAGAGAGAGGAACATTCTCTACAACTTCGCTCTATTATGTTTTTTCATATCTTCCATCGTTGCAGAGATATTTGCAAAAATAACAGCGATTTGACGATGTCTGTCTGGCTGTAACGTGTTCCCACTTTTTAGGTCGAGCTGTTCAACGGATCGGCACCAAATTTTAGATACATAATTGTTGGCTACCAGAGACCAGAACCTCGCGTTTTAAAATATTTCGGACAAGAAATATGTTATTAGTACCAAAAAAGCCGTTTGTAATGTAATTTTAATTGTAAATAAACCGTTAATCTGACGCGAAAATTGAATAAACTAATTTGTAGAGGAGAAAATTCTGTAGAACTTTGTTCCCTTATGTTTTTTCATATCTCCTATTGTCTGAGATATATTTGCAAAAATAACGGAGTGTTGACACCCTCCATTCAATTAATGAAAACCAGCCGTTCGCAGATGTCACGTGACATTCCTCGCTCAGAACTCTTCCTGGCATACGCCATCTTGCGTTGCGTATTGGATGATTTTCTTATTGTAACTTACATATTTTCATTTCAAAGCATTGGCGCACTGAAGAATTAACAAAAACACGTCGTTCTTCGTACGATAAATGATAATCTAGTGTCTACAAATGCCATATTAACATCAGTTAACAACGGCCATCAATACTATGAAATTAAAAAACGCACCTTCTAACTCTTGTCCGTAGCGTAGTAGGCAATGCGTTGGACTGTGACGCAGGTCAGTTGTTCGAAACCCACGCCGGGCACGTGGCTCAGCGCGCCCTGTCAGGGGGCTGAATTCCCTCTGTAATAAAAAAGCTGAGCCAACAGTTCAACAAATAACCACGAACAAACAGAACGAACGACCGCGAACAATCTAATAGATGAAAAAAAAAAATACCACCACCACCTAATTTTTTTCCCCTAAAAGGGTTTCAGGCACTCTTATTAATTTAATTTTTTATTATTTAGATTATTATTTTTGTCCAATATGTTTGCAAAAACTTATAAAACTATGAATCTAAAGTGGGCCGTATAACACGTCAGTGCGATTTTTTTACTTCCGACAAGCGAGAAGACGGAACCGTGATAGTAGTTTTACTCACTCTTTTGTTTGTATCTGAGCCGTGAAGACGTCTTTCATACCTGTATCCACTCATGTAAGTAAGAATAGTGCAATCTGTTGCTGAAAATATATTATTTAAATTTAAAAAATTCCTCTCCTTGGTTTTCACTTAAGTCAAACTCCTCCACGTCAAATACTTATTTTCTTAAAGTTTTCAGCTCCTCAACGTACGTAATAGTTTAATGTTGAGACGCCATTACAATCGCATTGTCTGCAAAATCCTTATACAAAACTCTGCTTGATTTTACAACCAGCAGACATTTCTTTTGTAATTTCACGAAGTACGATCTTTTTTTTATTCTATCATTACCAGTAACTTCATGTTGCACCCACGGTCACACAACAATGAAAAGCGAAGTGAACATTCTGAACGTTAAGCTCCTACGGAAAGTATCTCGAATGTTCACGTATTAAATAAGTAAAGTAATCATTTCCAGCTTCTACAATACGAAGTGCAGCATCCAGCTAGATGCTCTCCGTAAGTCTTATAACGTGCGGTTACTTGTATGGTGCCCGACATTAATATGAAACCCGCGGTTTATTTGCTGTAATGTTCATTTTGTGTTGTCTTTAACGAAATTATTTCAAATTCAAAAAATTCGGTACCATCAATTTCTTGTCCAAAATATAATAGCGGAATCTATTCCAACAAGTATGGCATCATACGAAGCAAGGGCAACGTTATATCACTCTGCAAGATATCTCGGTAAATTTTTTTAAATAAATAAAAATTGCAATAGATATTTGCAAGGTGCAATGGAATAGATTAATGTTTAATGGAAATTGATCAGCACTACGTACTTGCAAAACTGAACTTTGACCAATACTGAACTTTTAAAAACCGAACAATGTGGTGACTGCGAGGTAAGCCTTAGAAAACATTAATTTGCGCAACGGACACATCCGGGAAATGGGGAAACTCAAATACTAGAATTTATGGCCCTGTATAAAGTATGTGATGTTTCTTTTTTTTTTTTTTGGGTGGGGGGGAGGGGGGTATTATTGTATGATTTGACCGTGTAGTCCCTCTTCAATCTTGCAACACCACACACACACACACACACACACGCACACACACACACACACACACACACACACACACACACACACACACAAATATGTATATATAGGGTGTTTCACTAAGTGTGTTTGCCTCTGTAACTTATAAAATAATAGGTGACGGGAATTTTAATGCGGTAGGTCAACACAAGAAATGTTACACTTTCTGCGGAGCTATGGACATAGTTTATTGTATCATTTTCCAAAGAGTTACACACAAAGATATAATTTCTTAAATGGAACAATAGTTTTTTTTCTGTCGTGCATTGGAATCGTTGAAACCAGCTGCGTCCAAATCAATTTAAACTACATTCCTATCACTGTTAGTTTGGGAGCTACAACCCTTCAAAGTTTCAGGGGCAGATACCACACGCTGTACATAATACATGGCTGTGGGGTGGGTGATGGATGTTATGGCGGTGGGAAGTTGATTTACAAGAGATGTTCAAATATGTGTCCATGTTCCTCAATGCATAATGCAATGCGCCGTCGAAAGGATCTGCGGACGAGATGTAACATCGCCGGTGTGACGGAGCGACATGCGTCCTCGATGCGCCGTTTTAGATCATCTGGGGATGTGGGCTCAGTGACATAAACACGATCCTTTAGATATCCCCACAAAAAGAAATCTACTGGTGTTAAATCGGGCGACCTAGCGGGCCATGAATGAGGACCATGGCGCCCCAACAATCTTCCTGCAAACCTGTTGTTTAGTTCTTCCACAACAGCACGCGCAGACTGGGCTGGGTGACCATCGTGCTGCATCCACATATGGACTCTCGTGTGTAGACACACATGTTCAAGGAGACCACCCAAACCGTCGGCTATAAAAGCGCGATATAACTCACCTGTCAGTGTACCTGGGAAGTAGTGTGGACCGACGATTTCATCTCCAAGGATTCCACACCATACGTCAATAGACCACCTACGTTGACGGTCGACAGGTCGTACCCACTGAGGATTGTCTGCGGCCGAGTAGTGCATGTTATGGCGATTCACTGCACCATAATTTGTGAACGTGGACTCATCAGAGAACATAACACTTTGTAAAGACTCCAGCGTGAGATTACGCATGGCCCACTCACAGAATGTCACTCTTGCACGGAAGTCGTTCCCATGCAGCTCCTGGGTCAGTGACAGGCGGTACGGGTGAAACCTGTGGCCGTGTACTATACGCCACACAGATGTGAGACTGATACCATCGACTGAAGCAACGGCTCGTAAGCTGACATGAGGATCGTAGTGTAGTGCAGCTAAAACAAACACATCCGTCTCCTCACTTCTTGCAGGTCTCCGTCTGTTACTGCGGCGCATTACCAAGCTACCTCTGTCCCCGAACTCGTTCTTCGGCACGTATGAACGTAAAGGCTGCTCGGGCTCTTCGCCTAGGATATCTCACGGCATACGCCGTGGCTGCTTCAGTGGCATCGTGTCGGCACTCGCCGAGCATCAGCAACTTGTCAATGTACTCGTTGTTCGTGTATGCCATCGTCATCCGATGTCAGTACATCTACATCTACATCTACATGGGATACTCTGCAAATCACATTTAAGTGCCTGGCAGAGGGTTCATCGAACCACAATTATAGTATTTATCTCCCATTCCATTCTCGAATAGCGCGCGGGAAGAAAGAACACCTGAATCTCTCTGTTTGAGCTCTGATTTCTCGTATTTTATTCTGATGATCATTTCTACCTATGTAAGTGGGAGTCAACAATATATTTTCGCATTCGGAGGAGAATGTTGGCGATTGGAGTTTCGCAAGTAGCCCACGCCGCAGCGATAAGCGCCGTTGTTGTAGTGATTCCCATCCCAGATCCTGTATCATTTCCGTAACGCTGTCTCCCCTATATCGTGACAATACGAAACGAGCTGCCCTTCTTTGGACTCTTTCGATGTCCTCCGTCAAACCCACCTGATAAGGATCCCACACTGGGCTGCAATACTCCAAAAATGGACGGACAATAGCAGTGTATGCAGTTTCTTTAGTAGTTCTGTTGCATCTTTTAAGGGTTCTGCCAATAAAGCGTAGTCTCTGGTTCGCCTATCCCACGATATTATCTATGGTTTCTTTACAGTTTAGGTCTGAAGTAATAGTAATTCCTAGGTATTTTGTGAAGTTTACGGCCTTCACGTTTGATTGATTTATGTTGTAAACAAAGTTTAACGGATTTATTTTCGTACTCATGTGGACGACTTCACACTTCTCATTATTTAGAGCCAATTGCCAATTTTTACACCATACTGATATCTTATTCAGATCGTTCTGCAGTTGGTTCTGATCTTCAGATGATTTTACTAGACGGTAAATGACGGCGTCATCTGCAAACAACCTAAGAGAGCTACTTAGATTTTCCCCTAAATCGTTTATGCAAATAAGGAATAGCAGAGGACCAATAACACTACCCTGTGGAACGCCCGATATCACCTCTGTTTTAGTCGATGCCTTACCATCGATTACTACGAACTGTGTCCTCTCTGACAAGAAATCCCCTATCCAATCGCAAATTTGGGGCGATATACCATAACCACGCAATTTGATTAAAAGCCGTTTGTGAGGTACGGTGTCAAAAGCTTTCTGGAAATCAAGAAATACGGAATCGATTTGCGAACCTTTGTCGATAGCACCCATCACTTCGTGTGAATAAAGAGCTAGTTGTGTTTCGCATGAACGATATTTTCTAAATCCGTGTTGACCTTGGGTCAATAGATCGTTCTGTTCGAGATAATTCATAATATTTGAATACAGGATATGTTCCAAAACCCTGCTGCAAATTGACGTCAATGAAATAGGCCTGTAGTTTAGTGGGTTACTCCTACTGCCTTTCTTGAATATAGGTGTGACCTTTGCAACTTTCCAATCTTTTGGTACAGATCCTTCTATGAGCGAGCGGTTGTATATGACTGTTAAGTAAGGAGCTATCCCTTCAGCATAATCAGATAGAAATCGGTATACAATCCGGACCAGAAGACTTGTTCTTGTTAAGTGATTTTAGTTGCTGCACTACTCCGATGATATCTACTTCTACGTTACTCATTACGGCATCTGTTCGTAATTCGAAATCTGGAATATTGGTTTCGTCTTCTTTGGTGAATGAGTTTGGAAAAGCTAAGTTTAGTAACTCTGCTTTAGTAGCGCTGTCATCGGCAGGATCGCCATTACTATCACGTAGTGAAGGTATTGTTTGTGATTTGCCCCGAGTATATTTAACATATGACCAAAATCTCTTTGGGTTTTCACTCAAATTACGAGAGAGAGTTTCGTTGTGATAAATATTGTAGGCATCTCGCATTGAAATCCTCGCTAAATTTCGAGCTTCTGAGTACGATCGCAAATCCTGGGGATTTCGTGTTCGTTTAAATTTAGTATGCCTTTTCCTTTGCTTTTGCAACAGTGTCCTGACCTGTTTTGTGTACCAAGGAGGATCGCCTCCTTCTTTTATTAATTTATTTGGTATAAAACTGTCAATTGCTGTCGATACCACTTCTTTGAATTTGAGCCACATCTGATCTACACCTACGTTTAGTGTTAGAAACGAGTGGAAGCTGTCTTTCAAGAAGCAATGTATTTTGTTTCCATCTGCTTTCCTGAACAAATATACTTTGCGTTTATTTTTGGTAACTTTGGGACTTTCGATATTCAATTTCGCTACGACAACTCTGTGTTCACTAATACCTGTATCTGTTTTGATGCTCGTTATGAGCTCAGGATTATTTGTTGCTAAGAGATCAAGTGTGTTTTCACATCCATTTACAATTCTAGTTGGCTCATGAACTAATTGTTCGAAGTAATTCTCAGAGAATGCGTTGAGTACAATTTCGGACGATGTTTTATGCCTACCTCCTGATTTGAAAGTATAATTTCGCCAACAGATCGAGGGTAAATTAAAATCACCACCTACTATTATCGTGTGACTCGGGTACGTTTTTGTAATCAGACTCAGGTTTTCTTTGAACCTTTCTGCTTTTGTATCTTCAGAGTCGGGAGGCCGGTAAAATGAACCGATTATTAACTTCTTACGATTTTCGGGTACAACTTCTACCCATAATAGCTCGCAGGAACTATCAACTTCAACTTCACTACATGAAATACTACTTTTGACGGCGTCAAACACGCCCCCACCTATTTTGTTTAATCTATCCTTTCTGAACACCGATAGATCTTTTGAAAATACTTCTTCTGAACTTATTTTCGGCTTGAGCCAACTTTCGCTGCCTATAATGATGTGTGTTTCGGTGCTTTCTATTAACGCTTGCAGTTCTGGTACTTTCCCGACACAGCTACGACAATTTACAACTGTTATACCGATAGTTTCCGGATCCACATTTCTTCTGTCATCCACCTGCACCCTCTGAGATTGCCCATTTTCTATTTCCCCGAAGCTCTTTACCCTAAAAAACCGCCCAGTCCACGCCACACAGCCCCCGCTACCCGTGTAGCCGCTTCTTGCGTGTAGTGGACTCCTGACCTATTCAGCGGAACCCGGAAACCCACCACCCGATGACGCAAGTCAAGGAATCTGCAGTCTACACGGTCGCAGAACCGTCTGAGCCTCTGATTCAGACCCTCCACTCGGCTCTGTACCAGAGGTCCACAGTCGGTCCTGTCAACTATGCTGCAGATGGTGAGATCTGCTTTCATCTTGCAAGCAAGGCTGGCAGTCTTTACCACTTCAGTTAGCCGCTCGAAACCTGAGAGGATCTCTTCAGATCCGAAACGACACACATCATTGGTACCGACGTGAGCCACCACCTGCAGTTGGCTGCACCCCGTACCCTTCATGGCATCCGGGAGGACCCGTTCCACATCTGGAATGACTTCACCCAGTATGCACACAAAGTGCACTTTGGCCTTCTTCCCCTCCTTGGCAGCCATCTCTCTAAGGGGCTCCGTCACCCGCCTAACGTTGGAGCTCCCAACTACAAGTAAACCCACCCTCTGTGAAAGCCCGGATCTTGCAGGCTGGGTGGTGACAGGGTGAGAGACACCATCCGACTCAGGAACGTCGTCCTGAGCAGACAGCGCCTCAAACCTGTTCGCAAGACGAACCGGGGAGGCCTCACGATCGGTCCCCCGGAATGTCTTGCGCCTCCTGCCACGCACAGGAGCAACCTCCCACGCAACCACGGGTGGGATGTCTGCCTCACTGCTAGGAGTTTCAGGGCATATCGCTGCCGCAGGCCGATCGGTGGAGACGACGGGAGTCCGTTCGGTCCCCACTGCTGGCCAACAACAACGACGCCCATCGATCGCAGCTTCCAACTGTGCAACCGAGGTTAACACAGCTTGAAGCTGGGAGCGAAGTGTCACCAGCTCAGACTGCATCCGCACACAGCAGTCACAGTCCCTATTCATGATTACAGTGCCAACAAAAACAAAAACTACAGTCGCGATGCGTTCAAAGGAAAACTACACTGTGTTAAAACGCGGATGTGGATCTAATACGCACGATAGCTCAGTATAAATTTACAAATTGAGACGAGGAAGTGCAGACGAAAATCAGAATACTATATGTCGCTTCTAATCAGAAAATAAAGACAGACGACTGTCGCGACGCGGTTCACACGGCGGAATAACACACTAATCAGATATTTAACGCGAATATGAATCAAATAAAAGCGCGAGCACACAATAAATTTAACGAACTGAAGGGAAAAACGCACTGAAAAGTAAAAATTTGTAGCTTCTAGAGAGAAGCCGGTTACACTTACAACTGAATTTACTGCTAAATCACTGGAGAGGCGTGCTCTGGGCGACGTCCGCTGGGCGACTCAGTAACTGTGGTATATTGAGCCCCGGTTGTTTGTGTGGCTCCAACGGTCGGTTATACGGCCGTGTGCGGCGACAGTCGGCAGTCTAACAGTGCATCGAGGAAGCTTCTCGCTCCGTGAAACCGGCGACGTTACAACTCGGCCGCACCACATTTAGAAGGCGCATTGCATTATGTGCAGCGTTTGTAGTATCTGCCCCTAAAACTTTGAAGGAATGTAGCTCCGCAGAAAGTGTAACATTTCTTGTGTTATGTTGAGAAGTAGTTACAGCAGGAGATAAATTGCCACTACTGAAATGAGAACTCTAAACAGTGCATTTCTTATAAACATATCAGGGTTTTATTTGACCCATAACTAGAGAATATTTGAGTCCGGCATCTGGTTTACACCACGGTACATCCAGATGTCTTACAACTTTTCAACGTGTTAGCTCAGTCAGAACTAGTCAACAACTATAACAACTGAATGACAATTCCATGATGCTTTAATTATTCTGAGGTTCACCAAAGTTTTATTAAAGAAATAAAATGTCTCTTTGGAACCTCTTATGACAAAGGGGAGCTTTATTTTGAACAATTATCCTGTAAAAGATAACTTAGGATAGCAATAGTCCACCAAAAACCCCCTACAACATATAAAAAAAAATTCATTTGGAAATCTTGTCCATCCAAGGTGTTTGAGATGCTACAAGTCTACAAGTAGTCCCAATGTGTACAACGAAACTGATGGACTTGAATAATGAATCGGGAGAAACAATCTGACTGCGAGACAGATGAAAACAATATTTGACTTGGCTCGTATCTTCTTATTACAAAACTGGAAACAGGAAACAGTAAGCAGCTCGCTTCATGCAGTATTTCAATATTAAAATTTCTAGAAATGATATGTGGGTAGTAATTAAGTTCAACAATAATCATCAATGAAGAAAATGAAAGGAAGGGGAAACTAACTACCAAATGAGGACGCAGAACGCAAATTGAATATTATAAATTACATATTATTAAAAAAAGTTATGAAGTAGAAATATTGCAGAAAATTAAATTAACATCATGCATTACAATAATAGCATGCTGCAACAGACACTTAACGACTGCCTTCTTCAACAGCGTCCTCGCGCTACCTCACCCAACAGGCAACTCTCGGCAACTGACTCCCAGCACAGCTCGCAACAGACTTGTTACTGACTGCTCTCTCTCTCGCAACCAGAGCGCTTACTCTACAATCGAACTGCCAAAGATTGCTGTGCCACTTACAATATACATCTGTGGCCAGTTTACGTATGTAAAAAAAATTACAGAAAACGGACTTATGTCAGAACCATAGGGACCTTACAACTCTTAAACGCTGATACGAGGGTGGTTTGATAAAGCTGGTAAATTTATATGAAAGAGCGCGAAATTTTCGGAACCTGCACTGTTGCTAAGCCTGATATTTCCACGGATATTATAGCAAGTTTCGAACGGCAGCTGTTATTAGTTGATTGTTGGCTGCCAGCTAAAGTGGTAACTGCGTACTTAGTTCTTTACGATGGAGAAAACGAATTTCCTGCAGTCATTAAACACTTAATTTGAAGGGCAGGAAACCTACACAGATCATATCCGTGTTTGATGAGGTCCATGTGGATTCTGCACCAACATTTAAGACCATTTGTTTCTGGATCAATGAAGTTTAAACGTGCTTGGAGAAGCACGAAAAATGGAGAACGCCACGGACGGCCCGTTGGGGTCACCACACACGATGAGGTAATGGAAAAGCGAACATTAAGAGTTCGCGAGATAGCTAATATTGTAGCCACCTCTACCGAATGAGTGTATTACGTCCTCCATCCAAAACTGGGCGTGAAGAAGCTCTGTGGGCGATGGGTGGCGCGCCTGCTCACTTGGACCAAAAACGGAAACGAAAGATCATTTCTGCTCAGAATCTTACACCTTTCACGCGCAGATTCATAACTGTGGATGAAACGTGGATCCACCATTACACTCCAGAGACCAAACAACAGTCCAAACAATGGAAGAACAATGGGGAGAGTGCTTCAAAGAAGGCGAAAACTGTTTTGTCAGCTGGAGAGGTGATGGACACTGTATTTTCGGATTCTAAGAGTATATTTTTTTAAAAAGGCAGATCTGTAACTGGGTCCTATTATGCTGCTCTGCTGGATCGTCCAAGATTAGCACGGAGGAAAGTGCTATTTCATCAGGACAATTCTCCAGCCACACAGCAGCTATCGCAATGTCAAAAGTGCACGACATGGGATTCGAATTGGCTTCTCACCCGGCATATTCACCAGACTTGGCTCAGAGTGACTTCTTGTTATTGCCAAACTTGAAAATTTGGCTCGGTAGGAAGAAATTTTCATCGAATGAGGAAGTGACCGCCGCTGTGACAGACGATTTTGCAGACTCTGACAAAGCCTACATTGTTGAAACAACTTACGGGTATGCTGCCGGGTGACGTCGTCGACAACCGCCGATATTTCGGCAGGAGGACACCCTGCCATTCTCAAGGCACAACTGCACTTCAGGAAGCAATGTGCAAGCGTATTTAATACCTCGGTTTACAAAGGGTAAACAAGGCTTCTGATCACGCTGCTTCGCGAAGTTCGAGACGATCACGCTTTACAGTCTGTGCTTTCGCGTGAGGTCATCGGTCGATGGCCTGATCGCTGAATAAACGGCTTATCTAGTTTCCAAATGATAAGCCAAGATCGCAAACTACCAATTTATTTAGTGACGACCTGTCGTCACTAAATAAATTGGTAGTTTGCGATCTTGGCTTATCATTTAGAAACTATAAAACGAATTGATCGACTCCACACCAGACGATGTCAGGTAATCTAAACGGCTTATGATTGTGGAGAGAGCGATAGCCTTCTGGACGAACGTGAATACTCGACGGGACAATGTCGTGCTGAATCTGCAGCGTTAGCTGGTCGATGCACTGTCGGAATCAAGCGTAGGTCTGTTGTTTTACTTGGCGATGCCTGACTGAAATGAACTAAGCTTCCATTTGTACTTCACGTATTATACACTTTCATTTTCAGTGCATTTTATTTAACTAATTTATTTACACACTTTACTGCATTCAACAGTGACGACTGATGCCGGAATTTTAGCAGTTTGCAATTTGGCCAGTCTGTAGCTACAGACAAGAATGGCAATCGTCGAAGTTATGATCTAAACCTGTCCTGTACTAAAATAAAGATGCAAAAAAAAAAAAAAAAAAAAAAAAAAAAAAAAAAAAAAAAAAAAAAAAAAAAAAAAAAAACACCTTCTCAAAAGAATATAAATTAATAATGGACGACAGTGTGCGTTCGGAAAAGTAAACAAATTCTGATAGTAAACTTATTTCATTAACTCCCAAGAAAATTCTGAGGCTACGCTAACGGCTTTGATTTGCGTGATCCAAAGTGAGGCTTGTAACTTAACCATGCAGTGAGATAAGCTCCTGTATTTTGGATCGAAAATCCTACTTCTTTCACTTGATCAAATTACACCATAATATTGTAACTAGAGGTACACATATGTTTGACTCACAGCAATCGGTGTGAATACTGGCTTAACATCGTTTCCATCTATAAAGTCTACACCACTTCCATGGCTGCCTGTATTGTGTAATATTCCACCTCCATCTAAATAATATGAGAAGCAGCAGCAGTAAGAGAGTTCCACAAGAGCTCCACTCACAAGAACTCACATATGTACAATCAGCTGCGGAATATGCCTACCAGCAGACTCAAGTCCAGAAAATCACCATGGTCAATGCAAAATGCGCCCTTTGTTTACGCTGTCTGTCAAGAATGGAGATGTTTGGAAAAGGTTTCCTCCGGCTAACTCTCGTCTTATAACTGACACTACAAAACGTGTGAATGGATTCGGTCTTCCCAGAAAACTGAACCGACTCCGCACAGGGCATGGAAGATGCAGTGCCTGTTTGTATGAATGTGGATACAAAGATGCCCCAGCGTGTGACTGTGGCGCGCCTGTGCAAACTGTGCAGCACATGATTGAAGAGTGTGCACTACGGAAATTTCCTAAGAGCTGTAGAGTGGTTAAGAGATCTAGATATTCAATTATAGTATTTCCTCTGGTTTGTTTCTTTGCTCGTTTTCTTTTATTATGCGTATTTGTACATAGTTTTTGTATATGGAATCCTTTATATATGAAACTTTTCAAATAAGACTGTAACATGACCACGTAAGTAATACAAATAAATAAATAAATAAAATGGTGTCCATCAGATATACATACACAGCAGCAGATGCCAGATGAAGAGAAGAAGAAGCAATTCTTTCTTCTGCCTTCACACTCTGGAGAGAAAAACAAGACTCTCCTCTCCCTAGCACAGCACGGAATGACGGCTGACATCCTCGCCTTTGCTGTTTCAAAAGTTTATATTTTTCAACTTACTATTTTGATTGTCCCAGTGGCATAGTTTAAACAAATTGTGAGCTGTGTCGGAACATCTTTCCACACCTTCTGACGACACAGACGTCGCGCTAGTAATATATATATATATATATATATATATATATATATATATATATATATATATATATATATATTATTCGCGCTCTTTCTAGAAGGTTCCTTGACCTAACGAGGAAGGTAAGTTGCGGGAAACGTGCAACTACTTCAGTTAACGCATCTCTAGAGACTGCCGGTGCCACAATGTGTCTTCCGAATCCACCGACTGTCCGGATATGCGAAACCAACCATCGCTTTCACACCTGTAGCACGCCACCCTTTTGATTTCCGCCGAATTTCTCTTTTATGTATAGAACTTCCCAGACCATCTCAAGACTGACTCAATGACTTGGGAGGTCACTGGTAGCGACGACTGTGGAGCGATCGACGACTAACAAGTTTTCTCAGAAAGCTATGGGTAGAATTCTGACATGCAAGAAAGTTTTCCCTACCACCTTCTGACGTGAACTACACGGATGTAATTGTAATGTTACTCTTCCAACTATTTATTTATTTATGTTGTGAAACTTTATCACTTATGCAGAGATAAACTTAGATATCTCCTGTAAGAAAAACACTAAATACAAAATGTGTAACTAGTGAGGTTTAGTTCGGGTATTGAATTGTTGTCGATAGTTACTGAAGGAAAACACTTAAAAAGTGAAATCTAAATGTTTATTAAAGATGATATTTGTGTAAAAAGATGAAGTTAAGTTTTAATGTAATTAATTACTTATAATTCCAAGTTGAAGGATGGAAATCACTATCATTAGGAAGACTAAGAACAATTTAAAAGAAATAAAATTGACATAATGGCTTGAGTACCACGCCGACTTAATTTTAAACTAAATTCCATCAGTTATGGACGAGGCTGTCGCATAGTAAGAAATGTTATGAAGTGTTGAAAAAAATGCGGTCTGTCGTTACCAGTGTTGTCAGACGTGGGTAATTATCCCTACAAGTAAGTACTTTTAAGCATTAAAATCATGTAGGGAATTTTCATCCAAAAGTCCCAATGCGTAGGTACTTTGTTAAAATTTTACAATCGCCGACACAGGCCTAGCGTGTAATGTTGGCAACAGAACAGTTGTCAGCATGCGGGAATGAAGCTGACCAATTGTGGCAAAGTTTGAAGTAGCCAATGATATTTTAGACAGCATAGTTATTTTCTGTTCATAGTAAACAATATTAATTTGAAAACTTAGTTTCAGACACATTGAAATTTATGCGAAATATGATGATTTCAATGCATATCAGTGGAATGGAGAGTCGGTTTGGAAATAAGGTTAGAAAATGTCATAACAAGGAAAATTCATTGTTTCCATGAACGAAATTCGTTTTATTACCATGACTAGACAGTTATTTATTTACATCAGCCCGATATACTAATTAGTACTTGTAAATGAGAAGATGCTGACAAAAAAACGCTAAAACATTTGCGACTGCCATTCTTATAATGAACAAAGCGCTAGATATTAGTTGTCAACATAGCTTTACTCTTTGAAAATCGAATCGTGTAAAGTGACGGACTTCCTTTTTTGTACTGACTGTGAACTAAATAATTACTGCTGTTCCTACTCTATGGTTGATAGTGTCTCGATGTATCCTTGTGCGGTCAATAAATCAGTTATCCTAGTGTAACAGTGCACTCGGAATTAGCGGCATATTTGGGGAAACTAATTAATGCTGTTCCCCTCTATGGTTAACAGGTTCTTTATGTACCCTTGTCCGATCGATAAATCAGTAATCCTTTCGTAACAGAGCACTTTGAATTCGCGGCATAATCTACACTTGACTCCATCAATCAGTAACGATCAGTCACTGAAAAAACATATCTAGCAAGTGAAGCATGATTGTAACATGTCACATTAATAAATTGGTTAACCTCTGCTGACCGGACTCCTGGATTCAGCCCCTCCCAGACCCAAATCCTGGTTACGACCCTGATGTAGGGGTATTAATGAGGTGGTAGGGAGAAAGTAGGGAAGACGTAGGTACATTTTTGTTAGACTGTAGGTATTTTCTCTCTCTGCCATCTGGCAGGGAGGGTGGAATTCACCTAAACTGTTAACACATTGACACAATGAACTGCGATACCTGGCCGAGAGCTGTGCCGTCTCCGTTGAAACCAAAACTATTATTCTTCTGTTCCTTTATTGACTACTGCCGACCGCTCTTTCCCTATGTCTTGATGAGTCAAGAACGTACTCTCAGTCCTTGTCTGTGAATCTGCTTGTTTCGTCAAGTATATCCGGCAGCCTTCCCCCTCTCAACTGTCATTGCCACCACATAGGGGGCCTTTCCGACCAATCTACTGTTCATTTTAAAACGCTGTATGGCGCGCTGGTCAATGGTAGTTCAGTTAACATTTCTGTTTGATTGACTCTTTATCATTTAGCTTTCCTCTCACTTTCTCTGCTGCTGGAACCACATCACCGTAAGTGGCACCGTGTTAATTTTCCATGTTAGAGTCCGAAAACTGAGGCGTCAATATCTATTGTCTCTTCTGTTTCCCTTATTTGGGCGAGGTGGAAGGGGGGTTTTAAAGTAAAGGGCCTCTCCTGGAGGAGTAAGTGGAAGGGGGTGGGTTTTACCTGGCGCTATTGTGATGCCGACCTTACACCTGCCTTTTTATGGCCACGCAAACAGCTAGCTTCCAAAAACTCTGCCTTCTCATGTATGGCAACAAGTCATCGCTCCGGCCTCGAATTTAATTATACTGTCGTACTTACTACATGATTCCATAATTTATCTTTTAAAGTGTACTTATTCTTCTTGAAAAGGTCTACCCCCTGGAGGTTATGCTCAAATACTTGACTTGATGAGTAAAATATTATGAGGTAACAATATGCAGGAAATGAAAGTCAGAACAACACGATTCCTTACAACCTGAAATACAATTACTACCTAGCTTGAAGCTAACATTAACAATACTGATAACCACATAATAAATATGACAGGCAATTATTAAAGTCTCAAAGTGTTATGTTAGAAATTAAATGAAAGACTGGACATTCAACGCCAGTCAAGCTCACAATAAACGAAATTATGCTTAAATTGCGCCTATCCTGCTCACGATAGGCTTTCCTGTCTGTAAGACGTGTTCATAATTTGCATGAAAGCATCACGTAATTTACTGATGTTTCTCATTAAGGCCTCTAAAAATCCAGAGGTTCCATTCAGTTCTCATAAAATATTAGGCGTTTTACTACTGGTGTGCACTTCTTAAATAATGTTTCTCCTCCTGCCACAAACAACATCTGTAAGGACAAGCAGTTGTGTATGATCATACATATTTTTTCGGCCATAAAATTTAACTAATTGTTCTACTACTTTCTCCCCTCTCTCTGACCATCCCCTCCTACTCTCTACTTTTTTCCATCGCCTATTCACCCCTCTTCTTCCTCAAGCTTCACCTCACCTTCTGACAGTTCCTACCCCTAATCCCCTCTACTCGTCAGCTCTTCATCTCAATTCTCTATATCTACTTCTCCCCCCCCCCTCCCTCTTTGACCATCTCATCCTGTGCTCTACCTTCATCTTCTCCTCTATCTACCAGTGCTTGCCGACAACATGCTTGTTATGCAGACAAGCCTATGTGGAAGGGGCTGGAAAATTTTTGTGGGCCCCTAATGTATAGGCCGGCTGGCAGATCAGAGCAATAATGCAGCCAGATACTGACACGGAACTGCCTGTCATACAGGGCAATCTACATATCAGGTGCTAAACGAGAAATCCTTTTTTTCCATTACCCTTCCTCTCTTCCTCTTTCTCTCTCTCTCTCTCTCTCTCTCTCCCCTTCACTTTCATTTGTATTGGAGGTAGGAGTATAATCACGGCAGTGAAGGTATGAGACCTCTAGCTTCTATTGTAAATTCAGGGGTTGGGAGTAAATACTAGATGTATACACATACACCCCTCTTTATGTATTTAAAAGCAAACAACCCAGTCGAGTTTCACATGGGTAGCATCATCTGTCAGACACCTTATCTGGCATAACGTATTTCGTGTTTGGGCCATTAATAAAATTTAGAGAATAATGTTAAGTAATGTAATAGCCAAAGTTTTATACAACTTACGTGATGTAAAGCAGGGAATATTATGAAGGTTGTCTGAAGGTATGCCTGTTGAATCTTTCAGGTTCTTCGATGTTTGGAGTGACATCTCATGGTAATGATGGGAATATATTGTTATGTAAGTAAAATGTATACAACAAACTAAATACTGTGAGGCGTGTCGGGATAGCTCATGGTAGAGCGCTTGCCCGCGAAAGGCGAAGGTCCAAGGTTCGAACCCTGGTTCTGACACACAATTTTATCTGCCAGGACGTTTTAATACGGGCATCTGCTGACGTATATTTACCATGTGCCCATTGCTTGCACTCTGTGCATTGTACCCACATCTCCCTTGATCTGTTATTGGCACTTGATTCAACTCATACAGTACAAAAACAGTCTGTCATCGTCGTCACTGTCACTGCTTTGAGTATTCTTTTGTTGTTTCTGATGATCAGTTTTATTTTTTTTTTTTTCAACGGGGAAAAACGCTAATTGAAATCCGAGTTATTTACTTTCGAGTCCGTATTTCACAGGAGGACAGCTGAGCATCTCTTTCGGTTGACATTGTTCCTTCGTCGTTCTCTTTCCACAGCTTTAGGGAAAGATCTGATGTCTTCCCGAGAAATAATAGTAGGCGTACACTTAAAAATTCTCCAAACCACTGCAAAACTCTGGGACCCACACAATTGTCCAGTGTCATTAATGAAGATCTCCATTGTTCTATTTCATTGTCTGAAGTAGTGAGAGTAAGTATATTACGGTAGTAGACTACACGCAGTGAAGTAGAGGTTACATCACTTCTAACCTCATCAGAAAACTTATTATACTAACGAGCCAGTAATTTATATTGTAATCTTTCACAATTCAGGCCGTTCCCAGAATAATGTCTGTCTTAATTTCGAAATTTCTAGATATCTTGATACTGAATAAAAAAGATGATTTCAGATTATGAAAAGCAAATACTTACGCCGGGATGGTTGTTCCGTGTGACTGTCATCCCCGTTGGTTGTGTACAAACAAAAATAAGAAAACAAAAAGTAGTTAAATCGAACGATGATAATACTTTAAATTTATTTAATACCACTAGTGACATAAATATGGACAGGTCCTCACACACTGGACGGAAACAACTTTAACTTCAAACAACAATTGTAAACAGTGTTGTCAGTCTTAACAAAGTAATTACAGTACAGTGTGACACATGGTGGCCGAGTTAACTATGAGACAACTAACTCTTTTAAGTACCATACCAACCATACCAGGTCTCCCGTACGTCAGCTGCGTTTCCACAGCAACAAGTGATTCCTAGATTGATTCATACACCTTACAAGCTATCATCAAAGTAATGAAAACTGAGAAACCATTTCATTCGTTTGTCTCATATCTGTAGAGCAAGTCGAGGAAATACCAGTAGAAGTCCTCCTTCGCATTTATATATAAAACCGCAGTTTCGGCCAAAATGCACAAGGTTGACTAGCCCCTTAACAATGCTGTGGGATCCACCACCGTTATTGGCTGACGGATAATACATGCTCCGTCTTCGTAGAGCGCATAGTCTCACCTGTCACTGACACAACAACAGTTCAACAGTACTTTTATTATATACAGATACGTAACTTACGGACCATTACCAATATTTAAGGTACCATCTCAGTCGGAAGGTTAAGTACCGTTTCTAGTTTGGAGGAAATCGCTATGTAATCTTTCCTGTGTCTGAAGTGTCTCGACTGGTTTCCCTTAAGCAATACAGGTCTTCCTTTTTCCTGATTCCCAAGTCCAGTGCGAATATTCCTATAGCTACGAACAATGCAGCAGAACAGTGGGCATCCTTTAATATTAGAAGCACTCCTCTTTGAGCTTTTATGATTAAGGAAGTCGATTGTACGAAGGTTGAAACTTAAATAGTGGCAACACTGCTGTGGAAACACTAAGAAGTGGAATCTACTATTGTCGCTGATAGCACATTTTGTTACAAACAGCCGAGAGGTCTAAGGCGCCTCGCTGCGGAGCGCGCGGTTGCTAGCCGTCGGAGGTTCGTGTCCTCCCTGGGGCATGGGTGTGTGTGTGTGTGTTGTCCTTAGGTTAGTTTATCTTAGTTTTAGTACTTCGTAAGATACGAACTGATAAAAACACAGTTAGGACCGAAAGGTTTACACACATTTGTTTTTGTTGACATACGTACCGTACCTCCTAGCAAATGGGCTCGCCTGTCCCACGTCACCGGCGTGCGCACAAACGAGGGAAACATAGTCGTCACTTGTCAGCGAGTGGGCTAAAGTAACGGAATCACTATGTTTTAGAAACAGGAACAACAAAGTTGAATCAAGATTGAATGTGCCACAGGTCTTACAGCATGACAGTGTCATCAAGGCCTTCACGAGGCGTGCGGAGAATCGGCATTGCCGTCCAAAACAATGGTACGTTGGGTAAAAGCCATCAACGAAGGTCGGCAACCCAGTGGCACGTTGGGTAACAGCCTTCAAAGAAGGATGGCAAACAGTTGCAGACATGTATCGAGCTGGTCGTCCTAGCGTCTCTGAAGAAGAAGTGCATAATGTTGCCACGTTAGTGGACATTGATCTACGCCAGACGATTAGTGAACTCGTCCATGAAACTGGATTAGCTCATACGACTGTGCTTCGCATCCTGAGGGAACGCCTGGGCGTACGAAAAATTGCAACACGATGGGTTCCGCATGAATTGACGGAATTGCAGAAATGGATGTGTTACGACGCTACTCAGACGCACTTGGTGCGCTATGGGCACGAAGGAGAGGCTTTCTTACGCCGTATCGTAATATTGGATGAGACATGGCCCTTATCGTATCAGCCAAAACTGAAACGCGAGTCCAACGAATCGAGTCATTATAGGTCGCCTCGAAACTAGAAAGTGCGTCAGAGACTCATAATTGGTGAAAATTATGGTGATTCTCGTGTACGACTGTGATGGTGTTACACTAACGCATTACGTTCCTCCTCGGCAGACGGTCAATGGACAGTATTACTGTTCGTTTTTGTAGCATCACCTGCAACCAGCTTTGCATAATAAGCGGCAACACTTTCTGCGCAACCCACCCATCATTTTGAACGACAATGTACGGGTGAATACAGCGCAAGCTGTAGCTGCTCTGTTCGGTCGATGGAACTGGGAAGTACTGTACCATCCACCATACTCCCCAGACTTAAAACCTTGTGAATTTTATCTGATTCAAGCTGTGTTCCATTTGTAATCATTAATACACTTTGACAGATCTTAGGTACTGATGCTGAGCTGAATGAATTAGTTGAACGACACTACCCTCCCCCTCCCCTCCCCGAGGAAGAAGAAGTTATTTATGTCACGTCGCAACATAAACTGCGACTGATGCTAGTATTGATTGGAGGTATGCTCCGTTTTCAGTGGCCATCGGAGTTTCCTACATGCGGTGATAATTTTTAACCTGTGTCCTACGTTATGATGTGCAAACTATGACATTCGTTCTGGAATAACCCTAGACATCTAGCTTCTTCTAATAGTTACATTGTTTTATTTTACGATTCCTTACCAGGTTTCCTTTCAGCAGAAAACACGTACATTTGTGAAGTGCTCGTGAGAATTTGACACTTGAGCACCATTCTTTTGTTCATGGACTGTTGCATTATATTTGCGTTCCACAATTTTTTGTGTCACCAATCACAATGAACAAAACGTAATGTGCTGGATCGACCACTGTAGCTCATACACTTTAGCTCTGTACGTACATCTTCGAGCTTGAATACCTGGCAGCGTTTTAAAACCACGAGTGCGGCCTGCTGCCGTGTCAAGTGTCTTTTCACAAACCCCTCACATTGCTCGCCGGCCATTGTCCTTCTGCACATGAGATGTACATAAGCTTGCCTTTGTTGTGATTGTTCTATTGTGTTCCCACTTCAAAATCTTGGAGCCTTTGGCTGAAATGCCTCTCATGTATTCGTTACTCAGATGAAATCTAATTCTAGTGGATATTCGAAGTCAACGAACTCTTTTAACCCACCCACTGTGCTCTTACTAATTCCATACCGACAACGCGATGTTTCCCACCCCACTTTTATACTTGATTGTTCTCCTATTTTGTCATCTGTACGTATTACCTGGGCCTGTCCTGTTACTTTTGATCACATAGTGTCTCCTCTAATATTCACGTGTGAATCAGAAACGTGAATAATGAAGGAAAGAGAAGTGAGCGGGAACAGACTTGCAGTATGGACCCCAGGGAAATTATGGGGTTGTTCCTTTGAAAGGACACGGCGAATATCCTTCCCTTCCTTAATGAAAAAACCCGAGCTTGGCCTCCAACTCCAATGACCACATCGTCGACGGACGTTGAACTGTAAGATTCCTTCCTTTTCTAGACGAATACCTAACACTTGGATTAATATTTGACTTAAACTAATTTCTGTTCTTAGGAAATTCTTTTCTTTCAATTCCCATTCTGCACTTAACCCAGATTGCGCTGACGTCCTTCCAGAAGACGACAATGGTGACTTAGTTTTTCAAACTTGTAGTTACGAATGCGCGCGTAGTGTCGTATTTCATTTCTTTGAATCTCCTGCTTCCATTTCAGATCAATTTTTTGTCTGTATTGTTGATTGCAAAGTGGTAGAATATTGCTGCGAAGTTGCGGTTCATGCAAAAGATATTGAAGATTATTTAATTTTTGCGACATTCATATGTACATATTTCATCTTCAACAGTGTGTTAATAATAATGATTCATCAGACGAAAATTCTAAAACATTCATTTTTAACGTCCTTCTCGAAAGATGGGCAATATTCAAAAAATAATGGCGTGTTTGTGAAAAAAAACCACTTATAATGTTTATGTGCGGTCATATGAAGGTAATTTATACGTTATAAAATAAAATTGAAACCAAAAATAATTCCGCGCTATCTGGGTTAATATCTTCTCTAGTGCGATCATCTCAAATTATTTTACTGCCCATGTAATCAAAATCCTCTACTACTTTTATTGCGTCGTTTTCCAATCTATTCCCTCAGTATCACCAGGTTTAATTTCGAGCGTATTTCATTACGCTCTTTCTGCTCTTGTTAATTTTCATCTCATAAACCTCCTTAAGACACTATCAACTCTGTTCAATTACTCTTCCAGGTCCTTTGCTGTCTCCAACAGAATTACAATGTTGTTGGCAAAGCGTCGAGCTCTTATTTTTTTTCTTCCTGATCTGTAATTACCTTTCCAAAATTATCTTGCTTTCCTTCACGGATTGCTCAATGTACAGACTGAATAACACTGAGGCAATTAAGAATTGTGGGTTGTGTAATTTCGGACATGTCCGATAGAACGGAAACCACAATTCTTAATTTAAGTCCCCATGTTGGACACTGATGTACAAGGCGCGTCCAGAAAGTAAGTTCCGTTTGGTAATAAAATGAAATTGTACACAGATACAGAAGAAATTTTTATTGCACAAAATTCTACAACTCTTAAACTACTTTTCCACATAACTGCCGAAATTTTGTTGGCACTTGTCATGGCGTGCCACAAGTTTTTGCATGCATCCTTCACAGAAGGTTGCCGCCTGTGTATTCAACCTTGCGGTAAGAGATCTTTATCATCGTTGACGTGTTGACCACCAAGGACAGATTTTAGGGGTAAGAAGAGATTAAAGTCGCTAGGAGAGAGGTCCGAGCTGTATGGAGGATGATCAAACAGATCCCCATTGAAATTTCCGTAAGAATTGTTTGGTCATATTAGGTTAGTGAGGTCAGGCATTATCGTGATAAAAAAAATCTTTTGACAGTAATCCTCTTCTTACACCTAAAATCTGTCCTTGTTGGACAACACTTCAACGATGATGACGAGCTGAAAGAACATGTTACCACATGATTGCATACACAGGCGGCAACATTCTATGAAAAAGGCACACTAAACCTTGTGCCATGCTATGACAATTGCCTACAAAATTTCGGAAGCTATATAGAACAGTAGTTTCACAGTTGTAGATTTTTGTACAATCAATATTTTTCTGTATCTGTACCCGTTCGTTCTATATAACCAAACGGAACTTATTTTCTGGACGCGCCTCGTATTTTCAGCGCGGATGTATACGAAGACCGGAATCATGGCGGAAATACAGGTTCAGCTGCGAGTCATGTGCGAAGTAGGACATATGAAGGTTTTGGGTAAGGCAGGCTACGTTACTGGGTAATCCGAGCAGTTCGAATCGCGGCCACGGCACAATTCTTCATTTGTCCATGGGGTATGATTACAATATGCAACTCTCCTACCGGTTGGTTTAGCTTTGTAGTTACTTACAGTACAACAAGTGAAACGCAATAACTCGCCATACAAATGTTGTGTTTATTGCAATCTTCCTAACTGCACTAAATTGCCACTACAAGTTGCAGCCTACAGAAATGTGCCCCTCTGAGGGGGTTTAAATTTGACCAAGTGTATTCCTAATGGATAAAATCAACACACGTATTGCCTTCGCTTCATGAAGGTATATAGTACAAGAGAAGCCATAGTAGGGATTCAGTCATGGAATGTTTCAGTTCAAGAGCAAAATACTTTGTTACAGTTTTCGTCAAACGTCCTTGTTTAGTTTAAGTACCGTTATATGAAAAAGTGAGATCGTTTCCTTTCAAAGTTGTTATATATATATATGCTACAGCAGAAGTACTAAATGACACACTACTTGCAAATTCAGTCACGTTTGCAAATACCAGACAGCAGTCGCGGTAATCTATAATTAAGAACGGCATTTAAGTAAGTGCTGAGCGTCATTAATTATAATTTTGTTAATATGTGCACTACAACAAATTGTTAAGGCTCTGAATATTAATGTCAGCATTTCCAGTATAATTATGAAGCCAAAAACTTGTATGACAAATTTTCCATTCAAATCTCTTCAAAATGTTATAGTTAAGTAAATGGACAAATCACCATTCCGTATTATTTTTGTGAAAACTAATCGAATAGCTGGTTTGTATGAAAACAGGTACCAAACTTGTTCATAAATATGTGAACTGCTCGTATTGTAACAACTTCTCTCACTACTGTCATGAGACAGCTGGCATGCAGTTGTTGTTGTTAGGTTGTTTAAGGGGGACTAAGCATGCAGTTGTTTTGAGATCAGACATACTTAATAGAAACCTGATGCGATGTACTCAGTCTTTGAACTAACACAAAATGCATTAAACTTTACTCCTTACTATGTTAAAGTCTTTAAACATAACACTCAATCCCTTCTTTAATTATAATTAAGCAATCAGTATAATACTTCAACTCTAACTGAATATTTTGTTATCTTTGGAGACGTCAATTGAACACAACCTACACATACTGTAGACCTCCACAATAGAACTATGCAATAAAATATTCACTGACTTTAAACACACAATAAAAGAAAAGAGATTATTAAAAAAAATTAAAATGTTTCACAGGAAAGCACTTTACACACGACTACTATGACGTAGGATAATAACGGGTTCACAACACAATTTAAAATAAATGTAGTGAGTATTAACTGAAACACACAAATAGGAGGTTCTGGATGTTATTAAAATATTAAATTATTATTGGAAGAAGCGTCGAATTTGTTTAAACAATATGTCACCAGTATTATGCCAGTAACCGAACTTGAAAGTCCTCTTCATCTGAGGCTATTTAACATTTATCTTGATGTATATGACGTCTAATAAGATAGCCACACGTCAATGGCACTGTTACTTGTTCAGCGTATAAACAAAGACTATCCCTATTTAGCCACTTGGCGCTATTTCTTTTTTTTCCGCTTTATCACTGTCAGTTGAGCTGTGGAGGCATCCTGTCTTTTATGCATGAATACAATTTACGAAACCCTAAGCCGAAACCTCTACACTATTATAATTTACACAATATTCGATAAAGATGGTATTGAAAAAGAAATGTTTACACAATATTTATAAAAGCTAATTATAATTTTTAATAGTCTAACCTACATGTTCAAAGAGCATAAACTTATAGAAATTCACACATGAGTATGACAGATACAAAACATTTCATTCATTGACAGTACAGAGATAATAAATTATGATAATAAGTGAAAAATAAACTGTGGTGTCACAAACTCTTACTAGCAGGTGACACAAAAAAGAAAAAAAAGAAAGAAAAAAAACCGTTGAAATCAACATTTGGGAAACGACACTACCCTGTGATACTACCTTCCGAACCTCTGCTTCTCCTTCATGACCTTTAATTCGAGTAGATGAATGGAAGACAATTTCAACAGATTATCGGAGAATTTAGATAACATTACTCTAAATTATGAATTTCGGATTAATTAATCTGAACAGAAAGTGAAGTATTTTGTATAAACGCAATTCGTTATTTCGTGTTTTCATTACAATGAGTTAAAAATGGTTGGAATTATTATTATTCTGAATGATATTCAAACACAATTTTGTCAGTATTCTTACAAAACATCTGTCATTTTTATGTAATTAAGGCTTAAAAATAGACTGATAACCGTCGTTGTTTAGTCTCTTCAAACACACACAACACAACGCTTAAAAATAATAAAATTTCACGATTAGGTAACGTGATCGAATACACGCTGTTAAAGTCTGAGGCTCTGGTGACGTCACACTACACTTAGAAGTCTGAGCTATATGTGTAGGTTATCGCAGTGTATCTGAAAGTTACCAAATTTTTCTTGCTTCTCATGCGTAAAGTTTTGTTTTCCTGTCATGGGAAAACATTCGCAACTTTTATGCAAAAAATATAAATGAATTTTGTGAAGTCTGATAGTGAAAATCCTCCGAATGTTTATGGATTTAATGTATACTGGGTTTTCAAAAACAGCCCTGGTTTCTACGAACATGAAATAAGAAACGCAAAAACTGCTATAAAATGTACCTAGATTTAAAGCTAACTTTTGACTGTTTGTCAACAGACTGTGAAGATACAAACTGTTATACATCAAAAACGTGTATAAATAAGGTTTGCGTCTTGGATTCAATCTTCATTTTTCTGCCAATTGGAATTCATTTTTAAATAAAAAAAATGGCTTATAGGTGTCATTCTAAAAATTACATGGGAAGTGCACATCTCTGTAGTTATAGTAAACTACATTATACGTAAATTAATCTTGTGCACTAGTCACTTTCCACAAATCATTATGTAATTTTCTTTCGTGTTGAGTGGTTTCAAAGAAACTTCTTGTGGTGTCGCACAAGTCAGAAGTGCGCGCCACGTACTTTCGCCGCGCGCCGCCATGCAAGCACGGTGCGGCGTTCTTACGACATCGGCCACGAGCGCCCTCTGCTGCAATTCCACTCGTGGCCACCACTGAACTGCAACGTCCACTTGGGATTAGGGCAGGCACTAGGACTCATCAGTAGGCAGGCCTCTATCTAGTTAACTATGTATCTGCGTTCCACTAGTCTTCAGTTAACAAAGTTAAGTATTGTACCATATTTCTACGAAATATATATCTTGTTCTAATCTAGCTTAGTGTTTCTAGTTTCTGCTGTCCCACTGGCTGGTCACCTCAGACTCTGTACCCGCACATGAGTGCATCCTATTTCCCTGTGTCGGTCTCTCTCTACTCGGCCACCGACACCCAGGACAACCGGCGGCAACAAGACATAAAAGTGGCGATGGGGAGCAATAGAAGAACCGTGGACCAGCCCGCTTGCAGCAGCCAGACAGCAGCAGTCGGAGCACGCAAAAATTGCTCCCACCCACCCTTATTATAAGATTTTTGAGGTAACATTCTGTTACGTGTTTTGTGGACTTTTTTGTTGCAGAGAGACCTCTTTCAGATTGCATCTGTGTTTTGTACTACTTTTCTTGTATGCACGGCACCTAATCGGTCAGCATGGCCACTACCCCGAATCCAAACTTAATGGAAATTATTCAGTTACAGACGGCGCAAATCACGCAGCTACTCGAAGCAGTGTCCCAGTTGATGGCACAGGCAGCTCACCAACAACAGCCGGGGCATCAACCGCCCACATCTGCCGCCGCACCGCTTCCTACATTTCGCCAGTACAACGAACCTGAGGAAGAATGGAGCGATTACTTGGCGCAATTTCAAGAACGCTGACTTACAGGCCAGACAGTTAAACCTATGAACATATGTTCTTATCAGTGGTGGGCACTAAAAGCTTCGTATTACTGCAGAAACTGTTCCCCCACGCATCTCCTCGTGACCTACAATTTGATAAAATTGTAGATGCACTGAATGCTCATTATGAGAGACAAGTTCTCGTAGCTGCAGCGCGGTGCCGATTTTTCAGACTAAAAAAATTACCGGCGCTGTCACTCCAGCAGTGGATTACAGAGTTGAAGGGCTTAACCCGCAAATGTAAATTTACTTGCTCTTGTGGACTTTCTTATAGTGACGTTATGTTGAGAGATGCGATCACACAGAACATTCAGGACCCCAGAATTATGGCAGCAATTCTAAAACAGTCTGACCCCTCATTAGACAGTGTACTGCAGCTTATTGAAGCGCATGATACCTTTGACTTAGCAGATGTAGAAATGCAAAGCCACAGTGTTAACTCAGTGCGCCGCAACGTTCGCTTTCATCGTCACAGTTCTCAGTCTAGCCCTAGTGATTCTTATTTTTCTACCGGGCGTGCTGAACAGACAGTGAATAGTAGCCAGTGTAAAAATGCGACACAAAGGTCGCCCCGTCGTGTTAGACAAAATACTGTGAATAACGGGCGCCAACACTCTTTTCAAAAAAATGTTCGTAAGTCTTGCCCCCAGTGTGTATCTCGCCACTAACGTGCGCAATGCCCTAGTCGCAACGCCATGTGTTATCAATGTGGCAAATCAGGACATGTACAGACTGTGTGTATGCAAAACAATTCAAAGAAAGGTTCCGTTAGGAACAGTGCTTCGCAGAGTGCTAGCACAGTTCATACTGTAAATGTCATACACGCTGAGCAGTTGGACAGTGCTTCTGTTGATTCTCAAATGCAAGAAAGTTCTTCTGTTTTTATTTTTTTTTTTTTTTCTTTATTGTGATTTCAATTCCCCTAAAAAGGGGCGGGCTGGCAGCGCTCACTGGCGCTCTTTAGCTTACAGAAATAAAATGTGACACAGAAGAAACATACAAACATAAAGAAGATAAAATGTTGGAGTTAACACAGACGTAAAACGGAGATGTAAAATGGAGATTAAACAAAGTACATAAAATGGAGGGAAATGGCGGCGACATAAAAGATTTATAACAGCGGTACTGGTGAATAAAAACAGCTGCCCGAAGGTCAGTGGCACACACACAATTAAAATGACTGCAGGGCGGCGGCTAAGGGTAGACCGTCCGCTATTGTGGAGTTAAAACGAAAAAACACAACACACACTCGGAGAAATACACAAGTTAAAACTGATGGTGTCGGCTATGGGTTGGCCGTTCACTGCTGTAAAATAAAACAATGGAACTAAAGGCACTACACTCGTCGAAGCACTCACTTGTATGCGCAAAGAAAGTGCCACGGATGGCAGAGCACCTACGGCAATGAAGATGTGGTGTGGGGGCAAAAGGGGATGAGGGAAGAGGGAGAGGGTGGGGAGGAGCCTCAGGGCCGGTGGGGATGATGTCCCAGGAAGCCACGGGAATAAAGGAAAGGGGAGGGCGGTAAGAGGAGGATCCGGAGACACAGCTGGGGGAATAAGGAGGGGGGAAGGGACGGGAAGGGAGGGATAGTCGGGGCCCTCAGGGAGAGAAGGGGGAGAGGGAGCAAGGGGAAGAATCACAGCTGGTATGAAGGGTAGATGTCAGGTCGGAGGGCATCATCCGGGAGGGGTAGGGTGCGGAAGTTGCCACAGGAATGGATCTGGAGAGTGGACAAGTGGAGAGCAAAGGGAATACAGTGGTGGAGGTGCGGCAATGGACCAGGTGCAGAGAGTAGGGGATGGAGTAGAGGATTAGGCGGATCTGATTTGCGGGATATGTAACGGAGGCGGAGATGTTCAATAAAGAGAACGAGTTGGGGGAAAGGAATGAGATCATAGAGGATCTGCGTGGGGGAGGGGGATAAAGGGGGATACGGAAGACTAGGCGGAGGGCATGGCGCTCCAGTATCTCCAGAGATTTGTAGGAGGATGGGTGACACAGAGGATAGGACGGATAAGGGATTTGTAGGTATAGAGGACTGTAGAAGGGTTGAGGCCCCATGTTCGGCCAACAAGAAGTTTGAGGAGGCGGAGGCGGGAGCGGGAGTCTTTGTTGTGGATGGTAACATAGGTGGGGCGGTTGGAGAGGAAGGAGGCAATGACCCGGCTGAGGTTGATGGGAAGAGCATAGGTTTGGAGTTTCAAGAGCAGGCCACAATGCCAGACTCGATTGTAGGCCTGTTCGAGGTCTAAGGACACAAAGATGGCGGCACGACGGGAATTTAGCTCGATGGAAAGGAGTTGCCTAAGTCGAAGGAGTTGGTCGTCAGTGGAGAAGTAAGTTCTTCTGTGTCTACGGCAAAACTATGTAGTGAGCCACGTCGCAAGCACCGTCAAGCACGTAAAACTGTGCAACGGAAAAAGGTCTGTGACAAGCAAAATGACTATGTACAGTGCAATCCTGTAGTGAACCTAGTGCCTTCTGCAACTTCTCATTGTAATAGTGCCCAGTACTGTGTAGCTAGTGACAGTAGACTTGATGTAGATACTCAAAGTAATTTTAGTGCAGTAGCTGGTGAATCCGTGGTAGCTCTGCACGCTTTCGCGGAAGCCGATTCGGCAGTACTGCCATCTAGGGACAGTGTTATTAATCTGCTGTGTGCCGATTCTGCGCCGCTTCTTACCGCATGCAGCCCGCGCATGTGCAAGCGCAGCAAACAAGCTATTACAGACGTTGCCCACATTCACGCACCTGTCGAGCGCCACAAGCAAAAACATTTTGTGACTCTTTCCATAGACAATAAGACTGTGTAATTTCATCTCGACACTGGTTCCGCTGTTACATTAATTAATAGAGACGTATGAACTTCTGGGTTCGCCAAAATTCTCGCCATATCAACAAGTGCTAATGGCGTATACAGGACAAAATATTCCCGTGCTAGGAACGTGTAGCCTGCCCGTCTCTTTTCAAGGTGTAACAAAAACAGTTGCTTTTGTAGTTCTCCAGGCCAAATCTACACAGAAGATTTTTGGACTAGATGCATTCGACTTTTTTGGCTTATCAATTCAAAGAGATGTGCTTCAAATTTCGTCAGTAGTGCCTTGGGACAAAATCAATGCTTTGTGTGAAAAATATAGTGACTTGTTTTCGCTGGAACTAGGTTGCGCGCAAGACTTCATGGCACATGTAACTTTAAAAGAATCTGCAGTTCCAAAATTTCGTAAAGCTAGACCAGTGCCTTTCGCCCTTTGGGATAAAGTTGCTGAAGAACTTAAACGTTGGCAGGTTAGTGGTGTGATTTCTCCTGTTTCTGCGAGTCAGTGGGCCTCGCCTTTAGTAATTCTAATCAAGCCAACAGAAAAACTTCGTCTCTGTGCGGACTTCAAATCAACTGTGAACAGTCAAACAACTGTAGACACATACCCCCTGCCCAGACCTGAGGAACTAATGGACAAATTAGGACAGTCTCGCTTCTTTTCTAAGATTGATTTAGCAGAGGGATACTTACAAATTCTGCTCGATGGCGAGTCGAAAAAGTTTTTCGCCATTAATACTCACATGGGCCATTTTCAGTTTCAACGCCACCACTTTGGCAGTTGTTCCGCCCTTGCTATTTTTCAACGCTTTTTGGAACAGCTGACAGTGTCTGTACCGTGCTGCTCGAACTATTTAGGTGACATTATGGTCTCAGGGCGCACAGTTGAAGAACATTTATCAAACCTGGAATGCCTTTTCAAAGTGTTGACTGCAGCAGGTCTACGTTGTAATAAAGCAAAGTGTTCGTTTTTTCAGACTGAAATAGAGTACCTAGGCTATGTGATTAATGCCCAAGGAATCCATCCCTTACAATCACATCTTCAAGCAATCAAAGACTTGCCTCCTCCTAAGAATGTGCACGAATTGCAAGCAGTAATGGCAAAGCTGAACTATTATTTCAGATTTATTCTGAATGCGTCTCAGATTGCAGCTCCACTGCATCACTAACGTAGGAAGAATGTTTGTTTTGTATGGTCTAAAGATTGCCAGGTTGCCTTTGACAAATTAAAGTCTGCACTACTCAGTGATGCATGTTTGATTACCTTTGATCCACAGAAGCCTGTAGTGCTAGCAGTGGATGCCTCGTCTTATGGTCTCGGCGCAGTATTGTCACATCATATTGGATCTCACGATCGTCCTATTGCCTTTGCGTCCAAGCTCAGTGACGCCAACGCAACAGAATTACAGTCAGATAGAAAAGGAGGCCTTAGCAATCATTTACGGCGTCACAAAGTTTCATCATTATCTCTATGGTAGAAAATTCTATTTGTTGACAGACCACAAGCCTCTCACGTCGTTGTTCTCACCCACAAAGCCAATTCCGCCACGAACGGCACAAAAGCTTCAGAGATGGTCCTTGATATTGTTTATTATCAGTATGAGATTTTATACTGCCCTACCGCTCAGGGTGGCCTGCCAGAGCCAAAGACATTGATCGGCCTCTGTTTCGACGTTATTTTGCACGTCATTCATTGTATTTAAGTCAGGGTGTTCTGTTGTTACATACCGACAACGACTAAACGAGAGTGATTGTTCCTCGTTCCCTGCAACGAGAAGTATTATGCCTCCTGCATCAAGGACATTGGGGTATTAGGAAAAAGCAACTGACCAGACGTTATTGTACCTGGGTTGGTATGGACGCCCAGATAGAGAGCATGACGTCACAGTGCACGGTTTGTGCAGAGCATCAGGCGGCTCCTCCGCAACATTTCTCAGACTGGCCACGCCCCAAGGGACCATGGCAACGTTTACACATTGACTTTGCCGGACCTTTCTGGAATACGCGCTGGTTAATCGTTGTAGACTATTTCAGCAAGTTTCCTTTTGTGATTGCCATGAACTCAACTATGGCGTCTAGTACAATCAGTGCCTTAACATCAGTGTTTTGCATCGAAGGCTTGCCTGAAACTATCGTCAGTTACAATGGACCTCAGTTTGTCCGTGCGGAATTTCAACAATTTTGTCGTGTAAATGGCATTCAGCATATAACCACCGCACCTTTTCACCCTCAGTCCAATGGTGAAGCAGAACGTTTCGTTCGAACACTCAAGTCCCACATGGAAAAGATGAAAGGTCAGCACTTCAGGCAGAAAGCTCTTCAAATTTTCCTGTCTATGTATCGGTACATGCCACGTGACGGCCCATCTCCTGCCGAGCTGCTACACGGCCGCCGTCACCACACTCTACTTCACCTGCTGCAGCCTACCACGCACCTAGTTGGTTTGTATGGCGCTTCGAGTTTTCAGGTTTCTATGCCGGTGCTGTACATGTTGTTTGCTGGAAAGAAAAAGATGGTTACCGGGCACCATTCAGCGCGTGCTCGGTCGCAAATGTATGTTGTACGTTCTTCCACAGGATCGGAGCTGCGGCGACACGCGAACCAATTGCGCCTGCACAGGCCACGCGATCCTGTCTCTGGTTTTTTGATTCCAACTCTGTTCACCGCCAGGGAACACCTCCAAACCCAGAGTTCCCGGACAACGAGATCGTCACCATGGAGGTCGACGCGCCTCCGATACAGCCGCCGCTGCAGATGACAGCGTCACCGAGTGGGACTCTGGGACCGTGCGTGCCCTCAAGCTTGGGCCACGCACCTCAGAAGATGACCTGCTCCCTCTGGGCGGAAGCGTGCGCCCTTCCCCTCGTTTTGGTGGGTTTTCTGGGAGATCGCAAGGTGGATACCGAGGCGCGGACGGCGTCTCAATCCCAGCCTCAGCTACGACGCCCGTTCCACCAGTAACGCCCCCGCCCAGGCCCTCCTTCCAATACCGCCGCCATGGCCCTCAGCCCTACGCCACGACGGCGCGGCGGTTTGGGGGGGAGGGGTGTGGTGTCGCACAAGTCCAAAGTGCGCGCCACCTACTTTCGCCGCGCGCCGCCTTGTAAGCCTTGTGACGTCAGCCACGAGCGCCCTCTGCTGCAACTCCGCTCGTGGGCACCACTGAACTGCAACGTCCACTTGGGATTAGGGCAGGCACTAGGACTCATCAGTAGGCAGGCCTCTATCTAGTTAACTATGTATCTGCGTTCCACTAGTCTTCAGTTAACAAAGTTAAGTATTGTACCATATTTCTACAAAATATATATCTTGTTCTAATCTAGCTTAGTGTTTCTAGTTTCTGCTGTCCCACTGGCTGGTCACCTCAGACTCTGTACCCGCACACGTGTGCATCCTATTTCCCTGTGTCGGTCTCTCTCTACTCGTCCACCGACACATAGGACAACCGGCGGCAACAAGACAGAAAACTTCTGAGATTAATTGGAAACTTGGTGGAAATAGAACATCTGTTTTAGCTAAGGTGCCAACACAAAATATTTCTATTAGAAAAATCTAATTATTTTTATTTAATTTCTGTATCCAAAAATATTGAGATTCAGAAGGACACAAAGGTACATTATTAGCATAAGATGACAATTGAGGCACCAAGAAGTCAAGGGCGATGAGTACTTTCTAAAAAAAATCTGAGTTAAGTTCAGAGGCACACAGTTAACAAACAATTAACTGTTTTAGCCAAATCGTAGATTCCAACGGGTGGTGCCAAGTGGCAACAGTTTATGAAACAAAAACACTATCTTTGGAAGCGCACTGAGATAAAGCTTCACTGTAAGCCAATAAAGATAGATGAAGCAAATGCCAGCTACAAATGTATAGTAGTTAATATGTAGGATTTGTCCCTTAGCTTGTTGGGCGATTTAGACAATTACCTTGTATTAAAGATACAGGAATACATAAGCTGGCATAGTTTAGACTGGAAAAGAAAGATTGTTTTAGTTTACTGTTTAAAGACACTGTCAGTGCACCGACAGCTTTTTGCAAATACAACGACTTACGCTGGAAGTGGGACGGTAGCGTAAATCCTCATCCTGAAAGCTTCTGAATTGTGCCTGTGGGTACATTCTTTTGAGAGAGGGAAGAAACGCAGGGGTTTTTGTATTAAGCTTAACCAAAAATTGTATTGCGAAAGAAAAGGTAGAATGTAACAAGATCAAATTTATTTACTGATTCTGATCAAGATTAAAATGTCTACTGATAAGTAGAAAAGTAATGTTTAGAACTGTGGCATAAAGTCACGGAGGAGGCAGGAGACTACGATTATTAATTAATGAAATCTGCAGAAAGCTGTATAGGTCACAGTATTGATGAAAGTCATTAGTTGGCTACAAAACGAGTATATCAACCTGGGCCATCATCAGAATGTGCACTGATTACTTCAAACAACAGGATTCTGATGAAGGGTCAGGCCGTAACGCGTAAAAGTAATTTTGTAGCCAAATAATGACTTTTATCAATATCGAGATCTATACAGCTTTTTGCAGACTTCAGTTATTAATAAGTTGTTCATCACGTATTATTTATGTAAGTATTTAATAATACAAGATGTGCGGAAGTAACCTAGACGTTCTGAATTTTTGTTCCAGATCGCAGTACATGCCATTACTTCTAATACCCGGCAACACGTCGTCTTGCTCTGATGCATGGCTGTATTCGTCGGGAGATATTGTCCACTAAATCATCAAATCATCGAGACGACTGTTTGCACAGTCCGTCCCACTCCTGGACGCCGATTCAGCATGGATATCTCAGATAGCTTGGTGGATCGTCTAGTCCAGAAATATCTCTTTTCAATGTATGATAGGCATGTTCGATAGGGTTTATGCCTTGAGACGGTGCTGGCCATTCCATTCTTGCGAAGTCGTTATCATGAAGTAACGCATTCACAAGATATGTACAACTAGCTCTAGGTCGTCCATTAAGACGGATCCCTCACTGTAAGAATAAGGATATGGTTGCACCATACGTCGGCGGATGTCATCTCTATACCTTATCGCCGTCATATTGTCTTCCGAGACCAACAGCGACGTACGGTGGCTCCACATAATGCCAGCCCAAAAACATTAGGGAACCACCACCTTGCTGCACTCGCTTAATGGTGTGTTTAATACATTCATGTTGCGAAATCGAAATATTTAAACTGAAGTAAATCAAATGGCAAAGATGAACATTTGTGCTGGTCCAGGATTTGAACCCGGACTTCCCGCTTTGGGCCAGCGGTTACCATTACTATCCACGAACGCTTCCCGCGCAACCCGAATTCTCCTCTTCTAGCACACTACGATTGTAGCGCCTTCTGCCCAAATGATTCCACTTGCTTGCAGCGTATAATGGTTTCCCGCAAGGGCGGTATGGAACGCCACGTTGTGGATCGCGAGGCCTCCCGCGTAGGAGATTCGAATCCTCCTTCGGACATGTATGTGTGTGTTGTCCATAGGTTAGTTTAACTTAGTTTAAGTAGTTTGTAAGCTAGGGACCCGTAACCAAACAGGTAAGTACCATAGACTTATAAACATTTGAACATTTTTTCTCGCAAGGGATCGAGTATAATTACGGGCATTAATGTCAACAAATGTTCTTTCGGGTATGTGCGGAAAAGACACCATATAAATCTATATTGTATATCTACCCAACACGCAATTGACAATTTCAATGCGGACGCCTTAATACGCTCGATCCTTTGCGTGAATCCAGTATAGGCTGCGAGCAAGAGGAATTAATTGGGCAGGGGACACCACAATCGTAGTGTGCTAGAAGAGGAGAATTTGGGTTGGAAGGGAAGCGTGCCTGGATACCCTAATTGGTTAAGGTGACCGCTGACCTGCAGCGGGAAATCCGGGTTCGAATCCCGGTCCAGCACAAATTTTCATCTTTGCCATTCGATTTATTTCAATACCCGGAAACGGCCTTTTATATATAGACGTCATATATTACGTACAAGCTGTTGTGATCTCTCTCGGAGGTCTATGCAGTGTGGCCTATTATATACTATTACCAAGCGGAGAACAGCGGAGCCACTCACAAAGTCGGACGACTGGCAGGACAACCCTGCGACTCAATGAACTGATGCACGATAAAAATCGATCCCTTCAATGCCAAACAACAGCCCCCCCCCCCCACCAACTACCCTGCAAAGCATCGCTGGCGATACTGGATAAGACAAACGTAAGGGATATGGATAAACATATATAATTCGCCACCCTTAGATTTTTGAGGTAATGATTAAATTTTACCTAAGGACGAGGCGTAGCTTCCTAATGTTGGCAACGGAATGTTCGCTACATGAGGATAATTAATTCATCTCAGGACAAAAGTACATACAACCCGTCAACCAGACAGGAAGCGCAGACTAAATTATCCGCTAAACTGTAAACACAAAAGAATGTTCCCCCCAATATATGTTATTGTCTGCTCGGTTACATTTCGCTTACGGTGTCAGCAGCGTAGAGTAGTAATGTCGGCATCGAAATGCGTAAATATTTCGAATTCGTAAAATTACGGCCGTTAATGTCAAGAAATGGTGTTTGTTGTCTCGGACATATCCGAAAAAGAACAGACACAATTTAAATAATTCATTCTGCTTAAAAAATTGTCTGATTGAAAGGAAATGTGAGTCTCTGCTGTGAATAACAGTTAATGCCAATTCTGTCCGCCTCCGTAGCTCAGCGGTAGCAACGCTGACTACCACGCAGGAGGCTCGGGTTCGATTCCCGGCAGGGAACTGGGTGTTTTGAGTTGTCCTAATCATCACCATCTCATCATCTTTGGCACGTAAGTCGCCCACGCGGCGTCAAATAAAAAGACTTACACTAAGGCGGGCGAACAATCCCGCAAGGGATCTTCCGGCTCATTTCCAATGCCAATTCTGACGCGGCGTCGGAGTGGCCGAGCGCATTGAGGCGCTATGTACGATGCGCGAAGCCGTTCACCGTCCTCGGGAATTGATGTTTCTGACATCCCACAAGGTTAACAAACATTTGAACATTTTTCAACAATTCTGTGACGAGTCTATGCAGCAAGCTGTTGAGCCCATCTGCACCAAATTGCATGGTGTCCAGGTGCCAAAGCCGGACCTCGCCCGACGTCGGGAATGAAGTTGCATGTCATACAGCTTATTACGTACAGTTTGAGTCGAAAATCATTATTCAGCACGGTGGCGTTTCTCTCAGGTTTCCTCCGAGCTGGAATACATAAGTAGCGGTCATCCGCTGCTGCGGTAGACTTTGGGCGACCAAAAGAGGCAAGTGATTGGCAGTTCTTGCATCTCTGTACCTCCTCCACGGCCTAAAAACATCGCTTTGTTTCACTCCAAGATGCCCGGAAACTTCCACTGATAGGAGTCTCTATAGATACGAAATAAAAACTTCGGAATTGACCTCCGCGTAGCAGAACTACAGTCAGCACAAGCCGTGTACTTCAAATCTTCAAATGTTTTTTTTAAATCTACGTGACTTAACTTATGTGGTTATCAGTCCCTAAGCTTACAAACTAACTTAACCTAAGGACAACACACACTCTCTCTCTCTCACACACACACACACACACACACACACACATATATATATATATATATATATATATATATATCCGATGAAGGACTCCAACACCTGTTGGGGAGCAACCGCATGCTCCCCAGCAAGGTGCCTTAGAGCGCTGGGTCATTTCACTGTGGCGCAGTGTACGTCCTTGGTGGTGTTATGGCTGGAGATGATCGGCCATTTTACGCACTCTGACACATTGGTGGTGGTGATGCATTGTTGTTTACATTTTTCTGCTGGTAAAATGATTACAATGGACAGTAAGTAGCTATGTTGTTGATGCAATACACACATTTAACGTCAGTTTTCAGGAGACTTTGAAACCGAGGTGATGCAAAATGTGTATAAAGTTGTGGTTTGAAACCAGTGGCGGCGTTCCTATGTGTTCATTGGTTCAGTGAACACCAGGAAGAAAGCTCGTCGTGAATAAAATTGAATAAATAAAATAAAACGTGTTTTTAAATTATCATTCTTCGTTCCTCTATCATATCACATTCATTTTTATAGCATGAGAAACGCTTTACGTCGCGAAGACAGCATGTATACGAGTCTTCTTGTGGAACAAGGTAGATGACGTCCCATCGCCATCTGGCGACATACACTTCCTGGGTTTACAGAGGTATGGGGGTTAACGATAACTTTATTTACAACAAACTTTGGGGGTGGGCTTGTGAGTTCCAGTATGTCGGTCCGTAAGGTACCCCACTAGATTTTAGTACGTAGTTCCATTGTCGAGTAATTCACATGAAGGTTACAATGTAAATTACGTTACCACATCTTCTTACTAATACGTTATATTGAGGTAACTAACAATCGTGGCATCTTGTACCTATGCCATGGGCGCGGAGCTGTCATTCCTAAGGTTTTTTGATCTATTTTATTATGTACGGCCAGGATCCATCGTAACGTCGTATTCGAGTCGTTGCGCGGCTGCCTAATATAGGCGCTAGTGGCCGCAGCGTTGCAATGCGAATGGGCGGCTGAGGTTCAAATTCTGTTCTGAACGTCCTGGAGGCAGCATACGGCCACTCCCACGGCAGTGAGGAGCGTGAGGAAACGCTGCTTTTAACATTGGCCTTGGAGCTGGTAGAAACACCAGCTCCTGGCTACTCGAGCTCTGGCAGTTATGCACGAATGGTCACGAAGCAAAGACAATGCAACTACTGCGCACCTCGCCTTCCGCATACGCAAATCCTCCATTACGACAACATCTGCCCATTTCTTTTTCCCTGAATTGAAGATTCATCAAAAACACGTCATATTTGGTAAAATATAACTAAAGACGCATCAACAGTAAAAGCCTTCAGAAGATACTATCATAAATAATAATAAAGGCTGTATTCTCCTCCTAGACAGAACCGTCGTGCGGTTAAAGGCATCGCTCTGCGCCGTCAAAGGTAGCGGGTTCGAGATCGACTGCAAGCAATATATATATATATTACCCAATCTTCTTTTTAACAGATACGGGAACAACAACGACTTTTGTATTATTACTTGCCACATATCTTCTGACATTTTAGCAAATGTGGCGCGATTTTGATAAATGAAATTTATGCTCTTCGTTGTAAGAAATTTTAACTGTTTGAAAAGATGTGGGAAACAGCAGCCTTTTCGCATGCGTAAGGTTGGGAGGGGGTGCTGCTTACCGTGTCACGTGACCCGAAGGTAGCGTATCTCTTCATCGTAACAGATTCATTTTGTTACATTCACTTAACAGTGTAATCAGTTACTTATTGTGTTTTAACTTTTAGTGTTCGTGTGCATATTCCACATCTACATCTATATGGGATACTCTGCAAATCACATTTAAGTGCCTGTCACAGGATTCATTGAACCACCGTTATACTATTTTATCTCCCATTCCACTCTAGAATAGCGCTCGGGAAGAAAGAACACCTGAATCTCTCCGTTCGAGCTCTGATTTCTCTTATTTTATTCTGATGATCATTTCTACCTACGTAAGTGGGAGCCAACAATATATTTTCGCATTCGGAGGAGAATGTTGGCGATTGGAGTTTCGCAAGTTGCCCACGCCGCAGTGATAAGCGCCGTTGTTATAATGATTCCCATCCCAGATCCTGCATCATTTCCGTAACGCTGTCTCCCCTGTATCGTGACAATACGAAACGAGCTGACCTTCTTTAGACTCTTTCGATGTCCACCGTCAAACCCACCTGATAAGGATCCCATACTGGGCAGCAATACTCCAAAAAAGGACAGACAAGTGTATTGTATGCAGTCTCTTTAGTAGTTCTGTTGCATCTTTTAAGGCATATTCATTTGCTCTTGGTGTTTATTATCAAAGAAAAATGAACAACGTTCATTATCTTTTAGAAACAAATAACTCAGCGTTAAGCTTGGAACAAAAGTGTGAAATAAAGAAGCTAGAGCTGAAGCAAGTGCAAACAAGCCGAAGTAAATCATTCTGAACATCTTTCAACGAAAAAATATCTAAACGGGGGGGGGGGGGGGGGCAAAACTGTGCGTGCCAGATAGTCTATTTGTATGCCGGAGAGGGAGGGGTGCCACTAATAAGATCTGGCATTGAAAGAAGTGAACCCCCAGTCATCTGAAGCACCGCAGCCACTGGTGCTTATGCTTGCAAACTACTTAAACTAAGGGCAACACAGACACACACATCCGAGGGAGGACTCGAACTTCCGCGGTGTAGCAATGGCATGGTCCACAGCAAGGTGCCTTAGAGCGCAAGGTCATTTCACAGTGGCGCAGTGTACTTCTTTGCTGGAGTTACGACTGGACCCACCCCATCATGCATGGTTGTTTACACTTTCGTGCGGGTAAAATATCAGTGGAAATCTAAGGAACTATGTTATTGATGCAATAGACTCATTTAACGTCAATCTTCAGGAAACCTGGAAACTAAGGTGATGCAACGTGCATATAAAGTTGTGGTATGAAACATTTATCTAGAATTAATTATAAAATTCTTTACTAAGAACTCACAACGGGTTTCGCAAATTAAATTTGCATCATCAGGTGCTTATTTCATTCAGTTCAAATCTTTGTTAAGCTTAAGGGACTTAACTGCGGGGTCATCAGTCCCTAAACTTACAAACTACTCATGAATTGCCGGCCGCGGTGGCAGAGGGGACTGAGGCGCTTCAGTCACGGTCTGCACGGCCACTACGGTCGGGGGTTCGAATCCCCCCTCGGGCATGGATATTTGTGCCGTCCTAGTTCGTAAGTAGTTCATAAGTAGTTTGTAAGTTTAGGGACTGATAACCCCGTAGTTAAGTCCCATAAGCTGTACAAACATTTGAACATTTTGAACTCATGAATTACCTTATACTAAAGACGGCAGAAACATCCATGCCCAAAGGGGTTTCGAACCCCGACGGGGAATGGCCTTGCACATCGGAGCATAGCGCCTCAATACGCTCGGCTACTCCGCCGCGGCTATTTCATTCAGGTCTTAACCATATGTTACTTAGACTTTAAACTAGCTGATCCCCATCATTATTCTCGAGTTGTAAACAAGTGGTCTATAAAACCATTTATAAAATCCCTTTTGTCCAAAACATGGGGCTCCGTCAAACATCTATTTAAAAACCTAATAAAATCCCATACGTAAAACAGTAAATTTTTATCAGCCAGTGGCCTACATCTGATATAAAACATTACACTAACACAGGATTTCAGCATAACAACCGCGTCAGGGCCCAGGGGAAAAAAAATAAAAAATAAAAACTGTTAGCGCACGGCGGCGGACGCAAGCTGATTGGCCGGCCGCTACGAGGCGGTGGGCGTTGCCCAGCGGCCAGCCAGTCAGCTGGCAGCCGCCGCCTCTTGGTGTGACGTAGGAACAGCCAGTTGTCAGGCCTTGTCTTCTAGGTGGTGTTGGTAGGAGGCGTTGTTGTTGCCGGCATCAGACTGGACACAAGTCGCGGCTGAGCCCAACGCGAAGAGACCTGCATGCGCACCTTCGCGTGCCTCGGTTGACTAGCGCTTGATTTAAATGGTGGGGACTAGCCGTTCATCAAGGTAATGTAATACATAACTACCATACTTCATACCTAGCAGCTTTCCATCTCAAAGTCTAACAGGCCTAAAGTTATATGCATAAAAATGTTACTCGCTAAAACTCTAGAAAAGTTAAGTTACATGATTCTTTAGAAAATCAAAATTAGCCAGTGGCTTGGAAGTTAAGGATATTTACAGGGTCATTGTTTAAAGCCATGAAAATTGCAAGTTCCTGTAAAATATTTAATACATTCCCTTTTTCTTCCCGGGGTAGAACCTTCAAATTTGTGGTTACATCTGTAATTAAATGACCTGTTTCTTTCAGGTGTGCACCCAAAGCTGACTTGGTACTAGAAGAACTAGTGTGTTCATTGAACCTTACTTCAAAACTTCTCCCTGACTGGCCTATATATCTTGCAAGGCAATTACTCAAAAAATGTTCAAATGTTTGTAAAGCTCGGCTACTCCCACCCGTCTTTGTTATTTCCTATTTGGATTCTTAGACCCTGGTTCACTATAATGCAGCCTGGTATTGTTCTATTTATCGTCAACATCAAATGTCTAGCATCGTTTTACGTATATGTTAGTATTTGGCATAGATATGGTGACAGAAAATGCACCAACGTAATCAGCCTATTTAATTTTACTTTTCTGATTGTAGCCCTTTAGGTTGTTTGGTGGGAACGTTCGAACCTTGTAATTGACTGCTTGCTACTTCCTCCCCCTGGAGAAGTGGCGATCATGCACCTCACCTGTACTTTTGCTGCTGCCTGACGGTGACTGGCATCGAACTCCGTCTCTTCTAGCAGGGGTTTCAGTGCTATTAAACCTTACTACTAGGTCAGCAGTGGAGGAGTTACAGACGAAGTAAGCAAACAGGTTTATTCGGTATAAATGTCTGTATTGTTCTTTTGAGCAAGAAGAATGTGAGGTGGCCTGTTACACATGAAATAATAATAATGTATCCCTGCAGGACCAAGACACTATGAAAGTCAGTTCAGGAAACTCATTCAAACTCGAATAGTCCAACCCCTAGCAGAGAGAGAGTGCGCTGAGAAACATTACGTATCTTTAAGAGTTAACGGAAACAGCCCAGGCAGGGGCAACGGCTACAGTCCTAACGGTAACCTCGCGTACACTTTCGCCCGTTGCTTGGCGAACACGTTTCCTCGTCCCTGCGAAAACATACCCGATAAAAATAGCGGACGACTGCTGGTTCAACTAGCGCTGGCGTAGAACTGCGCAAGACTGGCGTCGGGAGCGCCTCCCGTCAGTTTTATGTCCGTCACTCCGGGACACTGTATTGCTCCGCCGAGGAGAAGAGGGGCTCCGCAGCCAACCTGACAACGCGCCTTCTGCGCCCTTCACCCGGCCCGCGTGGCAAGGGTCGGCGCCTGGGTGGTTGGGACACCTGGAATAGCGGTTCTTCCGCCAAACGGCGCGAAGGCGTGTATCTCACCCCGTTGGTGAGGAGGAATTTAAACTAACGGCCAAACGGGACCTCCAAGAATACGCCATATTGCTTCATTTCAAATGTTCAAATGTTTGTAAATCTATCGGACCAAACTGCGTGGTCATCAGTGCGTAGCTTACAAACTACTTAAACCTAGGTACACACACACCCATGCCCCAGGGAGGACTCGAACCTCCACGGCGAGCAACCGCGCGCTCCGCAGCGAGACGCTTTAGACTGCTCGGCTACTCCACCGCGGCCTGCTTCATTTCCGTATTAATTAAATGGGACATGACAAAATTATAAATCCTTCGCCAGTAGGGAGTCAAGGTGTCAGCCAAACCTTCTTCTCTACTGGGCCCGCAGCATGTACAAGGTCAAAACATGACATTATCGTAATATGGATATCCAAGTTGCTGCTAACAATATTTATTCAGTTTGTGCAAATTGATTCCACTACAATGTCATATTTCACTTTATGTAATTAAATTGGCAATTAAATTATGCTACTTGTAAAGTACTAGGCCGATCAGCGAGCGATCGATTCTAATCGTAATTTCACGTAAAGGCCAAATCTGCTGTCAAAATGACGGAATTAATTTTATTAGGGCACTCTCCCTTTGTCACAGGGCTGGACTATCTGTCATGTTCATCTGCCTTCCTTCAGCAGTTAGGTAGCTGAAGATATTTGTGCTACATGATGATGAATAATATCCGAAACCGGTAAAGTTCTAAATACAATAAGCAGCTGATGGTTGACAATATGTATTTCCCAAAGTATATTACGGCTGATAACACACACCTCAATAAAAATGTTCAAATGTTTGTATAGCTTAAGGAACTTAACTACGGGGTCATCAGGCCCTAAACTTACAAACTACTTATGAACTAGCTAACACCACAGACAAATGTATACAGACGGGAAACCTCCGTAAGGGCCCGGTCCTACGCTCAGGGGTGCGGGGAGGGAGGGTATCCAGCAGTTCCGTAAGATGTCCCATGATGGCGCTGCGGTCAGAAGCAGCTCTTTCAAATGTTCAAATGTTTGTTAAGCTTATGGGACTTAACTACGGGGTCATCAGTCCCTAAAGTTACAAACAACTTATGAACTACCTTATACTAAAGACGGCACAAATATCCATCCACAGGGGGGATTCGAACCCCCGACCGTAGTGGCCGTGCAGACCGTGACCGAAGCGCCTCAGTATCCTCGGCCACCGCGACCGGCAGCAGCTCTTTAGGCCCGGCGCACACTTGACGCAGCAGAGGCAGAGCAGAGGCAGAGGCGAGGCGAGGGCCTCTGCTGGTCAGCGCACACTTGACGCAGCGCAGGCAGAGGAGGGCAGCGCAGCTTGCAACAGCACGTGCTGCATGTCCACAGCAAGCCTCTCGATGCAATTAGATTTAATTCCTGAATCTCCTTCAAAACTCAGTTAATTTGTGTGTGTGTGTGTGTGTGTGTGTGTGTGTGTGTGTATTCTGATAGAGTATAAGAGCACTGCAAGGTTTGTTCAGCAACAGGCAAAAGTGACGAATAAATGCTGAACTTCTCTGGTCCATGGAAGCTCATTTTAAGCTCTTGAGCTATTCCGACTAAACAGACGACAGTTCAAAGAGGGTCACATGCTGAATAAGAAGGACTTAAAAGAGAAGAAAAATAGTGTGTGACACGTCATACCCGCTAAAGAAAAATTTGGGATATGTTTTAGGAACTTAATTAAAGTCAGATTTACTTTTCTTTCATAATTCAGTGAAACAAGTGTCACAGCAAATAATTGAAAGAACCTTTATACAACTGACATATTTAATCACGATTGTGGCGCAATATATACGATCAGAAACACTTTTCTTCTCGGTGAGACCTGGTATGCTTTTCACATGTCTTAGATTGAAAGATAATGATATGAAAAATTTTGCAAATCATAGTTTCCTTGTTTAAATGCATTTGCACGCAAAGTGTTTCATTACTTAGGTCTTTATTCGTAGCTCTTCCATGCTCCTGAGTACTAAGATACTGCAGTTTGCTTTTTTCCTTCTTCTATGACGGCAGCTGTACATGACATGCAGTATTTTATTATATTGCATTCCTGCTTTGTCTCTGTTATCATTTCTAATGATAATTACCATCAGCAGCCATTATATTTGTTAGTAATTAGTGAAGCTAATGCTAATACTTTTGCAAATGTTGAATTTCTGAACGTAGTATAGAATTCAGGTTGAGAAATACTGACGAGACGTTTCTAGCATCATCTATGGTTTAGCAGTGAGCTGAAGCTCCACGAAGGGGTGGACATTGTGTTTCAAGAAATTGAAGAAAGTCCCTTCTGGTTTCGCCAAACTTATTATTCAGTAGTAACGGGAATTTTAGCTTATATAGAGCTTTCATGCTTGCCACAAAGTTTACTGAAACCAGGTACTATAGACCGTAAAAATACACAATCAGCATCTTCGGTTTATGAATCTCGGTGTCTTTCTATTTCAGTAAGTTGTTCGTTTGGGTCTGTATCGGCAACGTACGAAGAAGGGAGACACGGGCAGCTCCGCACTCGGCACAGAAGGCGGCAAAAGCCGCGCGTGTGCCGCGTAGCTGCCGACCGCGTAGCGTCAAACGTGTATCTCACGTATTTTCTCGAGAATCGAAAGAGATATAGCTCTCATTCCACCGTTAAAAACAATTTCGATATGTTGGCTACATTTCGTTCGCAGTAATGTATGGTGTAAAACGCATCAAACGCAAACTTGCCAGCGACTACTTTTTCCACTGCAAACTCTTAAAAATATGCGCGGCGTTGTACTTTATTTTTTATTATAACAATAACTATGAACAATAACGAAAAGAAAACCTCCCCAATGTCATGCGGTGGCTTTTGCCTATATGATACATAAACATAATTTTTTTCTAGTGAGTAGTTTCTGCAAAATCGATTGTGGAAGCTGCGTTAGCGCAAAACACGCACAAATAGGAAAATAGAATTTTTAATTTTTTTACGCAGAAAGTAAAAGTGTTACAAAGAAACTAAATACAGAGAAGGATGTAGCTTATATTCGTCTACATAAAACAATTTTTTTCGAAGCATATCGGATGACTTGAAATTTCAGTTTGCGACAGAGGTGGAACAGAGGCGCAGGAAAACTGTGCGCCTCGGACAACCGGACAGAGGCGTGACCGAGGAAACGCCTGCCCTCCGCCTCGGCTGCGTTAAGTGTGCGCTGCCCCATTAGAAAGCATGCGTTACAGACGGACGGAGGCCTCGCCTCTGCCTCTCCTCTGCCTCTGCTGCGTCAAGTGTGCGCCGGGCCTTAAACTGGCCAGAGCAGGCGGCAGGTAGCGGCTGCCCCCATCACCACCTCTCCTTAAACGGCAGCAAGCCGGACACAGACGTCGCCTCGTGGCAGGCGGCCCCTCAGCCTCCCCTCCACGCTACCCTCTGACGTGCGAGAGGCACCCTAAGCCAGGGAACCGCCTATGAGGTGAGCGTAGGACAGTAGTTTAGGGGGGGCTTCTCCTCTGTATATGTTACTCTGTGCTAACACTAGGGACGGCACAAATATCGATGCCCGAGGGTGTATTCGAAACCCCGACCGTAGTGGCCGTGCAGACCGTGACTGAAGCGCCTCAGTCCCCTCGGCAACCGCGGCCGGCTAGGCCTCAGTAAAATTTTGAATAATTAAATACTCTGTTTTCAGTTCGGCACCGTTCCAAAGAAGTGTGTGCAGACGTAGACGGTGCCCCTGCAGTGACACGGGTGAGCTCCTGGGGCGCGGTGCCGGCGGGCGTCGTCGCGGAGTTAGAGGCCCCGCCCCGCCCCGTAATGACGGCGCCGCGGGCAGCCGAGTAAACCGCAGCCCGCAGGCCGCAGACAACTCGGCAGGAGGCGTCTCCTGTGAGGCGCCGCCGCGGGGGCCCGTCTGCACAAGTCTCCGACTGCGCAGCACTTGGGCGCCCTGCAGCTCACCTGCCGCATTGTTTACCCAGGCGGCGACAGGGGAGGGCGTGCCGCTACGTGAACGAACGAGTAAGCGTTGAAGCATATCCAAGGCTTTCAGATTTCAACATACACTCCTGCAAAATGAAAAAAGAACACCATGAATTTGTCGATGCAGCTGAGGGAAATTTTATTGACTCATTCTTGAGGATGTATATGACACACGATCACACAGACAGAGCCACACGCACGTGAGTGCAGTCACCATAGCGTACGCAACGTCGACTTAAGTGCCGTGTATATCCTCCATTTGCAGCAATGCAAAGCTGCAATTCCCTCATGGAGACGATCGTAGAGGTCTTTCGGAATGGCTTGAAATGCAGTTTCTTTCCGATGCTTCAGGGGGATCAGATTCTGTGCTGGTCGTGCACACCATGCAAGATGACGTCTCATCCAGTCCGAAATACGAGGCGCGTCCAGAAAATAATTTCCATTTCAATTTATCTCCGCTGCAGCGCTGCGATTGCAGTTCCGCACATGGGCTGCAGACAATGTGTATCAAGGAGAAGAACGTGCGCCATTTGTAGATCGTTGTCTTTGTTGTGCTTGTTTGAAATGTCGGCGTTAATTGAAAATCCCGCCGCCTGTGAAATCAGGTCGGTGATTCGGTTTCTGAATGCGAGGAAAGTGAAACCAGGTGAAATTTATAGGCAAATTTGCGATGTTTACGTGTACAGGATGACCAGCCAGCCGGCCGCGGTGGCCGAGGGGACTGAGGCGCTCTAGTCACGGTCTGCACGGCCGCTACGGTCGGGGGTTCGAATCCCCCCTCGGGCATGGCTATTTGTGCCGTCCTAGTTCGTAAGTAGTTCATAAGTAGTTCGTAAGTTTAGGGACTGATGACCCCGTAGTTAAGTCCCATAAGCTATACAAACATTCGAACATTCGATGACCAGCCAGTCTAAAATAGGTTAGGGAAATAATTCAAAATTTTATTTCAAAACTTTGCCTAAGTTTTACAAGTGTCTTCCACTGTGACATACGCCTTAACAACGTGTCCAAGGCTGTCCACCTTGCAGGACAGAGCCGGATAGAACCAGTATTGAATGCTGATTCTAAAATCACGCCACCCTTCTGGCGTCCGAGCTGAAACTACTGACGTTTCCATGCTACCGTGGAGCCAATAGCAGACACCCACGTTTGATCACGTGTGCTACTGCTGCAAGACACTGAGGTGTGAGAATCAGTTCCTTCGCTCTCTTCAGTTTGAGTTCTCATATAGAACAGACGCACTCCAGAGGTTCAGCGTCTGTGCGGGGCGAACGGCCGCATGCCACCTAGCGGCTGTTCGGTATCAGCCACCAACTGTGTGAACCATATCCATTACCGTAACCTTTTCCATTTTCTAATTCGCTAACTTAGACTGGCACTCATTCATTACATCCGACCCAGGGCGAGTCCCGCCATGTATTCCGTACTCAAGAATATATCCAATGTTAACTTTAAGCCGTTCTCTTATTTGCCATTCAGCCACACCTTCCCACAAGCCTTCACCGCTCCGCCTTCCATACTGACAACGCTTCCAACCCATTTTATTTATGCAGCACTGGGATGGGTTGTATAATTTTCCTACCATCCGTAGCGATAAAGATTAAGTGCTGTACAATTTGGCGTCCGAAGTGCGATCGATAACGCACCTTTCGCCCCTTAGGGTGGCCGCAAAATTTGGTTCACATTATGTTGTGTGACTGGTAGACAGCCGCTATCCCGCCGAGCCACGGCACAGTCGGCGTGACACCCTAGCCGCCGCTGCATCTGCACATTCCGTGCGGCGTGCGAAGTCCAACGCCGCACGCCTGCCTGCCGCAGCGCACGTGTGCACCATGTGCGTGACGCGCGACCTGCCGCAGTTGACCGCCGACTTCGCCGTGCGCTATTCCACGTGCCCAGCTCACCTGCGCGCACGAGGCGTAAAAAGTTACGCCTCGCGTGCTGCTGTTCGGCCCACCGGAGGCATGTAAGTGCCATACTCCGGTTGGCGCGGCCCACCTGCCGCTGCCGCCGCCCACATACGTCGCCTACCGGCGCCGCCCGTCCGTAATTGCCGTGCGGATGAGGCGCCGCCCCACGTCTTCTGTCGGGGTCCTGCCAAGCAGACGAAAATGGCTCCTTACCGGGTCCAAACCACTCTGCAACCCGTAGCACTGATGCCCACTTGCTGCCACGCCGTCCCCGCCGCCAACGTCGAAGACACGCGCTCGTCGTGCGCGTGCAACTGCACATCGTCCGCCGCCCACCTGCCGCCCCCGCCTTCTATGCACCGCACCACCGTCGTACTGCACCGTGCTACACTACGTCCCGACGGATAAGTACAGACTGAAACTGCATGATTTATTGCCTTCTGTCCCGAGATGTTTCGAACTAATAGAATAATTAAAATATTAAGTTTCCCTAGGCTAAGTAACATTGTTGTTTCTTTCCCCGAGTGGCAGGATTAGCTAATGTTACAGTTATAGTAGAGAATAATACTCTTCACCTTATATTATCTAAGTTTGAGAATTGCCGAAAGTATGGAAGTTTCATTTTTTAATTAATTTGTAGCATGTCTAATGACACAGTTTTATGACTATTGACAAAGTTTTTATTAACGCTAGTAATATGTGGCCTGGCGTCCAGATTATCCGAGATGTTCGTGATATTTCTTCCACTTATTTTGTGTCACGATCTCTCTTTCCTTGATCTTTCTTATCAATATTTTCCGTGCCGTTAAAGCAAGGCATTGCCCCCTCCAAGCCGCGTCTGGCAGGAATTGAAAAATCATTGGTACCAGGGAAAAGTGTGAAATTCTCAATCTTGAAGGATGTGTGCTTTTGTTTTAAGATCAAACACCGACGCAATACCAGCGCTGAGGTCTTAAAAGAAAAACCACAAACAAAAAGTTTTCAATCGTGGTTGGTTCTACCAGATTTTCTGACGAGTTTAGACTGAAGTCCGCAGCCGCACAAACAGTCGTACACACGACTAGCGTCTCAAACCGTTGAAACAGTTAGAACGCTGTGTTGATACATCACATTGTAAACCCAAGAATTAAACTTTCGCCCCTCACTCCTCTCTGTATGTTTCCCTTTTTCCTCCTGCGTATTTCTTTCTGTATGAGCTTTGCCTTCGGTAAAAAGGGTAGTTTTCGCAAACTGGTTGCCAAAGCATGTGACGACAGTGTGCTTCAGGGCACGAAATGTGAATCTTGTTGATTCGAAAATATTTTACCGGAGGGAATCCTGGTTGAGATGTGTTAAGATAGCCTTTGAGAGATACCCGAATCCCTACTGCACCTTAAGTGACGTGCAAGAGAAAGCCTTTCAAGCTGTTACCCTCCAGAGGGCAGCTGAAGTTGAGTAATGTTTTAGCCGATGTAATGGAATCTATAGGTAGTTGCCACGTGGTGAGTCAAGAGTACCGCCTGTGAGCGTAATATCCTTAAGAGGAGTTTAAAGAAGAAAACTGTTTCACATAGCGAGAAGACCAAGAAAAACCACTTTGTCCTTATTTCTATTACTGCCATTCTGCTTCTATATACCTCCTGTGTTTACCTCATACACGCCTTTTCTTTGTCCGATTCTGAAACTTCCGTAACAGGGTTCATCATGTTTCCTGTATCACTACTACAACGCACATCAAAATTTTGAGAAGTTATTTCCAGTTGTTACGGCCAAAGACAGCCTAAGTTGATGTGTAAATAATTTGTATCCAGTACCCCAAGAGAGGTACTTGTAACGTTATGTGATGTGTTGGTAGCCGGCCACGGTGGCCGAGGTGACTGAGGCGCTCCAGTCACGGTCTGCACGGCCACTACGGTCGGGGGTTCGTATCCCCCCTCGGGCATGGATATTTGTGCCGTCCTAGTTCGTAAGTAGTTCATAAGTAGTTTGTAAGTTTAGGGACTGATGACTCCGTAGTTAAGTCCCATAAGCTTAACAAACATTTGAACATTTTTTTGATGTGTTAGTAGTAATGATATATTGTCCTTATTCCGTGTAGTGAGATGCAGTGCTATTTTGCAGTGATGAGGAACCCAGAAATTAGTAGATCCTGTTCTCTATTAAAGGACTACATTGTTAACCATGAAGTATTAAAATGTGCTCCAGTCACTCATAATATAAATTTTCGTAAGATTTATTAGTGTGTAAGGTTTTCTAGATGTATGTCTGTTTAGTTCACATTTATAGTTTTAGAGTATCTTAATTATCCTTGAGAATTTTAAGTATACTGTCATTGAGGAAGAGTTAACGTTTGCTACCATTAACGATTTATACCTTCTTATTTGCCATTGTGAAGTATCACGTTTTGTTACCAAATCCATTATGTGAAGACTTCTATATGAAGTTTATGCTCTTTGCTTCTATTGTCAACGGAGCATTGTTTATCATTTATATTTCCAATTGTTAAGAGTGATTTGGATGTGGTCTGCCTTTCCTGTGCTACCTGCATTTATTTCTTTGAGACCTTTTAGTGCCTGTCAAAGTTTGAAGTTAGTGATTATAAGGATTAAAAATTAATTGCGCGCTCTTTAATTCTTAAAATCAACCGACCCGCCTTGTTCCTCCAGTCTTTCTTCATAAAATTTTAAGCCACATCCTGTTTTCTGGCTTTAACTAGTGTCACTTCAACCGAAACTTAGAGACTGTATCGACAATTTGGTCATCCTAGAGCTACTATGTTACGATATTTATGCAGATGGCGGATTCTCAAAACGAATGGCCAACGTTTTGGAACCTTATGCCTGCTAAAATTCAACGTATAGAAGCCTCTAGACGTATTGAAATTTTAAAATGTGTACTGTTAATTGCCTGATCTATTGTCCATTACGTGTCAAAGTGGTGTTAACCTCCTTTCCAACCATTTGAACGAAAATCATTTCCAAATGTCTGATACGTTATTTATTTTATCCGCTGTTTGTAGCCGATGTTATTGTGCTGCCGTTTTATTTTAAGTATACCTGTGCGAATTGCCGCCAGAATTCATTTCCTTGCATTGTTAAAGCGCGTGCTAATACGCCGTCACCTGACCTTAGACCACCTGCCTCCTTCAAGGCTGTTGCAATCAGCTGTAGCACCCCCTCTCACTCTCCTCTTCCTCCCGCCGCCCGCTCATCTCGTGTGCCTCTCCTCTCTCCCCTCCCGCCCCGCGTGTAGCCAAGACTTGCCTCCCCACTCCCCCCGCCCTCCAAAGGCAGCCATTGTACTTTTCTGATCATCACCTCCCCTACCGCGTTACGCTCCACGTGCGCGTCTGACAGTTGTATTTGTTTACAAACAGTTCCCGTGCCGCGTAAGCTGCATTTACGCGCGAAGTATCTCAACACTGGTGATTCGTGAAATAATACCAATTCCAACAAGTGGTACGCCTTATGAAATTTTATAAGAATTCATTAATTTTGTGATAAGCACTATTAACTCTTCTTCTGCCTAATGATTGTAGACGTTTATTAAAAGCAACAATGTTGGGGAAAAAAACCTTAACTTTTATCCTAGATATTATTATAACTATTTTTAAGCGTGCCCTTTTTCCTGTTCTTGTCAGACTATCAAGTAATTTAGTTCTTGCTGTGTTTTGTACACCATTAAGACAGCCATATCTAGTTTGCTGTTAGCAACAATTGAGGTCGACTGTGTAATAATCACTTTAGATGAGGCCATAGTGAGGTCACAATACGACTTTGAAATAGTGTTAATGTTATTGTGTAGTGTTCCTATATGACCTGTTTGGAAGGACTGTTGCCTCTTTAAGTAACTTCCAATATTTCAAAGTGAATAAGTATTATGTACCAATTTATATTGTTAGACCTTGTGTATTATGCTGAGAACTGAGGTAGATAAAACCTCTATTTTATTTCCATATTTTACTTCCTTACTTCTATCCATTTGTTGAAAAACTTTTAATCCCACGAATTTAATTTTCAATTGCATAGTGTATTTTGTCTCTTCCACAATATATTATGTAGTGAGTGATGTTACTGGTTTTAGAAAAGGTTGTTACTTAAATGTAGTTTATCAGTTAATGGAGATAAAGCCAATATTTCCTCTTTTATGGCTTTACAATTCTTTTCTGGGATTACAATTACAATCTAATTTATATTTATACTGATTTATCAAGTCCTTGTTAATCTATGGAAAGCATAGCCTATGTCTGAGTATAAACATTTTAAAATTGTGTTTGTCAGTTTCCATTGAATTGATTCCATTGAGTCTCTTCTTTTACTATATTTTATACCATTATTCAGTGAAGGAAAACTTATTTCAATTTTGTGCAGTAATGTGATCCAATATGGTTGTTACCCAGATGAATTAATCCTCTTATAATTATATAATTCCTTGTGTGATTTTTTTACATTTGTTAAACTGTTTAATAACGAGATTAATATTTGCCAAACAACGCAAACATCTACACATTTCTAGGAGCATCTGTAACCATTGCAAGACCCGTGCTGATTAAGTTCGGCCAGTGTCAACACTTTGATTTCACCGAATTTAGTAATAACACGTAACATGTGAAACAAGCTTTAATTTAAATGCAACAATACATTCAACTGTTAAATGGTTTGAATTTTTACGTTATTCAATTCACGGTTCTACAAATTTCTGAAGAGTTATGACATTTCCTAATTTTGTTGTTTACCTGAGAGCCAAATCTGACTACATGTAAGTCCCCTAACATTCACACTAAATGAGTTGAAATTGTAACACATTGCTTCTTTAGTTACTAGGTCCCCTTTCGGGCAACCCGTTCTTCCCAGGAGTGTCTGGCGTCCATGTAAACTTTGTGAGTCACCACTTCTAGGGAAGGGGGAGGGAATGTACAGGATGACCAGCCAGTCTAAAATACGTTAGGGAAATAATTCAAAATTTTATTTCAAAACTTAGCCTAAGTTTTACAAGTGTTCTTCCACTGCGACATACGCCTTAACAACGTGTCCAAGGCTGTCCACCTTGCAGGACAGAGCCGGATAGAACCAGTATTGAATGCTGATTCTAAAATCACGCCACCCTTCTGGCGTCCGAGCTGAAACTACTGACGTTTTCCATGCTACCGTGGAGCCAATAGCAGACACCCACGTTTGATCACGTGTGCTACTGCTGCAAGACACTGAGGTGTGAGAATCAGTTCCTTCGCTCTCTTCAGTTTGAGTTCTCATATAGAACAGACGCACTCCAGAGGTTCAGCGTCTGTGCGGGGCGAACGGCCGCATGCCACCTAGCGGCTGTTCGGTATCAGCCACCAACTGTGTGAACCATATCCATTACCGTAACCTTTTCCATTTTCTAATTCGCTAACTTAGACTGGCACTCATTCATTACATCCGACCCAGGGCGAGTCCCGCCATGTATTCCGTACTCAAGAATATATCCAATGTTAACTTTAAGCCGTTCTCTTATTTGCCATTCAGCCACACTTTCCTAGGGCGCCCACAAGCCTTCACCGCTCCGCCTTCCATCTTGACAACGCTTCCAACCCATTTTATTTACGCAGCACTGGGATGGGTTGTATAATTTTCCTATTATCCATAGGGATAAAGATTAAGTGCTGTACATACGGATCAAATGCGATGAGTGATTCGATGGTGATAAGCTGGGTCAGACAGTTCAATGGCGATCGTAGTGATGTGCACGATGAAGAACGAAGTGGGCGTCCACCTTTGGTTACAGAAGAACTGGTTCACGCGATTGATGACAAGATCCAGAACATCTCAAGTCTTTCCTTGGCGGTCATCACTTCACCAATGACGACGAGCTGAAAGAAACTGTTTCCAACTGATTGAAGACACAGGCGGCAGATGTCTATGAAGAAGGTATACAAAACCTGGTGCCACGCTATGACAAATACCTGCAAAATTTTGGTGTTATGTGGGAAGGTAGTTTAAGAGCAGTAGAATTTTGTGCAATAAAAATTTCTTCTGTATCTGTGTACAATTTCATTTTATTACCAAACGGAACTTACTTTCTGGACGCACCTCGTATAATCAATGGAGGTCAAATCTAGGGATTGTGATGGCCGAGATAATTGACCTACACCTTGAAAGACGACTGTCTGTTGTCTTCCATATAATTTTTGTATATTTCTGTAAAGTTATAATTTATTTAATATCGCTAGATTATCATTTTGTTAAAACTTGAACCCCACTCTTTTCAAGGCTTGAGGAGTAGCATTTTTATTTCATGTGTTAAAATATTAGTTAATATTGCTAGGTTTTTCTTATTTTGTTATGTTAATAATTTACTATTATATTAATTAATGTGCCATAAATGTGTCTTCTCTGCTACGCCACTATCCCTGTGAAAATGTGTACTTGGTTTACTTTTAAGTAGATGTGCGAGAATCTATGGCTGTCTGAACATGGGGAGTGATAGCTCGCTTTGCATCGTTCTCTCTGGCTCAGAGTCGATAGCTGCTGAGGCTACCAAAGAGGTATATATTGGTTATAGCCGAGTCGACGAGCCTTCTCTACGGCGAGTCTCTCTGTCCCCACCACTGCTGATCTTGAATTTTCCGGATTCCGGTAGCTTCCCGGGTCTCGTGGCTGCTCAGTCTCGTCATTCTGTGCTGGTCTTCTGGTGAGGTAAGGTTGGTTATGCTCTTGTGTTTGGAGATAGTAGCGTTTCATTGTCTAGCACGTTTAACTTAGACTCGTGAACTTAGAATCATTTTTTGGAATATTTTCTCCGATCATGTGAGGAAATGTGTTCTCGTTTTTCAATTCAGTGATTTTCAATAGATAAACGCGGTGTGTCTGATTCTAGTTGCAGTTTGATAACAGCCTGGTATGTTAAAATCTTTTGTGATCATGTGGCGGTGTATGAACTCTGTGTAAATACTTTCTAGCCTAGTGGGGTCCGATTTCTAATGATATGTTAATTTTTGTACAGTGCATGTAAAAATCTTCTCATCGTTTCCTTCCGTGAGTGATATGTGTTCCACGTGGTTGGTTCGTAGAACAAAGCCTTCATCTTCCACTCTTGTTTGTTCCATGCTCATCATGCAGGTAACTGTGTGGGTATCCTGATTTCCACTCTAATATTCGCGATCTTCTCTCCCCGCCATATTAATGTAGCTGTTGTTCTCCAACTTGTAGTATACACTCTGTTTTTGTCAGTAATTCACTCTGAGCCTTGTACAACATCCTTAAATAGCTTTCTTATATAATTCTAAACATTTCTATGGGTTACATGCTATAATTCTTAATTTTATTTATTTGACTTTGTAATTATTTCACTTACGAGTTTCTGAGGGTCTTCATCCGTCTCTGTAGCGCTCCCTATCGCGTGTAGCTGCATTTCTTTCGCTTCTTCATGTAATTCTAAGCATTTCTAGGGGTTGCATGCCGTAGTTCTTATTTTTCCGACTTTTTAATTATTTCATTTTTGTAGTATTTCTGAGACAGGACCTCATCCGTCTCTGTAAACGCCCCCTATCGCGTGTAGCTGTATTCCATTCGCTTCCTTATGTAATTCTAAGCATTTCTATGGGTTGCATGCTGTAGTTAATTTTCTTTATTTTTCGGAAACTGAATTTATTCAATTTTATCGGTTTTCGGAACCACGTGGGTCCGAGTTCCGACTTCCGGAGTTTGCACCTAGTCGCCTGAATAAAACCCACTTCTCATATATAACCAGTACCTAGATCGATTTCTAACAGACTGCAACTGAAGAATCCACCGTTATTTTGTATAATGAATCCGATCTTCAACCACTTCACCTTCAGTGGAGTGCGTTCACGTAACGTAGCTGTGCGTCGCCGTTAGCGTGTTTGCTGGGAGTCAAATTAAGATGTAATTTAACTTGCTGTACACGCGCACCATCTCAAAACAGGCACGACAGACCAGAGCCAGCTTCAGAGTATTTTTGTATATTGTGTTCTGTGCTACCTCCAACTTGCTGAATTTCGCCTACGATAGCGGCGCCAGATTCCGCCTCGTCTCAGCACGCTGATTTTGGTGAGTTTCGCTGTGGCATTGCGTGTGCGTGAGAGAGAATGACTGTTGTTTTTGAGTCCTTCCCCCAAGTAGCGTTAAATCATGTATAATTTAGGCTGGGAACCGTCCGCATTAATCCATGTAAGAGATGAATTTTATTGTATTAACATAATTGATTCCCCATTTTGCTGGTTTTCTATCTGAATTAACAAGTTTAAATTCAGCATAATCCGTAAGTTGCCTATAAATTGTAGTTTTAGAGCACCTTCCCTCTTTTATTTAATATTGCTCTGAGAACAAGCTCAGATGCAATTTTTCTTATGTCTAAATTCCGTTGCGCCATAAATGTTTTCTTAGCCAACTTTCTAACTTTAATTGCGGTGGCTTGCTTATTAATGTCTGTGTGTAATAACATGTATATGTATATTGTATATGTATATTGACCACTGTAGTATTAACTTCCCATTATTGAAGTAATTTGAAACGAGTCAGTTCTCAGTTTGGGCCAGGGAACAAGATTTTGTAGCAGGGAGTAACAGGCAGTTCACACGGACTTTATTTGCTAATTTTAGTGATAAAACAAAGCTCTTGTTTCGTACAGTGGTCGACTTTTAACCTTGAAGAGCACATCGGGTGGTACGGGATATATGTGGACATGAGTTGTCCTGTTGAAAAAGCATGTCACATTGTTGGTGCATGAACGACAACAAAATGGGTTGATTGCTGGTTTCAGTCAACTGTGCACTGTTCAATTTTCTCTTGACGATCACCAGAGGAGAACGGCCCATGTAGTATACGGCTCCTTGGACTCTGGTTGTTGGGTGTCAGCCCGTGTGCCTCGTATACATTCCACACTTTCTGACTCCCCTGCACTTTGCCACACAAGTGTACGACCCTCATTGACACCGGGACAGAAGTGACTCTCAGCACTGAAGACAACATGTCTCCATTCGTCCTTCCATAATGGATGTGGGCTGAACGATGTTTGACATGAACTGAAGATGCCGTAATGAGATGCCTCATGGTGTGGGTAGTCATATTCTGCAATGGGCGTTCTCCCCTGGTGATCATCGAGGGAACATTGAACAGTGCACGGTACATTGAAAGCTACTGTACATGCATAAACAAGGCGACATGCTTTTCCAACAGGAAAATGCACGTCCATCTTTATCCCGAACCATCCAACATGTTCTTCGAGATGTACGTCAACCAACCTGGCCAGCCCGATCAGTAGATATTACTTCCATTGAACACGTCTGTGATCGGATAAAACGTCTGTCTACACGACCAGCACAAAGTCAGACACAACTGAGGCACCAGATGGAAACTGAATGGCAGACCATTCCCCAAGACTAAATTCGGAACGTCTACGATCGTCTCCACGGGAGAATTACAGCTATCATTGCTACAAAAGGAGACTATACACAATAGTAGCGTCGAAATTGCGTACGCTCTGGTGACTGTACTCATGTGCGTATGGCTTTCTCTGTATAATCATGTTAGTATGCATCCTCAAGAATGTGCCAAAAAAAAAAAAAATCCCTCTGCTGGATCAACGATTTCATGATGTTCTTTTCTCATTATCCAGGTATGTTTTACGATGTAGTAATGAGAGGTGTCGACAGGAGATTTCGAATTCATTCCATATTTCTATATTTTCAGAAGCTTTTGTGCCGTTTCTCAGAAACGATGTTTAATAAAATTGCATGCCTTTCCGTAGAGTCGCAGTTGAGTAACTGCAATCATGATTTCCTCTCACATGGAGACATCATCTGTATCGGATTTTGGAATTTTTTTATATTTATGGTACAAAGTTTCAGAAATCAAATAACAGCCAAAGTCATTCGACACAACTCTCAAAAATTCTCAAGAAAATCTAGTTTGAACTTTTGCAAGTAACTTAAGTATCAATAACGAGAACTGTTGCGGGATGTGTCAGCGTAGCTCCGATGGTAGCATTCTGGTCTTACAACCGTAGGGTCGGTGGTTCGAATCCCGCCGTGACAGATTTTTTTTTTTGTTGTGTTCCAATACTTAGATAATTTTAATATCTAATGGAAATTTTTACGAAGAAATGCACGTATTTTTGTTTATTCTTAATTTTTTACGATAAAAAAAAAAGAGACTATTTGGACCAAGCGTTGAAAACTTATACAAAGTTCATTGTGGAATCATCGAAATGTGGCAAGTTTACTTCAAAGGTATATAAATACTTCTTAATCAATGTTCTAAAGCAATATGTAGCAAACGTGCCTTACTGATGGATTCTTTTAGTTGACAAACCATGTTGTACAATGAAGTTTTTCGAAACGACAGATCTGCCTACCTGCACAGTGCAAGTAATTCCGCCAAAATGAACCCATTGGTGGAGCCTTTTGACGTGTTTTTCTACCGTAAAGTAAAAAAATTCATCAAGCGCAAATCTGTGCCTACCTGATCGAAAGAGGACTTGAAATTAGAGAAGATTGCATCAAACTTCATTCAATTATTCATCACCAGCTGCTCTCTCCAATCTTCGGCGAAATGATTAGATACGCACGGTTCGCTTCTAAACTGTGCGATACAAGAGAAATGTTCATGAACGAAAATGAAGTGCTGGCCGCGGTGGCCGAGGAGACTGCAACGCTCCAGACACGGCCATATACAAGATACATTAAGAACGTCAGCTAACGCTTGGATTTTAACTACGTCGATTATTAAATTTTACAAAAAAGGAAGAATCCAGTGGTACGTAATACTAGACATAGAGCTGTGCTACATAGTACGCTATCTATGCCTTACATAATGCGTGAATGATCACTTAGATACCACGAACCTGAAAGTCAAACTAAATTACTTCAAACTCAATGAGATACTATTATAATACTTTCAAGCTTGCATTAAAACCTTTACGACATGTGTTAATTGCCATCAATAAGTTATTGGGCCATTTCTTTGTTTGTAAAACCTGTGAACAAAACTACGCTGTTGCTATCCCACATATACTGAGGTAGAATTTCGCGTACTGGCACCGTTTGTCAAGCGTCTCCGTGACGCTTTCACGCTTGCATAAAAAAATATATATAAAAAAACTGTAACAAAGCGTGCTGCTCTCCTTTGCATCTTCTCTCTCTACTCCCATCTGGTTCAAAAAAATGTTCAAATGTTTGTCAAGCTTATTGGACTTAACTACGGGGTCATCAGTCCCTAAACTTACAAACTACGTATGAACTACTTACGAACTAGGACGGCACAAATATCCATGTCCGAGGGGGGATTCGAACCCCCGACCGTCCATCTGGTTCGGCTCGCACACTGATGAGCAGCATTCAAGTATTTGGTCGAACGAATGTTTTATAAGCTACTTCCAATGCTACTGGACTACACTTCATGCGGATTCTTCCAATGAATGGGTCTGGCTTCTGCCTTACCCATGAATAATTTTATTTGATCGTTCCACTACAGAGCACTCCTTATCCCGACTCCCAGGTGTTTAATGGGAGCTTCTGCTCTAAAGGTTTAACCACAACTGGGATGCCTGCTACTGCTTTTCATTAAAATATCTTACGGTTATCGATGTTACAGAGTCATGTCTCTGTGCGTCCTGGGTGATGTCAATTTCTATCGATTGGGATTCCTCCTTAAGATGATCCCCTGTCATATTTATTGGCAGACTGGAAGACTTCAGAATTTGAAGCATTCCTCTTTGTCGATGACCTCTTAGATATTTCGACAGTCATCCATCGCCTCTAGCTCCACCTTAACGTATCGATCTAGATCTCGACCTGCGACGAGAATGTAGGATGGTACTTGTGGAATCCGACCTCGGGGAAGATCAGTTTGGATTTAGGAGAAGTGTAGGAACACGGGAGGCAATACATTACGACTTATCTTAGAAGATAGGCTAAGGAAAGGGAAACCTACGTTTTTAGCGTTTGTCGATTTGGAGAAAGCTTTTGACAATGTCGACTGGAATACATTATTCCAAATTATGATGGTATTAGGGGTAAAATATAGGGAGTGAAGAGTTATATTCAACCTATACATAAACCAGACAGCGGTTATTAGAGTCGAAGAGCAAGAAAGGGACGCAAATGTTGGGAAGGAAGTAAGGGTTGTAACCTTTCCCCAATGTTATTCAATCTGTAGATTGAGCAGGCAGTGAAGAAATGGAAGGAGAAATTCGTAGTGGGCATTAAAGTGCAGGGAGAAGAAATAAAAACATTGCAGTTTGCCGATGACATAGTAATTCTGTCAGAGACCGAAAAAGATGTGGAAGAGCAGTTGAATGGAATGTACAGTGTCTTGAAAGAAAGATATAAGATTAACATTAACAAGAGTAAAACGAAGGTAATGGAATGCAATGTCAGAAAATCAGGCGATACTGAAGGAATTAGATTAGGTAATGAGACAATCAAAGTAGTAGATTAATTTTGTTATTTGGGTAGCAAGATAACTTCTGATGGCCGAAGTAAAGAAGTTATAACGTTCTGAATGGCTATGGGAAGAAAAGAGTTTCTGAAGAAGCGAAATTTGTTGACATCCAGTATTAATGTAAGTGTTAGGAAGTCCTTTCTGAAAGCATTTGACTGGAGTGTAGCGTTGTATGGGAGTGAAACGTGGACGATAAAGAGTTCAGATGAAAAGATGATAGAAGCTTTTGAATTGTGGTGCTACAGACGAATGATGAAACTTAGATGGCTAGATCACGTAACTAATGAGGAGTTGCTTAACCGCATTGGGGAGAAAAGTAGTTTCTGGCATATCCTCACTAAGAGAAGGGATAGATTGGTTGGACACATTCAGAAAAATCAAGGAATTGTCAACTTAGCATTAGAAGGAAGCGTGTGGGGTAAAAATCGTAGAGGGAGACCAAGGGACGAATAAAGTAAGCAGATCCAAAAGGATGTAGGTTGCCGAACGTATTCTCAGATGAAGAGGCTTGCACAGGACAGAGTAGCGTGGAGAGCTGCATCAAACCAGTCTACGGACTGAAGACCACAACAACAACAACTGTTTCCTGATCTATTTTATCCCGTCTGTTTATATTTTCGTGACATCTAGTTTCGAATTCCGTATGGTAGGCATGTGCAATTAATGTGTAAGCCTCAAGGGAAGTAATATTATTGAGTAGCTGTGAAACGCGTATTTAATATGGAATTGTCGCCATTGCTATTTACATTGGTTTGCAGTTATTATTAGCTATCAGCTATATATTTTCCGTAACTGAATTTCATTCGCGTAATAAAAGGTCTATAAGAATGCCATCTTCGCCATGTCACCTCTTACAGATCCTACTTTAACTGCACGCCTAGAACATGTACACAGAGCAGTCTAGACACACGCTCCGGCTCAAGTGACAGACATCCGGCTTCCATTAAAACAGGTGAAAGAATAGCGAACAGACCGCGCTATACATGAAACCACCCAGCGCCGTAAGTTTCATTGTGTTCAGTGTTTGCGCGATCCGTACAGACTGCACGAGTTCCTGTTTTGTTTCTGCGGCGCGCAGCTACTCTTTGCTGAGGGGAGAACTCCGACATCCGCTGGGGAAAACATTGCCGTGGCTGTTAAACAAAGCTTGCAAACAACAGTTTGTTTGCCAATTTGCCTGCACTGAATAAAATGCCGGTCAGAAATCAAACTCCTTCCGTCCTTATTCCGCCTTGCTTAGATCAACAAACGAATTTCTCACGTCAGTACTAAAGATCTTCCATTTTATTCCAACCGGAAGAACGATCGATAACGATTAGGTACACAGAAAAACTAAATTATTTCATCTTGAAACGCAATTGCACTCCATAAAAAATAAAGAACGATAATGAAATACGATGTAAAATGAATTTATAAAGATGAGGTGACGATACAACATAATACGTTCCTTCGGCGCAAATAGATATTTCTCTCAAAAACATGAATACTGCCAAGAGCTGTTGACGAAATTTATTTATTTCTCAAGTTCGAGAGAGTGAATTGTCAGGCATGCCCCAGGAGAGTGTAATTTGCGGCTATTTCTTGATGATGATGTGGTGTATTGGAGGGTGTCGTCTTTAATGAACTGTAATAGCATACAGGATCACTTAGACAAAATTTCTAGTTGATGTGAAGAATGGCAGCTAGCTATAAATGTAGAAAAATGTAAGGCGATGAGCATGAATAGAAAAAACAATCCCATAACGTTCCAGTACAGCATTAGTAATAAGCTTCTCGAAGCAGTCGCGTCGTTCAAATATCTAGGTGTAATATTGCAGAGCGATATGAAATGGGACGAACATGTAAGGACAGTTGTGAGTAAGGCGGACAGCCGACTTGGGTTTATTGCGAGAATTTTGGGAAGATGTACTTCATCTGTAAAGGAGACCGAGTATAAAACGCTTGTACGACCACGTCTTGAGTATAACTCAAGAGTTTGGGACCCGCAGCAGATCAGTTTAAAGGAAGACATAGAGGCAGTTCAGAGGCGGGCAGCTAGGTTTGTTACTGGTAGGTTCGACCAATGCGCGAGTGTCACGAAAATGCTCCGGGAACTCAAATGGGGATCGCTGGAGGAAAGACGACGTTCTTTTCGAGAAATTCTGCTGAGGAAATTTAGAGGGCTAGAATTTGAAGCTGAGTGTAGAACGATCATACTACCGGCTACTTACATTTCGTATAATGTTCACAAAGACAAGAGACATTAGGGTTCGTAGGGAGGCATATAAACATTCTATTTTTCTACTTTCTGTTTGGAAGTGGAAAAGGAACTTCGCCTATTAGTGGTACAGTGTACCCTCCGCCACGCACCTTACGGTGGATTGCGGGGTATACAGTGTGTTCCAGCTCGCCCAAAATATCTCTGGAACACGCGCAGTTGCTCGCCGTTGGAGGTTCGAGTCCTCCCTGGGGCATGGGTGCGTTTGTTGTCCTTAGGTCAGTTTAGCTTATGATAATGAGGCAAAGAAATTACATGAAGATAAAGAAAAGGTATTTCGTTATGAAGAGGGAGATGAAAATCTAATAATCATGAACGACTGGAACACGATTTAGGAAGAGAAGGAAGTTTTGTGAGAGAATACGTGCTTATAATTGGGAATAAGATTTGAGCAAGACTTATAGAGTTCAGTAAGTAGCGAACTCTGTTCAAGCATCACAAGAGAAGATGGTAAGATAGAAATTGCGAAATCATATACTGGATTTTAAAGCGTACTCAAGTGCCGATAAGTACTGAAGCCACAATTTATTAATGATGAAGGTTAGAATAAAGCTTTAGAATGGACCGGTGTTGAAATAAATGTGATACCAGAGAAATCAGGAACAGTGAAACGCTATTTAAATTCGATAACGATGTGGATAATGCGAGAATGAATACCGGAGTACGCATTTTAACTGAATAGTAATGTACATATTTGATAAAGCAATGACATATGTTGGAAACATTAACATAGGTACAAGGAAGATAACTGCAAAAAAATCACTTGTGACGAAAGAAATACTTCAGCTGATCGACGAAAGAAGGGAACTGAAAATGTTAGTGGAAATTCGGATATGCAGAAATTCAGCAATTAAATAAACATGAATTTCAGCAAAGGCAAGGCGAAATGGATGCAGGCAAAATGAATATGAACTGTCACCATACAAAAAGTCGAAGCCAAGTGTATTAATAGATACTGGCGAACATTTATGAAGACTATTACAATCGTATTTTTAATTCGTATAGCAAACGTATGAGGAGCATTGAAGGTAAATCAAATTGCAGATTAATTCTAAATTGTGTGTTCTAAAACAGGAGCTCATACCAAAGGTAAGAGACTATTACAGTTACAAGCTATAGAAGAGAATGTAATATAACTGTTTGTTAGAGCTAGAGCTTATGGATCTATACTTCGCCTGTAGACGTAGAACCTGCTCAGGATTCAACTGACAAAAATCAAATGTTTGTAATTCTATGGAACCAAACTACGTTGGTCATCAGTCCCTAGACTTACAAACTACTTAACTAAGGTAAACTAAGGACAACACACACACATCCATGCTCGAGGGAGAATTCGAACCTCCGACGCGGGAAGCCGCGTGATCCGTAACGTGACACTCCAGACCGCTTGGCTTCAACTGAAAAAGACAGAATTGAGTATGATATGCGTCGCGAGGACATTCAACAGCTGTATCAGTCGATGGCAAGCTCAATAGCAGCCTGCAGAAGCACCACAGACGGACCAACATGTTATCGACGTGCTTCCTCTTGAATAAATAAACGAAATTGTCTGACGTTTGTAATCATTCAGTTTTCTTTCTTTTTTTCTTTCTCTTTCTCGTCTTAGAAAGAAGTCGACTATAGGAAATTCTAATCGTCGACTTTTGATAATTATAGGACCAATTATTCAGTAATACTCCAAGTTCGGTTAAAGAAAGTAACTGAAGCAATTCAAAGGCATACACTTGATCTGACACAGGTACATACGACCAACATACGAATATTAGAGAAACTGTCCGTAAATTCAAACTGAAATCCCAGTGACGTAAGAAGACATTCTTTATGCGCAACACTATTTAGAACAGAGAGCTGGCTTCAGCGACAGACTGCAGGAAACTTCTACTGCCACCAACGTACATTTTCCGTAATGATTTCAAAAACAAGGTACGAGATTTGGCACGTAATCATACAGACAGCAGTTGTTCCACCGCTCTATCTGCGAGACAGACAATGAATGACATTCACTACATGGTAGCTTGCTTAGAATGTACGTAGCTGAAGAATACAAAAACCACGTGCTCGCGGTCACCAGTCACTTCACAAGAGAGGGCGTTGCACGAAAAACTGAGCTAATTAATCTCTGCCATCTGGCCGTACTTCAGGGATTTCTCTCTCTCCATTAACGTCAGGATAAACTGAAGAGCCGCCATTACGACTTTTGATAACATCTTTTTGTTGCTTTCATGCACTAGTCTGCATTTTTAATGTAATTTAGGGTGACCATATTTCGAAAATCAAAATACGAGACACATATGGGTGGCACTAAATAAATGTTACATTTACCTGTAGCATGAACGCATACATAAAGTCACGAATAGATGCACACAAACTATAGCTGGCAAAGCCAGTGTTTCTACCCACACCCACCCCTTCCCCCTGCTCCCCGAGCTAATGTGTCGTATACGGTGGTTCTCGCATTTACATTTTCTCGAAATCACTTATTTTAGAAAACTACTAGCTTATATGCCCGTGCTTCGCAACGGTAGTTAAAGAAGGTCCTGTGTATATCATAGTTCTTTGGGTTTCGGACGTGGGACAGCAAAAACACAATCCTTGTTGGATCTCTCTGTAAATAACCTCAGTTCTCCTAACCAAGATGTCAAATTTAAGTAGAAGTCATTGTCGAAAACGATGAATGTTCATAAAGTTTTTCATACTAAGAGTGAAATTAATTTAAGTCCGTTTTTCGGAACAATGTAAATTCAATGTTAGGTTGTGTTCATAAAGTTACACATTGCAACAGCAGCGCCGAAAGCGGATGGCAAATTACATTTCTGAAAACGATATTAGATTAAGTGCGAATATTGATTTGTAACAGTTTTCACAAATATCTTCTTTAATAGGAATTTGGAATGAATTGTAAGACTCTGTGAATCATGAGACTCTATACAAAAGAGTTTCGCGTGAAAGTTATGGTCATAATGAGGTGTGACAACAACGGATGTATCTGATTCGGTAAAATTTTACTTTCTATCCTGGCGACCTCGTGTTTTTATGTTGGCAACATCAACAACACGATATAAAACCGTTGCAAAGATGACCGAACCACATAGAGTGTAGATAAATACTACTGTTCCTGCTGTATACTTGATTTCACGATAAAATATTTGCGTGTCACGCGATTGGCTTATGACGATGTCACATGATTCTCGTTATTCAACATCTGTTGCCAACATTATCACAGGAGACCGCCGGGATATGAGTAGGACTACGTCGAATAGTTTTTCTTGACCCAGCTGTCAAACGATAACACCTTTCACAGCAGAGAGTGTCGCGGCTTTATCATTAATGTATGTCTGTGTTTCCACCACGCTCCCACGACAATGATCAATGTTCCAAGAGTATTTTTATCTTTGAGTCTATCTGGATTTTTATCTTTGTTTTGTGTCTCTGTTCATAGTCGGTAAAGTGTGGTTGACGGAAACGTGTGATCTATTTAAAAAAAATGCGTATTTGATATTCCTCGTCGTTATTAAAGTCTGAAAGGACCGCATTGTCTGAAACAATAAAAAGATTTTGACTCGTACCGTAAAGTTCGTAAGTCACAGAGTATATAGCTTTTCCTAAGAGTATTTATTGCATATTTTGCGAATTTTTGGTCGCCACACTCACCCACTGCCACGCAGCGCGACCAAACTCCCTTACTAACATCATGAGACCAAGGGCTATCTACCACCACAACCACGAGTGGTGGCAGTATGTGGTCATGGAGAAAAGTCTGTCAGCACGTACACACACAAGCCTTTTATATATAGATATAGATTACCACAAAAGTAATTGATTGAAGAACATGAAAGCAACGGGACAAGCACCTGAATTACTAGTTTTTGGAACGGGACAAACTACATATAAGGTAATCCCAGTAACTAAGGCATACCGTTGGAGGATCAAGTTCTTCCTCTGCCATGGGTGTATGTTGTCTTCAGTGTACGGTAAAATAGTGACCGTAGCAGTTTGGCGCAATAGGTTTACAAACATTTGAACATTTTGAAGAGAACTACTCGCACAACTGAAAGCCAAATAATTTGCAGTACTAATTAAACAAATACTTTTTCGTTTATAGTTATCACATGCAGGCAAGCAAGAAAGACAGTTATGATTACTTACGCACTGTACGTATTTCTCTGTGAATTATAATTTGTAGAAGAATATGTGTCATTCCGAAGGTCGGTATCTTCAATATATAAAGCAGAGTGTCCGTATGTTTGTACGTGTTGCATACAAATCTACAGTTTTGTCCCCATCTTTATGAAATTTTGTACACGTAAGCTTCAATCCATGAGGACGGTCGCTGTAAGTGTAAGAATCACATACGATATATAGAGATATGACGCCATAAACAATGAGATGCGTGAAAAACTGCTGCATTTTGCGACAATGCTGCTCATTTTCTCCTAAACCATTGGACCGATTTCAACCAAATTTGGTACACACATTCCTCACCGTGAGGTAATAATTGCTGCGTGGTTAAGAATCACATACGGCACATGGTTCAAAAGATATTACGCCATAACCAATAGAATTCGCAAAAAATGTCATATAATGCGGCGAGAGTTTTGAAATACACTGTATGAGAATGACAATACTTAGCGACTTGCAACAAACTTTAAACATAATTTCAAACCTTTATTAAACTTTTTCTCGCTGGCAACCATAGTAAAATGATGAAAGGAAAAAAGTTTCGCGCTTACTACTTTTCCGCTGTTTATGGAGTAAAACTACGGCTCTCGGTATGACGTTACAATTTATAATTTGAACACTACAAAGTGTAGCGACAGGAAAATTTACAGACAGTATAGACATATATAGTTGAATGTAGCTTCTAAATTGTATCACACCCCGAGATGTAGTTCATGAGATATGAGCACGTGAACAGCAACTTCATGGAAAATTGCTCCATCATGCACCAAGTTTTAATCTATTACTTCTTTACTACTAATTGTATCCCCAAGAAATTTTACAGACATACAGCCCTTATACAAATGAATACATAGCTGAAAAATGACAGGATTAAATAAATAAATACCCCGGCAACGCTGGGTTTTCAGCTAGTTTTCACATAATAATCACCACATGAAGTATTGTGAATATGTGTTCTAATTATAGTTTCTTTCCTTCACAGTGTGCACACTAAATATTTTTCGCAGTCCTTAAAATATTTGTGTCCACATCAGCATTTGTTCCAGATATCTTCAGATGCAAATAAGTTGAAAATGAGAGACCAGTTTTTAGCAACTCGCTATACAGTTCTCAGTAAATTCTCTCTTCACGTATATTTTGAACATCGTTGACTTTCTCAATAAGCTGATATTTACATCTTTATTGCAACATATTTTCATCAAACTCAGGTAATTAAACTTTTAATTCTTTACTGAACAAACTTTCATAGAGGAGGATATTTAGCCGGCCGCGGTGGCCGAGAGGACTGAGGCGCTCCAGTCACGGTCTGCACGGCCACTACGGTCGGGAGTTCGAATCCCCCCTCGGGTATGGATATTTGTGCCGTCCTTAGGATTAGCTAGTTCATAAGTAGTTTGTAAGCTTAGCGACTGATGACCCCCGTAGTTAAGTCCCATAAGTTCTACAAACATTTGAATTTTTGAGGATATTTAAACTGTGAAATGGGTAAGCCCATTTCGCGATATAACCAGTTAATGTCTCGTGAAATGAACTTAAAATGTCCAAGAAATCAAACTCTTCAGCACGCTGTGTTCTTGAAATGAATTCATTATCTGAAACACTGAATTTGTATGGTTGTATGGTTTCCGTGTAAAAGCATTACTTTTTTAAAAAATGCTAAAAATCATAGGTTGCCCACAATGCTTTACAATTAATATAGCGATTTTGGGCACCCTAATGCTTTTTTGCATTTAAAATTAAAAAATATCGCCCCAAAAGGTTGAAAAATTGGAAACATATGAACGAATTACGTCAAAAAACGCGCTTCATTACTTTTGAGCTGAAGTGTAGTTCCTTCATTGCTTAAAAGATGTTGATTCAAAATATATCGGACGGTTAGTAAAATACGGGACAATATGCGTCCCGTATTTACTATGTCGGGGTAACGAGACACTGAGGCAAAATAACGGACGATCCCGTAAAATACGGGACGTCTGATCACCCTAATGTAATTATTACACAAAGTAACTAGACAAGTTTCTCAAAAAAGGTGGCTTACTCGTTTTGTGTATGTACATGCAGTGTCTAAATACCATATGCGTCAATAACGACGATGAAAAATCGTCGATTCACACTAGAGATCTACTTCACAAAATCAATACCGACGAATATGCCTCCCGTCACTTATATTAACTGCGAATACGTAAAGTTGAAAATGTGTACCCAGCCGGGATTCGAATCCGTGTTTCCTCTTTCTAGGCAGTTGCGCTGACCACTACTCCACTGGGGGACAGAGCGATCACCACACCTGCAAGGACTTCCGTCAGATAGAAGTTCTCAACCTTTCCCTGCCCATTAATGCTCGAACTCGTAGTTTTGTAAACTGATTCTCGCAAGAGTAAAGGCCTAGGAGTACCATGGCACTGAAGAAAGAATCATTCCCTGTCATCAGCGTATTGTATAAGTTATATGACTTATTCCTTTATTCCTGTTTCTACATCCTACATATTTACAGGTCGTTGCTACGTACGTGGCAGAGGGTTCAAAATGTTCAACTGTTTCTAAACGTATGGTACCAAACTGCTGAGGTCATCGATATCTACACTCACAACCTATTTAAACTAATTTAAGCTGAGAACAGCACACAAACCCAGGCTCGAGGGAGGACTTGAACTTCCAACGGGAAGCATCAGCGCACTCCGTAGCCAGGCGCCTTAGACAGCAGGGCTATACTCTCACGGCACAAAGGGTTCATCTAGATAAATACTAGCACTGTCGTTAAAATCGTGTCAAAATTACTTTAAACTATGTTACTGGATAGTTTCAAGAATTAAGCATTAAGACCTACTGAGATGTTTATGAGCATTTAAAAACTTTTCAACGATGTCTTCACGTTTTTGTATATCACCTACTTGTTTAGCAGACTGTTCGTTTATTTATCTGACTGCACTACAGAACTCAATATCATTTTCCGTTTCTAAACAGTATTCAGCCACGGAAAGTAATAATGCACAAACGATACTGCTACAAAAGGGGTAATAGCTCCTTATATCAGAAAGCTGAGCTGAATTTATAATTGTTTCTGCAGTCCTGTTATATTATCATATATTTTTCGTAAAGCTAATTTGATTGTGAATGAACTGTGATACATGAGATACGCCATTAACGTTTGCGGATGTTTCAGAAAGGCAATTTTTTGGTTTCAGGATACAGTTTGTCACGAAATTAAAATCGCAATAGAAATTTAATGACGCCCTGGTTAGTTGTGTCGGGCAACCTCTCTAGAATGTCCCCCTATCGGTCGCACTCCTCAGTTCTGAACGCACAATCAGCAAGCACAAAAACCACGCAACCCAAATAACGCGGCTCTCTTGAGGGACAGTAAACCGAGGCAGCTTTGTAACGACCTGCAGACGTTCATGGTGCAGACAGGAAAGGAAGCGAGTATTAATTGATGATCTTGTGCAGCGAGTAGTAAAGACGATTTGGGAAAATCGTCTGCAAAAGGTAATTCAGAAGAAGAGGAGAGGAGTCATTTCATCAGATATTGTCCTTCTTACCAATACTCAGCCGCACAGGATAACTTCGAAGTCATTAGAGACAGAGCTCACGCTCAGATGGTTTTTGACGGGAATGGCGAAGGAAATCGGCCGTGCCATTTGAAAGGAATCATCCCGGCATTTGCATGGAGTAGTGTAGGGAACTCACAGAAAACCTAAATCAGTATGGCCGGACGCAGCTTTGAATCGCCGTCCTCCCGAATGTGAGTCTAGTGTGTTACCACTGCACCACCTCGCTGGGTCTGCTGCAAAGACGATCCGACATCGTTTTCAGTGAGAAACCCTTCATCACCCACCACACACCAAATCTTCAAATGTTTGTACAACTTAAGGGACTTAACTACGGTGTCATCAGTCCCTAAGCTTACAAACTACTTATGAACTAGCTAAGACTAAAGACGGCACAAATATCCATGCCCGAGGGGGGATTCGAACCCCCGACCGTAGTGGCCGTGCTGACCATGACTGAAGCGCCTCAGTCACCTCGGCCACCGCGGCCGGCCCACCACACACCCATCCTTCAAATTTTCATATATTCGCAAACGTGAAACGCTGGCTACTAGGATAGCTTTTGGCACAGTGAACTGACCAGGCTTCTTCGAGGTTGGTACTACTCTATGAAAATAATGTCTCATATGTGAAAACGGTGAAATACAGATTAGGCAATTATTTGTGGTGTTTGCAGCAGAAGCATCAAGACATGGTCTGAAAGTAGGCTAAATAAGGAGAAAACAAAATACATGATACTTCAAAGATGTAGAGGTCAACGGTGTAACCAATCACATCTAATAATTAGTGAAAAGAATTTCGAGCGTGTTGACTAGTTCAGATTTCTGAGATCAGTGACAAATGAGCAAAATCAGAGACAAGTAGAAATAAAAGCGAGACTGCAAAATGTTAACCGAGCCTGTTATGCAATACAAAATAGAGTCCCAACTTCTGACTAGGAAAACTAAAATAAAGTTGTATAATAGAGTCATCTGACCACTTCTAATCAATGGGGCAGAAACATGGAGCCTAACAAAAATAGAAAAACACCATATACAAGTGTTTCAGAGTAAACTATACAGAAAAATATTTGGTCCATATTATGACAATGAATCACAATGCTGGAAGAGAAGACACAACAGAGAAATCCACGAGTTACCACAGCAATCAAAGATAATGAACATAGTAAATGCTAGAAGACTGCAGTGGGCTGGACGTCTGATAAGATTGAAAGAAGACCGAATTGTGTTAATAATATTCAGGGAGAAGCCATATGGCAAAAGAGCAAGGGGGCACACGCAGGAGTACTTGGTGCAATGAAATTGATTACATATGCTAGAGAATGAGAATAAGTAACTGGCAAGAGGCAGCACACGACAGAAGCGTCTGCAGGAATCATCTGAAATCGGCATGCGGTTTCGAGTCCGTTAGGAGCCCACGACGACAACGACGATACGTTCTAAGCAGAAACGACGACTGTTTAAAGGAATAGCTATAAGGTGGAGCTAAATTTTGCAAATAAACCATTTTTGATTTTCATTGTGGTTTTCAGAAATAACTCGATAAGGCCTCCTTTGTATTTTGTGGGGGGGATCCAAAAACTCTACTCTTCGAGTCCTCCCTCCGGCATGGGTGTGTGTGTGTGTGTGTGTGTGTGTGTGTTGTCCTTACAATAAGTTAGTTGAGTTGTTTTTAAGTCTAGGGACCGATGGCCAGCGTACAATTACAAAAATTTGATTTGATTTTCTAGATACTTTATAAAAGAAAACAAGGTCATTGTAGGCTGTATAGCAGATGTATTTTGTTTAAACAGTGTGTTAGGCTAATTTCAATCGGAAGTCACTTTCAAGCATAAGCGTGATGTCATGTATTACATAGTGTGAATAACAGATTTTTCTATGTTTTATTCATATGGGTGGTTACGCAGTTCTGTCTTGTCAGATAAGGGTTTTTTTTCTGATTGATTGAATAGAGTACTAGTGTCGTCATCATTTTAATTTATTCTTGTTGCAAACTTCTGTTGATTTGCAATGTTAGGAACAACGAGACAGTAAATAATTTTCTCTATAACGCATGAACGTCTTTTGTAACATTATCTCCTCCTGTTATTACTTCCCCCTGGAACACTTTCTCAGCTGCGTCTTATTCGGATTTTGTTATCATGAAAAGCAAAGTGTACAATTGCATACACTTAATTTAGTTTTAAACACGTACTGATACAGTTGCCCAATATTTTGTTTTGTTGAAAATGATGGTAATTACTTGTGCTAAAATGATTAATATTATTTGTCCGGAATGTTTGTCCTGTCGTGTTCGTAACATAAAATGGATTTGTTATATTTTTCTCAATGTATGTATATGTTGTTCCTGTGTCAATTTTTGTATCATTGTTGTATTATTTATATGAAGTGTATACAAAATGTTGGTTAGATTACTGTTGCCAATTGCCTTAAAAGCCAATTTGTTTGTAGCTAAATTTTTATGGATTTTGGCAAATTATTGAAAATGTGTGTCCCTGGATAATAGCCCCTTTTTGAACTACAGCACTTCTTTTAATTCTATGTGCAGATCGCATTTGCTCCTATTAATGTATGAATGGGTTTGTTGTATCAAGGGATATATTGTTTATGACAAATTTAATTAAGGAATAAATATACTGAGTGCATTAATTAGTATACCCATTTCATTCAAGTAACTTCTACAGGATGTCCCCGAATTTCGCTTTTGACTCTGAAAACTTTTGTTTGACTTGAAGAGTTACACCAATATACCTATACCATATGACATTATGGAATTAAAGTCATGAAAGTATGCAAGCTTTCTTTATTTTTATGTCACCTACATCTGATAACACCCGCATTGCAAATACAGATTTGTTGAGGCGTTTCTGCAGCTCTGTTGTGTGTTCCCCCCACCTGAATTTATTATCAAGTAGCAATTTAGAACGGTGAACCTCTTCTATCTGCTCTTCTTCATACTTTATGCATATACTGGATGGAAACATCTTGCATGTTCGTAACTTCATGTGGTGAATTTTTTGAAGGTTTAATGTCAATGACTTGGCTTTAAACCATTCATTCACAAATGTCCACGAAAATATTATTACTAGACTTTTCTACAACTATGCTCCACATGCTATTTATTGCAATAGTTGTATCATCTGCAAACAAAACGAACATCTGCGAACAAAACGAACTCGGCTTCTGGCAGTGTAACTGATGAAGTCAACGTACACAAGAAAACAATGGATCTACGATGGATCCTTGTGGGATACCACATGCAATTTGTTTCCGATCTGATGGTATCTGATGGCTTAATTCACTAGTCCCCTGCAGTGACACCCATTGTTCCCTGTTAGTGAGATATGAATTGATCATTATGCAGCATTGCCAAGGACTGATAGAATTCTAATTTACTTATAAAAGTGTTATGATTCACTCATTTAAATGTCTTTGATAAACCACAGAAAATACCTGCTGCTTGCAATTTCTTATGTAAAGAATTAAGTTCATTCTCAATAACGGAACCCTTCAGAAATCCAAACTGTGTTCTGTAAAATAAGTAATTTGTGATCAGTTGGCTGAGAATCTGCTTGTGAATTACCTTCTCTTGAATCTAAGGTATCATGTGATTATGCGGATGCGGATAAATAAGGAGCACTTATCATTTATGTGAAAGGTAATCTGGGATCCCGATTAAAAAAATAATTGTGATATTAAATTTAATGTTCAGTGAGGATTAGCATTGGAACGTACCAGTACTGTATTTGGGGAACGTCGTTTTTCGTAGCTTACTTCTTCATTAATGTCTCAGTATTTTGATGTTCCAAATATTTCATATTAACTACGAATTGTTACTTAATGTGCAACGAATCAGTCACCGGATACTCGTCATTTCATGCGTTCTGAGATTGTTTATATATCTTTTATATCCCTATTCTCCAGTACCCTATTGCTCAATCCAGAATGACTAAAATATTTTAAGAAAACTTCTAAAAGAATTTGATGTACCCACATCATGACTGAAGTTAACAGACTACACAGCAGAATAATCCAAAGAATATTAGATTATTTGAAAATAATGAGAGCAGTATACAAGATGGTTTGTATGTAAGAAACATTTTTAATAATTATCTTTATTTAAAAAAATATATATAGGTGAGGAAACTGGTTCAAGTAATTCAGGAGATAAATCTAAAACTAATTTTATAAACCGCATTACCTGAATAATATGTTATTCTCTTTAAACAACCATCGAACACAAGTGTCTTACACCAACACCATCAACACAGAACGTCTCGACGCTCTCATTTGACATCTCGCAGTATGGGCCCCAGTTCATCGAGAAAGACCATGGCGTGTTTGACATGTCACGAGATCAAGGGATGCCTGAGACAACGCAATCGCTAGTTGACTGGCTGGCTGCTAGCGCACAGCACGCTGTCTCATAGCTGCCAGTCAGTCAGCTAGCGGTCGCGCTGTCTCGGACGCGCCTGATGACATGACGTTCGCGACGCAACTGTTTTTCTCGTTGGCCATTGAACAGGTCCCGATCGTGTAGCTGACAAGGAGAGGTTCTGACTTCGATTTCGATCGAATTTTGCATGGACGTTCTATACTGAATATTAATAGACACATGTTTCAGCTTGTTACTAGAGATTCAGTAGTTTTTCAAAGTCTAGGGCAAAGATGAGATGGAAAATGTGGTTTTGATTACATCAAAAGATCGTCTGTAGATGAGCATTTTTTACTAATATCTATGGGGCCAACATAATGACGTCCGAGTAACAACGTTTTTCTTCAGTTTTTTACTGAGATATTTGGTAAAAGCAGTAATATAGTTCTAAGATGCATATTGCTTACCATCAACTGTTTACTATGACTTTAATGGTTACGGTTTTGAACCATCATCAGAAAAGTATATTAAACAGACTGATCATGCTGGTATATTGTCTGCCACCTTATCCATGTCAATCAATAAAAAATTCGTAAAAAATCACTTGTTATATTCATCATCAAGACCTAATGTCTAGTGACATTTTACTTATCTTTTATTGATTGACATCGATAAGATGGCAGACAATGTACCAACGTAATCTGTCTGTTTAATTTACTTTTCAAAACCGAACCAACTAAAGTTATAAATATAATAAACAGCTGATGATTAGCAATATACATTTTAAAGTAATGTTTTTGTGTTTTCATGCTTTAGTTTGAGTACTCGTAAAAATGGACGACTTTCTGAATGCCTTCGACGGTCGTGTGGCCCTCGGCTTGCATACATTAAAAAAGTGCTATGATGGAAGTTGCATCATGGATCCTTGGTTTGACAGTCCAAACTGTGGACCACGATGGCACTCTGAAAGTTTTCGAGTAACCAAGCTACAGTATGAAAACACAAAAGCCTTAATTACTAGAACATCATGCTTGACCCCATATATATATATATTAGTAAGAAATGCTCTTCTTTAGAAGACCTTTTGATGTATTGTACTGAAAACGCGATTTTCCATCATCGACTTAACCTCTTTATATTCAATATAGAACGTCCACGCACAACTTTTTCGAAATTAGTGATCCGCATATCAGACCCTTTCCTTGTGAGTGCCTAACCGCTGTGGCCTAGTCAACACTACATAGAAACAAAGCCTCACAATAGCCCATGAGACATCATACTCACCAGGCTGCGACCGCCAGATGACTGGCTGACCACCAGGGCACAGTACTGTCTTGCAGTGGCCAGTCAATAAGCCCGCAATCACGGCCTGGTCGGTGTGACATGACACAGACTGTGGTGAGGCCTTGTCTCTAGGTGATGTTGGCTACTACGTTGTGTCGTTGCGGCGAGTAACTACACGACCACGACCTATTCTGCGAGACGTCAAGCGAGAGAGCCGCGGCTTTCTCTTTCGGTGATGTTGCTTACGTAAAAAAATTATAAATTGTTCCTTAATAACGTCGGAAATGTCCATGGTATTTTGGTTCACATAGTACATGTTCTCGGCAGTTTCTTTAAAAAAATATTCTTTATTTAATAATTGAGAAAGACAGACATTTCCACAGAGCGATACACACTAGAGTAGTATGAACTTGGAATGTACAGCAGCTCTGTTGGTGACCACAAGGCGCAGTCCCGTCTGATAAGGCACAGCATGGCCTCTGGCGGCGGCGCTAGGAGCTGCGCAGCGCCTGCAGACAGCTGTCCTCGAGCAGTCCGCGGAACACCTGGAAGCGGTGGTTGGTGCCGGGCAGGGTGTGCAGCGCGGCGCGCGACCCCAGCGCCCCTACCGCCGGGTTGGCGCAGCCGTAGAAGACGCGGCGCACGCGGCTGTGCAGCAGCGCCATGGCGCATGCGCAGCACGGCTCGCGCGTCACGTACACGTCCAGGCCCGTGCACAGGTAGGCGCACTCCGCCTCACCAGCCGCCGACACCGACACCGACGACGCGCGACGCCGCTTCGTACCGGACGCACACTCCGCTTCCGAGCACGTCTCTCCCACAGCCTGTCTAGAACTGCCTGTCTCCCCAGGGAGGCTATCGACACCAGCACCTACACCAGCTATCAAACCGTGCACGTCTCCACACCCAGTCGCTCCATCGGGACGTCCCGGTGAAGTGTCACAACCACTTACGTCTCTCTTCGACTTTTCATCCAATTCCGTCGTGCCATTACCACTACCTGGTCTCGCAACAGAAGCAGCAGTATCTGAAACTTCACACATCTGGTCAGAGGAACTTTTGCTCGAGGTTTCGGCTCGGTAACACGCTGCCAAGCGAGCGACCTCGCTGTCCAGGAGTGTGGGGGCTTCTTCGGTTAGACGTGTACTGGCGTCACTACTGCTGACGGCAGCCTCGAAGCCTTCCGAATGAGCCGATCCGGCGGGGAAGCTGTGGAGCTGCCAGTCGTGGAAGCCGCCACCCTGGTCGCGGGAGACCGCTTCGACGAGCAGCATGACGGCGTGCTTGAGCGGGTGCCTTCCGCGGTCGTCGTACGCCACGGCCACCACCTCGCCGGACGCCGGGTCGGCCACCAGCGCGCCCACGCCGTCGCCGCCCACACTTCGGCTCACCTGTAGGATTGCCGTTATGGTTTAGTTAACTGCCTTGTTGTAATTTAGTAACACGTTACCGTAACATAGCTGGACATTTTACTCATTTTGTGGAGCGTGGACCATGTGCAGTCAAAATTTATAAAATTGCAATTATATATTTTTCTCGACGTTACATTTAATGAAATAAATCGCAATTTGCGATAGATATGGCTTCACTGTACTACGTTTAGATGGAATACCAAAGTGCGGCGAATGAAAATTTGTTGTTGTCGTTGGTTTTTAGGGGACTAAGCAGCTAGGTCATCAGTCCCCTGTTCCTAGCGAAGAGACCACTGCCAAAACCTTAAAGAATAAAATAAAGCTCCGAAAATAAAAAAAAACTTACAAACGGGACAGACAATGGGCAATTCGCTGACAACACAAAGCGAAGAGACACAAGAGGTGAAACAAGGTCATTAACTCAACTGAAACTGGACAGCAGAGTACTATGGCTGGCTGATCACAGAGATAAAACAGGATGAACCAGACATTCTGGAAACACTAAGAACCCATAGGTAATGTACATAAGGGTCGTAAAAAGTCCTTAAAAGCGCTGGGTAGGTGGGGACCTGAGGTATCAAGCTATAGCAACCACCACTAGATGGAGTTGTAAAAACCAGCGGCGCGAATAAAACTTAAAACACAATTAGTCATGAAGGCATCATCGCCTACAACTAAGAGTAGCGCGTCTGGTAGGTTAAAAGACTGCCGCAAGGTGGCTAAATCTGGGCAGTCCATCAAAAGATGGACTACTGTCAGCGCTGCTCCACACCGACATGCATGCGGGGCCTCATGGCGCAGGAGACGGCCGTGGGTCAACCAGGTATGCCTAATACGGAGGCGGCAGAGGACAACCGACTCTCGGCGGATCGGCCGCAGTGAAGATTGCCACGAAGGTGTGGACAGCTTCACTGCCCGAAGCTTATTTGGTGCATTCGCTGTAGCCCACTCAGTGCTCCAAGTCTCACGCACCTTCCTGTGCAATGCTGTGACGCCAATGGTTAAAGGTGGCGCTGGGGTGGCCTCTTCGTTCCCCGGTATGCCGATGTGGCCAAGGGTCCACAGGAAGACCACAATGCGGCCAGATTGGCCAAGAGAGTAAACAGTGTCTTGGATGGACTGCACTAATGGGTGATGAGGGAAAAACTGGTCGACTGCCTGCAAGCCAATCAGGGAGTCACTACAGAAGACATGAAAATTTGTGCCCGGTCGTGATTCGAATCTGGGATCACCTGCGTACTAGGCAGACGCGTTGACCACTCCGCTGTGATAACAGAAAAGATACAGCGTGGCGAATGGAGATTTGGGTGTGGCAGGAGACGTGCAGGGAAGAGTCCTCTGCCGTCGGGCTGGTCACTGTGTCCTCGGTGGCGGAGTGGTCAACGCCCTGCGTAGTAAGCATGAGATTCCGGGTTCAAATCCCGGCCGAGCACATATTTTCATTCGCCGCACTTTGGTATTCCATCTAAACCTAGTACAGTGAAGCTATAACTATCGCAAATTGCTATTTATTTCATTTATAAAATTGCATTCCGTGCAACCGTTTTTATGCAGCAGATCAGAATGAAATGACAAAAAATACATAATCTATATTTATACATAAATACCCATACAAATGGCTAATAGTAGCGGTTCAAAATTCATTGCCAGGAAATACGAGGGTTGGAACTTTAATAGTGGCAACACTGCTGTGGTGACTCAATGTAATGGAATCTAATATTGTCCATTATAGCATTTGAAAACCCGGACATCACCGGTTGGGATTTTTTGTGATCTCTCAAAGGCTTTTGATTGTGTAAATCATGGGATTCTTCTAGATAAGCTTAAGTATTGTGGTATGAGTGGGACAGTGCACAAATGCTTTAAATCATACTTAACCGGAAGAGTGCAGAAAGTTGTAATAAAGCAGTTCACGTGATATAGATGAAACAATTAATTCCTCTAATTGGGGAATTATAAAAAATGGGGTCCCACAAGGTTTGGTCTTGGGTGCCTTGCTGTTCTTAATATATATTAATGACTTGCCATTCTACATTCACGAAGATGCTAAGCTAGTACTTTTTGCTGATGATACAAGTATAGCTATCATACCTGACAAACAGGAATTAACTGATGAAATTGTAAATGATATCTTTCAGAAAGTTATTAAGTGGTTCTCTACAAATGGACACTCATTAAACTTTGATAAAACCCAATATATACAGTTTCATACAGGCATGACACCATTAATAAATTTAGACTTTGAACATAAATCTGTAGCTAAGGTAGAATATTCAAAATTTTTAGGTGTTTGCATTGACGAGGGACTGAATTGGAAGAAACTTACTGAAGATCTCCTGAAACGTTTGAGTTCAGCTACGTGTGCTATCAGAGTCATTGCAAAATTTGCTGATATACGTCTCAGTAAATTAACTTACTACACCTATTTTCATTCATTGCTTTCATATGGGATTATATTCTGGAGCAATTCAACACAGAGTAACCAGGTATTCATTGCACCAAAGCGTGTAATCAGAATAATTGCTGGAGCCCACCCAAGAGCATCCTGCAGACGTTTATTTAGGGATCTAGGGATCTTCACTGTAGCTTTCACTCATGAAATTTGTTATTAACAATCCGACCCCATTCAAAAGTAATAGCAGTGTGCATAGCTACAACTCTACGAGAAAGGATGATATTCATTATTCAAGATTAAATCTAACTTTAGCACAGAAAGTGTTGCTGCCACAAGAGTCTTTGGTCACTTACCAAGTAGCATCAAGGGTCTGACAGATAGCCAACTAGTATTTAAAAAGAAATTAAAGGAATTTCTGAATGGCAACTCCTTCTACAATGTAGATGAATTTTTGGATAAAACGTAAGGAAGAAAAAAATAAAATAAATAAATAAAATAAAACAACACAAAATGTAATAATAAAACCTTTAAAAATTGATTGTCAAGTGTAGACAACATTTACTAAACTGACACGTTCCACATCATTACGAAATGTCGTATATGTGATCTATGGAACAAGTATTAATCTAATCTAAAAAGGTCATTGTCATCTAGCAGTTAAAGACGCATATGTGGAATCCGCATTGCTCATTATTTTGCAAGACAATGCGCGGACGCATACAGCGCAAGCTGTGGCTGCTCCGTTCGGTCGATGAGACTGGGAAGTACTGTACCATTCACCATACTTCCCGGACTTAAGTCCTTTTGACTTATTTGCTTCCGAAGATGAAGAAAACACTTCGTGGCCTTCGCTTCAGAACTGTTTCAGAGATTCAACAGGCAATACACCGCATTATTCGCACCATCAACAGAACTGGCTCTGCTAACGGTATACTGCGCCTTCCATATCGCTGGCAACGGGTTCTACACAACGCTGGTGACTACTTTGTAGGACAGTAACAGGTGCAAACATGTAACGCTTTTGTATAGGTTGTGAATAAATATTTGCCACTAAAGTTCCAACCCTCGTGCATACCGGTACTTTAATTGAGTTTGGAAAACATTTTTTCCCTTTGGTAAAAACTGAATTGATAAATTTTTATTCAAATAAAAATCAATCTAGTCTGCCCGAATTTTAAAATTTATTTTGTAAGGTGACCAGTTTCGATCGCCACACGTGTTCATCCCGCTCATCTTCTGAGTAATAACATGATAAACGGTCCGATGATGAGCTATTCAAAGATCTAAACCGATTAGCTTACAAAATAAATGTTAAAATTCGTGCGAATTAGACTGATTTTTCTTTATAACAATATACATAAATATAAACTTGCACAAATGAAAATTAATTGCCACATGTATGTAATCTAAATACTATCATATGTGAGGAACCGTACTTTCCCATGAGATCAATCTGTCTGTATACCGCACGTCCAAAAGAATACATCTAGAATCGAAGGATGCGTTGTACCTCTCGCCCATATAGGGGTTATTTGGTCTTTCGCCTAGAAATATCAAAGCATAATTTGGAGAACGAGCCGGAGTCATACCAGGACATGATCCATTGCTTGTGGTGTGTATTTTTGTTCGCAGTAGCTTGATTTATCCTAAAAAGAGATAGAGGTCGGTCTGTTGCATTTTACGTTTTGAATGCCTCTGCACAATTTTTCGTGTTGTTGGTTGCGAATATAAGCAATCTAGGAATCTTCCTCTGTTATAATAATAATTTCTTGTGGCTCATTGGCCTGGTGCAAGTGTTTCAATTGGACACCACTTCGGCGACTTTCGTGTCCCTAGCCTACCCTAGTTATCCAACCGGGGAAAGGGGACCTACAGCTTAACGTGGAATCTGAACCACGTTTCGTTTCTGGCGACTCCTCACATCGTTGAAAGGTGAAGGATGGGTTAAAGTGCAGACTGAAAATATCCGAGGTCCGACCGGGTTTTGAACCCGCGACCCTTCGGTTTCCAGTCAAGCACTCTACCCAAAGACCACCGGGCCCGACATCTTCTTCTGTTGACAGACCCTTTACCCTTTGGTGGTGTGTGTAGATGACTCTTGCGAATTGTCTGTTGGCGTCGTAAGATACGTTACTACTTTTGAGTTCTTTTGATGTGCACTGATGCATCTTTAGTCGAAGCTATGATTATTTAAAATACGGTACAGTATGTATTCTACAAGTTTATGCTAAATTGCTCTGGATGGTTAATAATAGTGTAGACTGTTATTACTATGGGTATATTCTGTAATGTTGGTGTGGTGTAATAAGAGTTGCATAACGATGACAGTGTTCTGTCTCTCCATTGTGAAGTTTTATCGGTTTCTCAGAGATACGCTGTGTGGTCGTTAATCTATGCATCGCCTTCTATCTGGAAAAAGCAACGTCGATGACTGGTTCGATTCTGCGGTTAGTATAGTCCTGACCCTAACTACAGGCGTTTATATTCTACTTCATCAGCTTTGTTTCTTAATCTAAACCCTGATCTAACTTTCAGAGGATCGATTGGTAAGATACACCAAAGCTATTGCATGTTGTACTTATCTGTGTGGCGTCAAAATGTCTGATCTATCAATGCGATTTCCTCTTAAACGTGGTTAGTCGCAGGAGTCGTACAACCTCGCAATGTGTTTGGATTTAAATACTTCTTCAGCTTCAATATTACACAAAAGCATAATTCGCCCAACATTCCGCTGCCTTAACAGAAAATCAATCGAAGGTTCTGTATTTCTTTGATCTGTGGGTCTATTTACCTTAAAAAAGGATAGAAGTGGCTCTGTTGTGTTTTAATTTACCGTAACTCTGCACATCTTTCACGATGCACAAGGAGACCTATAAACAACCTAGACGGATTGCTGATCTAAACTTTACCTTTTGTGTGCACAAATTATACATACAGACGTCACTTGTTGTTTGATGGAGAACATAAGACGAGTAGTACTATTTGTGTTGTGTGAGAGAAATGGTGGAACAATGTGTTCGCTATGTGAATCGCAGAGGATTCACTTGTGGTTGAGAGTTCAAGCTTGTCATTTAAATGGTGTAAATATTTGGAACTTGTCGTGTAGCATGTATCGGGATTTTCAGGGCTATCCGTTAGGGTGTTAGGGTGTACAAAAAGCAGTGATTAGGCTCAGAAGAGTCGTACAATAACGTTCTGGTTTTGATTTTAAATAGAAAGATCATGCAAAAAGCATATTTCGAGTACATTTGTTTGTCTTACTAGGTGTGGTTCGTTGTGTCCTAAAAAGGGTTAGATGTGGGTGTGCTGTGTTGTAATCCTATGGTTTTGATGTGAAAATCACCGATCAGTGGGTCGTCCTAGATAAAGGGTTAGAGTTGGATCTAATGTGTTGTAAGCTGTTGTAATATAGTATATTTTTCACGATGTGGGAATCATACGCATTCTAGGTTTCTTCCCCCTGTGGAAATAGCCTTTTACTCTTCTGAGGTGTATGTAGACAACCCTTATAAGGTGTTTGCTGTAGATCATAAGATCTGTAGGGGGATCGAAAGTGTTGAGGAGAACTCCAACATCTGTGTGATTACCTAAAATTTGTAATACTTTGCCTCTGCAACAGCTTTTTGTTGTAAAGACATAGCTTTCGGTGTAGAACGTTTCGTTTTTACAGGTCCATGGAAGTAGGAGAAAATACCGGAAGACAGTTTACGTATCAGAAGAACAATGCTTCGATCAGTAATCTGTTAGTTGGTCACCTTGGAGATGTACTTCTGTGCTGTTCTAGTCTACAGCTAAGCAAGCGTTCGTTTAAATCGATGTTGTTGGATATGTTGGTGTACACATCTTTGGAAGAGATGTTGTTAATTACGAAAAATATATAAGTTGTTAATTTAACGATTTAAGGTAAAAAGCTGCATAAAACTTGACAGCTAAAAACGTATCCAACTACGATATAGGTGAATATTCCCATACAGTTTATACAACAGTTACGTCAGATGTCAGCATATAACGGCCAAACATTGTAGACGTGAGTTATAAGGAAAATTTATAACAAAAATTTTATGTATTTTTTCGTATTATTTCATTTGTAATTAATTATATATGCAGGCGCTTGATAACGACAAAATGTTGAAACAGCTGTAACGCTATCGAATAAAATTAAGCAGGAATTCGGGACTTCATAACAATGTCATTCACCGTCATTTATGATACTGCAAAATGTTCAAATGTTCGTATAGCTTATGGGACTTAACTACGGGGTCATCAGTCCCTAAACTTACAAACTACTTATGAACTAGCTAATCCTAAGGACGGCACAAATATCCATGCCCGAGGGGGGATTCGAACCCCCGACCGTAGTGGCCGTGCAGACCGTGACTGGAGCGCCTCAGTCCCCTCGGCCACCGCGGCTGGCTATGATACTGCACGCCCAAGAATCAGGAAGTTAAATGTATATACTGGGTTTTATCGAAGTTTAATGAGACTCCATTTGTAGAGAACCACTAAATAACTTTCTGAAAGATATCATTTACCATTTCATCAGTTAATTCCTGTTCGTCAGGTGTGATAGCTGTACTTGTATCATTAGCAAAAATAACTAGCTTAGCATCTTCGTGAATGTAGAATGACAAGTCATTGATATATATTAAGAACAGCAAGGGACCCAAGAGTGAACCTTGTGGAACCCCATTTTTGATACCTCCCCAGTTACAGGAATTAATTGTTTCATCTATATCGTGTGAACTTCTTATTTTAACTTTCTGCGATCTTGGTTAAGTATGATTTAAACCATTTGTCCACTGCCCCCCTCATACCACAATACCTAACAGTTGATACAAATAAACAATCCCTGAGACGGATTTTCGTCTCAAATATGTGAAATACATTATTGATAAATATGAAGCATTGAATTGAAATTTGTTGTGAGTCCGGAAATCGAACCTGGACCTCCATGCTTACTACACAGACGTCTTAACCGTTAGACTACCACACCACTAACGGTTAAGACGCCTTGGAATAGTCGAAGTACGATTTCCCTCGACGTCACAACCTTAATCCAGCTTCTGTGTTCCAAAGATAATAGCCACTACTGCCAAGGCTGTCCATGCAGCGGAATGGCACCTCGGCAATGGACATATTGGAACAATCCTGTAAAGGTGATATAAATATCAATTTAATACAAATAAACAATCCCTGAAACGGATTATTGATAATGTCTTTGACATATTTGAGACGAAAATCCGTCTCAGTGATTGTTTATTTGTATTAAATTGATATTTATATCACCTTTACAGGAGTGTTCCACCATGCCCATTGCCGAGATGCTATTCCGCTGCATGGAGAGCCTTGGCAGTAGTGGCAATTATCTTTGGAACACAGAAGCTGAATTAAGGTTGTGACGTGGAGGGAAATCGTATTTAGACTATTCCAAGGCGCCTTAATCGTTAGTGATGTGGTAGTCTAACAGTTGCCGGGCGCCGTGGCTCCGCGCACACGGTCAGAGGGTAAACGCCCTTTGTAATAAAAAAGCTGAGCCAACCCTGCAACGAACAAACTGAATGAACGACAGCGAACCATAGATCTACAAAAAAACCGTTAAGACGTCTGCCATGTAAGCATGGAGGTTCGAGTTCGATTCCCGGCCGCACCACAAATTTTAATTCAATGCTTCAGATTTATCAATAATGACTTAATGGTTGAGTAAATAAATGTTTGTTGTGCACGCTTGGGTTTTCTACAGTAACAACAGAGAGTACAGAATAAACAAACACTCCGACCTGTGCGGCCTGCAGACAGCGCTCCATGAGGCGCGCGTGGAGCCGCAGCTGTTGCTGGGTGAAGGCGTCGCGCGCCAGCAGCGCCTCCAGCTGCTTGTCCTCCCTGAAGTTGCAGGGCCACAGCGCGTGCGCCTCCTGGAACTGTCGGCGAGTCCTGGGCGGCCTCCGAGGCACCTGCCGCACCTCCGGCCGGCCGCGCAGGCCCTCTGTGTCCAGCCCTGCACTGCGCAGGCGATCCAGGCACGACTCCGGAGTGTCCTCGCCCACGTAGTCCAGGATGATGTAGAAGTTCCTCACGCGCTTCAGGTGGTGCAGCGACGGGATGGGCCTCACCGCGCACAGCTCCTTGATCAGCTTCCCAGTCAGCTTGCGGTTCTCGATGAGGTCCACGTAAACGTCGACGAGCGGAGGAGCGGTTTCCAGATCATTGGGTCCCAAAACTGGTATGGGATGCGGAATATCTGGTGACTTATCCGAGACCGAGGTCGCTCCATCACTGGAAGGCTCGTCGCTGGGTGTCGTCGAAACTGGACAGTCTTCCGATCCCATGAGTACCTGGAGATGACAAGTTGAAAGTTATGCTCCATACTCACTAATCTGAACAATATAGTCGCCAATAAACAACTGACTAGCTGACCTGTGCGAATAATTCGCACACCATTCTGATGAGTCATAAGTAGGTATGATAGTAATGGAGAAAGGACAGATGCAAGTACAAATACATAAAAGATAATAAACAGCTTGTACAAAAAGCGGACAGTAGTTATCAGAGCTGAAGGGCATGAAAGGGATGCAGTGATTGGGAAGGAAGACAGGGTTGTAGCCTTTCTCCACTGCTATTCAATTTGTACATTGAGCAAGCTATAAAGGAAAGCAAGGAGAAATTTGGAGAAGGAATTAAAGTTCAGGGTGAAGAAATAAAAACCTTGCGTTTTGCTGAAGACATTGTAATTCTGTCAGAGACAGCAAAGGACCTGGAGGAGCAAATGAACGAAATGGACAGTGTGCTGATAGGAGCATATAAGATGAAAATTAACAAGAGCAAAACTAACTTAATAGAATGCAGTCTTAGAAAATCAGGCAATGCTGAAGGAATAAGATTAGATAACAAAACAATAAATGTGGCAGATTAGTTTTGTTACTTGGGCAGTAAAACAACACACGGTGGTCGCAGTACACAGTATATAAAATGCGAATGACAATGGGAAGAAAAGTGTTTTTGAAAAAGGGATATTTGTTAACATCAAATATTAATTTAAGCTTAAGGAAGTCCTTTCTGAAGGTATTTCTGTGGAGTGTTCCCTTGTATGGAAGTGAAGTGTGAACAGGAAGAGGATACGGACTTTTGAAATGTGATGCTACAGAAGAATGCTGCATATTAGGTGGGTGGATTGCAGAACTAATGAAGAGGTACTGATCAGAATTGGGGAGAAAAGGAATTTCCCGCATACCTTGACTAAGAGAAGGGATCGATTGGTAGGATATATTCTTAGACATCAAGCAATCGTGAATTGAGTATTGGAGGGAAGTGTGTGAGGTAAAAATCGCAGAGGGAGACCAAGAGATGAATATAGTAGGCAGATACGAATGGATGTAGGTTGTCGTTCTTATGAGGAGATGAAAAGGCTCGCTCAGAATAGAGTAGGGTGGAGAGCTGCATCAAACCAGTCTCCGGACTGAAAAGCACAACAACTACAATAAACTTTCAATAGGAGTTACAAATATTAGTCTCTTTGTAAGAAAATTTATATAATTAAATACAATATAATTAATTGTGAAACATATAAAAAAATCAGATATTGATTTCCTCATGTGTATTTTATTTTTTGATAACTTGTTTATTCTACAAAACTTCTTTGAAAACAATGTTAGTAGTTATAATGTGATCATCGTTTACTTTTTCGCTGTATGTGTCTTTAACAGAAATACAAATATCAGTGAATGAGCGAGCTCGTGAAAAAGCCACATATAAAAAAACAGGTTCTGGTATATATAATCCTGCCCTTTGAAGCGTCAGACCTTGTGCTTTGTTTATGGTCATAGCGAAGCCTACTTTTATTGCAAATTGTCTAATCATTTGGTAAGGCATGGTTGGATCAAAAGGTGTGCGTTTATTGTGTAAAGAATCTTAATAACTGCAAGAGCTGTCGTGCCTGTCAGTTAAATTAAAGTATTTGTGTATTTTTCGTCGTTACATCGACGTGTATAACCGAAATCGTGTAATAAATTATACTTGCATCATAGAAGGTCTTTGGCTTGTATCAAAGAAGGTCTTTGGATGGCATAAAGAATGAACCACTGCAAGAATTGTCGTCCATGTTAGTTAAAAAGATTGTCCATAGATGACACCTTCTACATTGCCTTTATATCGGCCGCGCAAACAAAGTTGATAGCGCGGTAGCTGATGGCATGACCGTAAATACATGTCCCATATACGATCGTTCGCCGGTAATCATTTTACATTGTACGAACAGTACCTTTTTTTCTTTTTTTTTTGGGGGGGGGGGAACAATGACTTTAAACTATGTGTGTATTTTTCGTCATTATTGGACAACGAAACCTTGGAAATGATACTTCAATTATTAATTTTGGATAAGTAATGCGGGAGATATGGCGCACCCACAAAAAAACCCGATCAGAAATTTTATATATATGTGATTCTGTTATTTAACCAACGGAGAGTCAAACAACTTCCATCCTAAGTATCTGGGCGTTACACTTGATATGTTCCTAACCTACGAAACATATCTTTGGCCAGATACCAAAAACACGAAATAATATTATTAGAAAATTGTCATCAAGTTCTTGGAGTGCAGATGCATTCACACTACGAACAACAGCAATATCAATAGCCGGCCGCGGTGCCCGAGGGGACTGAGGCGCTCCAGTCACGGTCTGCACGGCCACTACGGTCGGGGGTTCGAATCCCCCCTCGGGCATGGATATTTGTGCCGTCTTAGTTCGTAAGTAGTTCATAAGTAGTTTGTAAGTTTAGGGACTGATAACCCCGCAGTTAAGTCCCTTAAGCTTAACAAACATTTGAACAATATCAATAGTCTACACCAAAGTTTTTTCAACCTGTGGGTCGCGACCTCCAGGGGGTTCGCAAAATCGTGCTCGGAAAGTCGCCGTCACAGAGAAGGAAGTTCTTCAACCATAATATAACTAGGGGTTCAGTAACACAAAAACGTATACCTAAGTGAAATTTATATAATGTTAGGAGTTCCTTGTGTAACAATACTTGTGTATTGGCCGTAGATACAGTGTATTAATGATTAATAAGGCCAATGCCTTAAAACTATTTTCAGGAAACAATTGATAGGTAAAAAAAACGTGATATAATAAGGAATTATGATAAATTCGGGGGGAGGGGGATCTACTTCTTTACAAATTGTCTATATAGTGGGACGTTTCTAATGTTCTAATGTTTGTAATTCTATGGGACCAAACTACGTTGGTCATCAGTCCCTATTCCTACAAACTACTTAAACTAAGTTAAAGCAACATATGGCGGACAGATGGAGGATTCGAACATCCGACTCAGGAGGCCGCGCGATCGTAACGTGGCGCTCCAGACCGCTCGGCTACTCCCGCACGGCTGAGACCTTTCTTAATAAGCGTAATTCGCTTCTGGAACTTACCTGAAATACGAAACACTCGTTAAGAAAATGTTGAGATGTTTGTAAAGATATGGGACCAAACTGCAATGGTCATCTGTCACTAGAGTTACAAGAGGCCTCCAACCTTCGACGGTGAGCAGCCGGGCACTCCTCAGCAAGGCGGATTAGAGAGCACGGGCATTCCCGCGCGGCACACTCGCTAAGCAAAATATATTGTTCTGTGGTTGGAATGTTCAAATGTTTGTAGAGCTTATGGGACTTAACTACGGGGTCATCAGTCCCTAAACTTACAAACTCCTTATGAATATTGTCAAACGAGATAGAATGGCTGGCCAGTACTTACCTTTGTGCTGTACCGCCGATAGTAACACAAATGAAGAAACAGAAAAAAGGGGACAAAAAGGACAAGCTTTCGGAACACAGTCCTTCATCAGGTGGGAGAGAAGGGAAGAAGAAAGGATGAGAACGGAAGGGAAAAGTAATTCACCTTTCCATCCTTTCCCTTCCGTTCTCATCCTTTCTTCTTCCCTTCTCTCCCACCTGATGAAGGACTGTGTTCCGAAAGCTTGTCCTTTTTGTCCCCTTTTTTCTGTTTCTTCATTTGTGTTACTATCGGCGGTACAGCACAAAAGTAAGTACTGGCCAGCCATTCTATCTCGTTTGAACAATATTTATCATCTCTGAGGAGAATTTTCATCATTAATCGAAAACTACTTATGAACTAAGTTATACTAAGGACGGCACAAATATCCCTACCCGAGGGGGGATTCGAACCCCCGACCGTAGTGGCCGTGCAGACCGTGACTAGCGCGCCGCAGACCGCTCGGCCACCTCGGCCAGCTTTTTCTGTGGAAATCATTTACAAATATACTCATGTGTTACACTCCAAAAAATACACACAAGAAACTTCATACAACAATTTAAAAGAAATCTGTAGCTAAATAAAGATTAAATATGTTTCCTTTGAGATAATAAAGTTTTGTTACCGTTCGTGAGGATGGCGGGGGAGGGGAGGGGAGGGAGATATTTTTATTTGGAAGGGGGTCCCAAGAATATTTTTACTTCGAAGGGGGGTCGCATATTCGGAAAGGTTGAAAAACAATGGTCTACACCACTGCAGAATGCTATGCTCCGTTCTGGCAGAGTAACAACCATGCCAACAAGGAAGACGTATGGAGCGGTTTAAAGCGTCTCGCTGCGGAGCGCAAGGTTGCTCGCCGTGGAGATTCGAGTCCTCCCTGTGTGTGTTTGTCCTTAGGTTAGTTTACCCTGGTTGAAGTATTTTGTAAGCTGTGGACTGATGAGCACGCAATTTGGTCCGATAGATTTACAAAAAAAAAAAAAAAAAAAAAAAAGACCGGACATTGATGAGTACCCAACGGCTTGTTTCGCATGATAAATGTCCTGATTCCATATGTTTTATCACACAAATGAAAATATTCACTCATGCAACGAAAATGTGTTCTTGTACAATATTTTACTGACGTGATTAGGCAGGTGTTTTACAGCTGCTAGATACTTTTGAAAATTTCTTGTGTTTGACCAGAATCCGTTTATTAGTTTAGCCAAAAGCTACCGGTTTCTGTCGTTAGACCCTTATCAAGCGTCAACAGAGCATAAACAAGTGATTATGGTATCATATCACAATGTAGAAAATATAAGAACAAAAGAAAGTGTATAGCTTGCAGTTTACAAAATTAACCACCAAGTACGCAAAGAATCAGCACATTACTCAATGTGCTGTCACTTTGCGTTTAAGAAGTTTGTAAGCCAAGGGACTGATAGCCTTAGTATTTAAGTCCCATAGGATTACAAGCATTTGAGCACAACAAGTACATTTATTCCATTGTGATATAGCACAGTCAATGTATTCATGCGAAAAGGTTTGAGGTTGCCTGCGGAACAATGATTTTATAAGAGACGAGCACTTCTCTGCCAAAATTAAGAAGTTCATAGCCGTCGATCTCCTTGTGGCAAATATGCGTGTGTGTGTGCTGAAGTTTCAGCAGCGTAGACCAAACAACATTGTGATGTTATGTATACGCTGCAGAAGTTTCCCTGTGCAGCTATCGAATTTAAAAACTTAAAATACCCAGATGGAAATGAAACTATTGACGGTTACGTACACTAATACTTTGAGGACATGAGACCTATAAGATCAAGCAAATTTAGCAGCAGTGAGGACGAGGGTTTTTTTTTTTTTATTTTATTTTTTTATAGCAAACCAGCTTAGACTAAGCAATTAACTCATTATCATAGACGTTGGGACACAGATAAGATTGACGTCAGCGATATACGTAACCTGTTAGCCATATTTTATTCCACAGCTGTTCTGTATGACAAGGGGGAGCCATTACTAATAAATCTTAATATAGCGTTGATAAACGTGGAACCGAAATTTCTCATCTTCAGTCCTGTTTACTGCCGAGAAAGGAGGAGGGGGGGGGGATTTCATCGGTAGCACTATTACTGCGATATGATAAGGACACGGCTGGCAGAATTCAAATGTTCAAATGTTTGCATACAGATGCCAATTCATGATAATAAGAATTGTATTTTAATTACGAAAAACTTGAAACATTGCTGCCAATCTAACTACAAGAGGTCTACATTATTTTGTAAAAAATTGTAATATTTCGTACGCAATTTTACCTGCACTGATATTTTCTTCGGCAGTCCTAAATTTAGCGCAGGCGAACGCGTAACAATGCCAGCGCTCTACGTAAATGGGTTAACAGATCGTTACTCATCAAGGCCTGAGTTTGAATCAGTCGCTTCATTGTTCCGTCCTGACAGCGGTTTTGTATCAGTCAGCATTCTCGTCAGTTGTCGACATCAACTCATTTTGCAAAACGAAAAATTGAAACACGTAAACGCAGCATCCTCTCTATTGAAAAGTACGTTACAAAAGGTTATTCGATACTAGCTTGCAGACGTGGAATGGCCGAGCGTTCTAAGGCGCCTTGCTGCGGTGCGCGTGTTTGCTCGCCGTCGGAGATTCGAGTCGTTCCTCGGGCTTGAGAGTGTGTGTGTGTGTTGTCCTTAGTGAAAGTTAAAGTAGTTTGTAAGTCTAGGGACTTAACACCATAGCAGTTTTGTCCAATAGGCTTATAAACATTTGAACATTTTATAGTAGTTTCTTACGAGTGTGGGATAGAAGGCCCCGCCGCGGTGGAGTAGCGGTCTAAAGCGTCTCGCTGCGGAGCGCGCGGTTGCTTGCCGTGGAGGTTCGAGTCCTCCCTGGGGCATGGGTGGGTGTGTTGTCCTTAGGTTAGTTTAACTAAAGTAGTTTAAGTAGTTTGTAAGCTACGGACTGATGACCACGCAGTTTGCTCCGATAGATTTACAAACATTTGAACATACAAGGCCCACGTGGTACTCCCTTCACGTTTTATAGTTCTGAGCCGTGAATCCTATTTCAATCACCTGGATGAGAATTACGGTTTTCAGGGAATACGAAAATGAAATACTTCGACCTTCAGGAACAGTGACGAAGCTTAGCACCAGAAAAATGTTTGTTAGTTGTCGGTAAGTAGTGCCGATCTCAGTAACTGCAGAGGAGTTGTAAAAGTTGTACAACTGTATTTTTCCCTTTTGACGATTAAGAGTACTACACGAATGTTTCATATAACGTCTTTTTATATGTACGAAAGTTTAGAAAAGTAAATCAGTACATTCTGAACCTTTCGTTATTTATATCTACATTGGTAAATAAATGCATGCTTTGTATATTCTTAAGTGCCGTACAGTTTAGCTATCTTGACCAAATATAAACAACTTTCTTTCAGTACATAGACACTATGAAGTGAGGCTGAGAAATAGCTTTGGCTTCTACATAGTCTCTAAAATATTGGAGAAAATCAGCTAGAAATGTATTTACTGTCTCAGGGTGGGATACGACACACAAACATTGCCTTATAATGATCGTGCGCTATCTTTTGCATCATTCTATTAATACGTGCACAACAAAATTTAAGTACCGATTTTTACAAATTAACTATACGAGGATGACAATGAAACTTACGTAATTCGTCCACTAATTTGGTGCAGACGTGCACAAAACAAAAGTCATGTGTGTATTCAAATATGTTCAAATGTCTGTAAATCTATGGGACTACTTTGGTTATTAGTCCCTAGGCTTACAAACTAGTTATTCTAAGTTAAACACTACAAAGACACCCATGCCCCAGACAGGACTCGAACCTCCGACGGCGAGCAACCGCGTGCATCTGGATGGAAGTTTGCACTCTTCAGTTCTTTATGTAGTGTTGCTTAGGTCGTCCGTTAGGTGTTCTGCCGACGACTTCAAGTGTGTGACCCGTCTTGGCTATAGAATCATCACTGGCCCGTAGAACATGCCCAAACCATCAACAGAGGGCTCTCGCGCATCTCGTCTTGGATTGGTGCAATTGTTTCCTGATTCCGTCGTTGGAAAGTGATATAGCCTACTGAAGCCTGCTGTCCACCTTAGCATCTTCGTTTCTATTAGGCGGCGTTCTGCTCAACTGTAGTCGGCCAGCACTCGCAGCCGTACAAGACGACTGGTCGGATGCCAGTGCGGTAGATTTTTTATGTTAAGCTGTCTTTCGGCCTGCGGTCGCACGTGACTCCGGTTGTTGTTCACCACTTCATCCAGGTTGCCTGAGTTCTGGAGTTGACCTCTTAGGTGAATCGGCCGTTCACCATTAATCACGGTTCCCATTTCATGTTTGTCTGACGTCATGTACTGCTGTTTTCTTCAGTTTAAGACGTAAGCCATTTTGCCCCAACTGATCACTCGATTCTTGCATTTGTCTTTGCAAAATGTCACAGTTCATATCACGCATTATCATCTCCAGCTATGATAATACTTGGATATCGAAAGTTGAAATGCTACCAAATTCTGTGTAACGTGCCGATGAGGAACTATGCTAAAAATACAACACGAAAATATGACGATGCGTGAAATCACATCTAGGGACGTTCACGTTTAAATGGTTCATTTCCAGTAACACACGCATACTGGCTACTTACAATGCCACAACTGACAGGTCAATCGTTTACTTTTCTGGAAGAGTAACATTATGCCCATTTTCTACCTTTATCATCACACTTTATGTAATCTTGAATAAAAATAATTATGGGTATTTCGTGGCGTCACTGAAAAAGAAAACCCTTAGCTAAGTGACTAACAAAGTTCTACTTCTGAGATGGTGAAGAAGGACAGGGTCAATCGAAGAAAGCCGCGGTGGAGTAGCCGAGAGGTCTAAAGCGCCCCACTTCGGAGCGCGCGGTTGCTCGCCGTCGGAGGTTCGAGTCCTCCCTGGGGCATGGGTGTGTGTGTTTGTCCTTAGGTTAGTTTACCTAGGTTTAAGTAGTTTGTAAGCTACGGACTGATGACCATGCAGTTTGATCCTATAGATTTACAAACATTTGATTTGAATCGAAGAAACAGGAGCCGGGACGGCTTAGTTGTTTAAAAAATTGCTTTCAGTAGGTCTCGAACCCACTTCCTTTGACACTGCAGCGCGATGGCACTTACCACATGGCTATTCATACTAGCTGGAGAGTTGTGACTTCATTATTATTGATAATCGCATCTTCTGAAGGCTTTTACAATCGATATCTCTTTAATTTATAGTTATAAGATATTTCACCATATATGGCATGTTTTTGATGAATTTTCAATAGGCCAAAAACAAGCAGGAAGGGTGGATTTTGCCTTCATGGAGCATTTGTGCAAGCGCAAGGCGATGTGCGCAGTAGGTCCATTGCCTTGGCTCGGGACCATTCGTTTCGTAACCGCCAGAGCTCGAGTAGCCAGGAGTTGGTGTCTGTAGCAGCTCCAGAGCCAACGTTGAAAGCGGCGATTCCCATCGCCCCTCCCTGCCGCGGGAGCGCCCATATGTTGCCTCCAGAGGGTTCAGAAGACGATTTGAACCTCAGCCGCATATGCCCCCTGGAATGCTGCGGCCACTGCCACCTATATTAGACTGCCGAGCTACGACTCGTATACTTGCTGTCTCCGAGACATAAAACGATTCTCATGCAATAAGAATACTTTGAATGAGCATATAAAATGATCTGATAGAAAAACGAAACGATTTTCAGAAGGCTTTGGACACCGTACGTCACCAACGGTTTTTAATCAAATTGCGTGGTTATGATATATCGCCCCAAATTTGCGATTGGATAGGGAATTTCCTGTCAGAGAAGATACAGTTCGTAGTAATCGATGGTAAGGCATCGACTAAAACAGAGGTGATATCGAGCGTTCCACAGGGTAGTGTTATTGGTCCTCTGCTGTTCCTTATTTACACAAACGATTTAGGGGAAAATCTAAGTAGTTCTCTTATGTTGTTTGCAGATGACGCCGTCATTTACCGTCTAGTGAAATCATCGGAAGATCCAAACCACCTGCAGAACGATCTGAGTAAAATATCAGTATGGTGTAAAAATTGCCAAGTGACTCTAAATAATGAGAAGTGTGAAGGCGTCCACATGAGTACGAAAAGAAATGCGTTAAACTTTGTTTACAAGATAAGTCAATCAAAAGTGAAGGTCGTAAACTCCACAAAATACCTAATTATTACTATTACATCAGACTTAAAGTGCAAACAACACGTAGATTATGTTGTGGGAAAGGCGAACCAGAGACTGCGTTTTATTGGCAGAATAATTAAAACATGGAGCAGAACTAAAAAAGAAACTGCATACACTACGCTTGCCCGTCCATTTTTGGAGTATTGCTGCCCAGTGTGGGATCCTTATCAGGTGGGTTTGACGCAGGACATGGAAAGAGTGCAAAAAAGGGCAGCTCGTTTCGTATTGTCACGATAGAGGGGAGTCAGCGTTACGGAAATTATACAGGATCTGGGATGGGACTCATTATAACAACGGCGCTTATCGCTGCGGCGTGGGCTACCTACGAAACTCCAATCGCCAACATTCTCCTCCCAATGCGAAAATATATTATTGACTCAAATAGGTAGAAATGATCATCAGAATAAAATACGGCCGCGGTGGACTAGCCGAGCGGTCTAAAGTGTCTCGCTGCGGAGCGCGCGGTTGCTTGCCGTGGAGGTTCGAGTCCTCCCTGGGGCATGTGTGTGTGTGTGTGTGTGTGTGTGTGTGTGTGTGTGTGTGTGTGTGTGTGTGTGTGTGTGTTTGTCCTTAGGTTAGTTTACCTAGGTTTAAGTAGTGTGCAAGCTACGGACTGATGACCACGTAGTATGGTCCGATAGATTTAGAAACATTTGAATAAAATACGAGAAATCAGAGGTCGAACGGAAATTCAGGTGTTCTTTCTTCTCGCGCGCTATTCGAGAATGGAATGGGAGATAAAATAGTATAACGGTTGTTCGATGAACTCTCTGCCAGGCACTTAAATGTGATTTGCAGAATATCCCATGTAGATGTTTATGTAGAAATGATATTTTAAGACAAATTTTTATTTTATTTTTTTATCTCCTTTTTCTTCACGGCGAGCTTTTTTTCGTGGGGTTCACTGAACCAGTGAACATAAAGAACGCGCCGCCACTGGTTAAATAAAACAACACGTATACAAAGCAGCGTCGTTTACAGGAATCGTTCAAAATGACTCGGTTTGCGAATAACCTGTAACGGGAAGTTTGGAGGCCGGGTTCCCGGAACGTATGGCCACGTAGTAAGGCAGGGCGGTGCGCGGCATCTGTTGTCGGCGTGGCTGCGCTATTTGTAAGGCGTCGTGGCGGCGTTATTAGTTGGCGGCGGGGCGCTACGTGCGCCGCCTGCTAGAGGAGCAGACACGTGCCGATCGCTCCCCTCCCCCACTCATCCGCCCCCGCCACGCCAGATTACACAGCCGCCTCTGGCACCTGCTCAAAGCTGGCTTCCGCGGATTCCTTCGAATCGCGAGGCGGATCTCTCGTTATTACAGGTTATTACGGTGTTAAGCGCTGGCGGCGCGTCCTACGTGTTCACTGGTTCAGAGAACCACCACAAAAAAAGCTCGTCGTGAAAAACAAGTAAATAGATTAATTAAATAAAAAGTATCAACAAGTAACACAATTACTTGAGACATTGTCTCGTTATACCAAAGGTGTTAAATATAAGGAGAGGCATTGGATTAAAATTTATGCTGTGGCCGGGATTCGAACCCCAGCGCCTCCTAATAACTAAGTAGGCGCTTTAGACCACTCAGCTAACACAGCGCTGCAGCTTGTTGTTGTTGATTGTTTTAAGGGGACTAAACAACTAGGTTATCAGTCCGCTGTTCCTAGCTGTCAATAAAGTAAAGATAAAACAATGCCCTGAAAATGACACCACACAAAAGGGCAGGTGGACAATGGACAAGCCACTGACAATACAAAACGAAGACACACAGAATAAGTAAAAGAAAGTCACGAATAAAACTGGATAGTAGAGTACCTTGGCTGGCTGATCACAAAGAAAAAACAGGATGAGCCAGCCACACTGCACACACTAAAAACGCCTAAGGGCGCGAAAAGGTAAAAAGCTGGGTTGGTGGTGGCCTATCAGGCCACAGCACCCACGGTTAGATAGATTTATAAAAACCAGCTGCGCGGATAAAACTTTTTGTTAGCCATAGAGGCTAAAACTAAGGGTAGTGCGTCTGGAAGATTAAAAGAGTGCCGCAGATTGGCTAAAATCGGACAGTCCATCAAAAGATGGGCCACTGTCATTACGACACCACATCGACACACGGGCGGGGGCTCACGGCGAAGGAGATACCCGTGGGTCAACCACGTGTGCCCAATACGGAGGCGGCAGAGGACAACCGCCTCTCGGCGGATCGGACGCAGTGAAGACTTCCACAGGGCTGTGGACGGCTTCACTGCCCAAAGCTTGTTTGGCGCATTCGCCATAGCCCACTCGGCGCTCCAAGCCTCGCGCACCTTCCGATGCAACACCAATTTCATATCAAGTTCCATGACGCCAATATCAAGCGGTGGTTCCATAGTGGCCTGCTTGGCTAAGCGCTCTACTTGTTCATTCCCTTGGATGCCGACGTGGCCCGGGGTCCACACAAAGACACCAAAACGGCCTGATCGGCTTAGAGAGTGAACAGTATCGTGGATCGACCGTACCAATGGCTGGCGAGAAAAACACTGGTCGATCACTCAGGGAGTCAGAACAGATGACAAATGACCCCCTGGGGCACGCTTTGAGGTGTTGCAGAGCCCTTAGAATGGCGACCAGTTCGGCAGAGAAAATGGTACTCTCACCCGGCAGAGAATGCTGTTCCACATGGTCGTCATGAAGAAACGCATACCCAGCACGGCCGTCTACTATGGAACCATCTGTGTAGACGGGTTTTGCGGCATGGAACGAGTCTAGGAGTTGTAGAAACTCGTGGCGGAGATGTCTAGCGGAAACCGAGTCCTTTGACGTACAGGACAGATCCAGACGGAGCTGCAATCGAGGAATAGACCAAGGAGGGTTTCGAAAGGAATAGTGGAACATGGTAGGGAGTGGAGAGGATGCGAGGGACGACAGAAGGGAACGAGCACGGACTGAGATCGGGTAACCCGTCGTGGAGGAATAACAGCGTTGCAGCCAAAGCGACTACACGGACTGTCTTAAAGAGAATGTTGTGTCAAGGAATTGTATTATTTATTGATATTTATATCACCTCGGCCGGAGGAACAACGCGGGATAGTTCCTATTCGCGTTCTTTGCTGGGGTGCTATTCCAATGTAGGAGAGCCCTGGCAATTTGATACGAATTTCACAGGGAACATGAGGCAGAATAATTAAAGTATGTGGTGTGGAGGGAGACATGCTTTAAGAGGGTCCGTGTAGGTGCTTTGGCTACAACGCTGTGTTAGCTGAGTGATGTAAAGCACTTACCAAGTAAGTAGGAGGTCCCGCGTTCGAATCCCGGCCACAGTACAAATTTTAAATCAATGCCTCTACTTAACTTTAATGCCTTTTTAAATAAAAATTGTTTTTAAACTATCATTCTTCGTTTCGTTCTTTTATCAGATCATTTTATATGCACACTCAAAGTATTCTTATCGCATGGCAAACGTTTTAAGTCGGGGATACAGCACGTATACGAGTCGTAGCGCGGCTGCCTAATATAGGCAACAGTGACCGCGGCGTTGCAATGCGCATGCGCAGCTGAGTTTTGGGTTGTCTTCTGAACTCCACGGAAGCAGCATATGGGCTCTCCCATGGCAGGGAGCGGCGAGGGGAAACGCCGCTTTTAACATCGGCGTTGCAGCTGGTAGAGACACCAGCTCCTGGCTACCCTAGCTCGACTCACGAATGGTCCCGAAGCAAGACTAAGGAGCTATAGTAGAACCCCTCTAATCCGACCTGTCTCTCCGGTTAGTCCGACCACGATTAGGCTCGCGAGTCTGTGCCGGCTTGTCACTGACTGGACGCCTGTCGGGCCATTGTGGCGGTGTCTACCTATTGTTATACTGTACGTTGTTGTGCACTTTTAGCCTTTGTTGGGATTAAAAACGTCGTTGTTTGCTTTATTCCGTGTTCTCTACAGTACGTATTGCATTCACTGTATGGCCGGCCGCGGTGGCCGAGGGGACTGAGGCGCTCCAGTCACGGTCTGCATGGCCACTACGGTCGGGGGTTCGAATCCCCCCTCGGGGATGGATATTTGTGCCGTCCTAGTTTGTAAGTAGTTCATAAGTTGTTTGCAAGTTTAGAGACTGATGACCCCGTAGTTAAGTCCCATAAACTATACAAACATTTGAACATTTTTTTCACTGTATGTACAGTTGTCTGTTTACCAACGTGTCTTCATTCAAACGCAAAAACCCGTAGCTCTTTCACTAAATGACAATTTAGTAGTGCTACAAAGACTTGACAAAGGAGAATCGCTCCGAAAAAATGGCAAAGGAAGTGAATGAATTAAGAATTGGAGGAAGAATCGGAAAGACATTGAATCCTATACGGTTACGATTGATGATGAAAACACTGAAGAATGGCAAAACATTAAAAAAGCCTAAAATTAAACTGCTTGATAACGTACTATGAATGTGTTTTTGTCAAGAAATAAGGAAAGGAACGCCAATTCTCAAAGAAAAAGCGATAGTTTTGCACAAAAAACTTGATGCCGAAAGTAAATTTCTTGCCAGTGAATGCTGGATTGATTGTTGGAAAACTCGTCATGGTGGCGGCTTTGTTTCTACAGTACTGTAATTTGTTTGTGGTTTTTCCTTTTTAACATCAATACACATTATAGTGTCTGTAGACGTTTTTTAGTTAATATATTGTTTGACACTATGTAGAAAACATCTTTTTATATTACTGTACACGCCATTTAGTTCTTAAATCGTTTAAATTTTGTACTAAATATCTTTTTATATTTTTGCGATAAGTATTAGATTTTTCAGATAATCCGACTTTTTTTTCGTTCCGACCATGGTCTCGCTCATTAAGGTGACGGATTAGAGGGATTCTACTGTACCGCATACCTCGCCTTGCGCATGCGCAAATCCTCCATGAAGTCAACATCCGCCTCCTTTTTGACGAATTGAAGATTCATTACAAACACGCCATATTCGGTAAAATATAACTATAAATTAAAGACATGAACTGTAAAAAGATAGGATTATGAACAATAATGAAGTCACTACTCTCCACTTAGCAAGAATAGTCGTGTGGTTAGAGTCATCGTTCAGTGCTGCCCAAGGTATTGAGTTCGACACCGACTGATATCAATTTCTTGAAACTTAATCTTCTTTTTAACAGATACTGGTAGAACAATGACTTTTGTATTCTTACTTGCCACATATACTTCGGACGTTTTTATAAATGTGTCGCAATTTTGTGGGTAAATGATATTTACACTCTTCGTTTTAACAAATATTTAACTGTTTGGAAAGATGTGAAGCAGCACGGCCTTTGCGCATATGTCAGGTCAGGAGGGGTTGATGTCTACAGTGTCATGTGACCCGAAGGTACCTTGTCACTTCATCGTAACAGATTCATTGTGTTACAGTCACTTGACTGTAATCAGTGCTTTACTGTTCATGTGCTTATTAATATCATCTTGGTGTTTATTATCAATGAAAAATGAACAACGTTATCTTTTAGGAACAAATTACTCAGCTTTAAGCTTTGAAGAGAAATGTGACATAAAGAAGGTTGGTAGGCCGACTCCTCAGTTCGAGTTGAAGCAAGCGCAAACAAGCCGTGTAACGAAAATATATCTACATGGGGGAGGGGGAGAGGACGGGGGTGCTATCCCCCGGCGCCACGTCAAGATCGGGTACTGAAAGAAGATAAGGCCCAGACATCTCAAGTACCACCCGACACTGGTGCTAAAAGAAGGCAAGTGTTTAGTGTTACCTCCTCCCTTGCAGTATTACTAACGTATAAATTAGAAAGTCACTATGCAGACATCGGCGTTCTGGCCCTAGAAAAACCAATCGACACACTTTAGCGGTCAGAGTACACCAAATCAAGTTTTATTGTCGTTCATAAGCGCGAGTGTTGCAAACTCCAGCGGTCTTTGCAACTTCAGCTTGCTGTTTACATCGTCAAATAGAAGCAGTACAATAGTTAAGATACTGTATAAGTCGAGATTCATTGCACTTTAACTCACCCAACATTTTTTAACATATTATTTCAGCACGTAGAAACGGTTGAGGTATAAGAATTCCAAGTGGGTACATTCACCACAACAAACCGCTTCTCACATGTTTCATAGGGTAAGTGGACAGGCGTACTTTTTCTGAACCCAGGGTGCGCGCGTTCCAATACCACTGGAATCAATTTATTTTTATTGTTTTAGACCTCTTCCAGGTAATATTTTACACATTAATTCGCTAAACATTGTGCAGTTGTAGGCATTTATAAGTTTCTGGGAGGTTCTATTTTATAATACCCTAATATTTAATCAGATGCCGGCCGCGGTGGCCGAGGTGATTGAGGCGCTCCAGTCAAGGTCAGCACGGCCACTACGGTCGGGGGTTCGAATCCCCCTTCGGGCATGGATATTTGTGCCATCCTAGTTCGTAAGTAGTTCATAAGTAGTTTGTAAGTTTAGGGACTGATGACCCCATAGTTAAGTCCCATAAGCTTAACAAACATTTGAACATTTTTTTTAATCAGATTCACACGTGTTCAAAGTAATGATATTGAAAATGTCGATTGGGGAAAAATGATTTCCAGCGATGAGTGCACAATAGAGTCCACAAGCAGTGATCCTGTTTACCGCACAGATAGGCCACATTCCCGAAGTCGATTTCGGAGTGTTGGTGTTGATATGGCGCATCCAGTTGCTGCCTGGAGGGTGCGCTGCAGTTGAATTGTATTCAGCCTCCCACCTCGACGACAGAGATACGAGGGGGATTTTGTCATCAAAAATTTATTTACAAAATTACTCCAGTAACCTTGAAAATACATTACATGCGATGCACTTGTCAAGTCTCTTTTCCTACTGTTGGAAGCATGTTTGGAACTCTTCAAGGTTGACATTGTCCAGTGCCCTTTGCGAAGCTGTTTTTACCGCCTCCACATCATCATAACGCTCCTCTTTTAGCCTTTTTTTGTGGAAATAGAAAAATGTCGAAAGGGGCTAGGTCTGGCGATTACGGAGCGTGGGGAACGACAGACCACCTCTAGTGGGTCATTCGTAAGACCGTGTGTGCTGGATCGTTGTCGATGCAGAAACCAGTCACATGATCACCAAAGATCCGGGCGTTTCCTCCTCACATCCTCTCGCAGACGCCTTAAAACATGTAAACAAAAGTGCTGGTTAACAGTCTGGCCAGGGGGTACGAATTCCCGATGCACAATTCCACGAATTGCGTCCAGAACGAGCTTGGTCTTCCACACTCATCACACCACGTTTAAAGCGCCCAAACCACTCTAAAACCTATGTGCGGTTGATAGCGTCCTCCTGGAAAGCTTCCCGAAGCGTTTGGTGTGTCTCCGTTGCAGTTTTTTAAGCAGGAAACAAAATTTCACACACACACTTTGTTCTTTTAAAGTTTCCATAACGACATCGCAGGGGTAACCCGCCAACTATCAGTGAAGCACAGCCTGGCATTGCTTTTATGTTTTTAACCAAGACTTGACGCCTAGTGACGTCTTATTTATTTTTATTGTGTGATATGCATGCCAGTATGCATAAGGAGGTACATAATGCACCTGTTTAATCAGTCTGTCTAGTTCTCTTCCTTGAAGATGGTTTATAACCGAAACCGGTAGAAGTTTGGAAAAATAATAAACTGCTGATGGTTTACAGTATGCATTTCCTCAAATATCTTACGGCTGTTGAACCTTATCTCAATAAAAATTTGAACAATATCACACTTGCACGTTCAGCTCTACACTAACGCCGTCTGTACAGTTGTTTCATGAAGGTCCCTACTAACGCCATCTAGCGTGAGAACCCTGTACTACGTCTACGAATGGCAGCGCCCTCTGAGTCCGGTTTCTTTTGGGTCCCCCCTAGTAAAGACCATCTGTTGCTGATGTTACCCGTGGACGACCTTGGCCTTGCCTTCTTTTAACGGTTCCTATTGTCTGAAAGCACGTCTACGTCCCGGAAATTACACTTTGGGACACTCGAATAGCTGTACCCACCTCCCTCTGTGTCTGTTCCGTTTCCAAATTTCCTATGACTCTCCAAGACATAGATTCAGGTAAATCACGTTGTTTTTGCATTGCACTACCTAATAACTACAGTATCTGAACCCAAATGCTTGAGTAATTCGAATTGTAGATTAAACGGTAGTCAAGAACAACGCCCTACAGCAACTTTCTTTTATTACTACTACAGTAACTTGGGGTGATTTGGAACTACTGGGGTGAAATGGAACATTGTGTCCATTTCAAGAAATCATCTTCGCTGCAGAGAGATACTTTGGTGTAACTAATGAAAACCATCTCCCATAGTCACCAGAGATACTAGTTGTTACAGTAACACAAAAATTGTGTGTGTGAAAGAAGTATACGATTCAAAAAAATTAAGTGTAAAATTTCCCGTAACATGAAAGTCTGAAAAGCTATTGCACAGCTACTCTGCTAATAGTAATACAGTTTTCTAACACTGGTATGTTAAGGGCAACTATCAGCCATTATGAGCGAAAAGTTAGGTTATATTTGCATATGTTATTTATTAGGTAGAGGTGTAAATATGCAAAATCGTATTTTTTCAGGGTGAATTGGAACATGCCGCAAGTGTACAAAAAGAAGACTGAGCCAGTTGGCTATGCTATCAAAACTGTAGCGAAATAAGCTTACAGGAAGCTCTGAATGAAGTCAAGACACGCAAAATATCTCTCAGAAATGTTTCTAAAACTATGGAATACCTGTTAGTACACTCTCAAGGAAGTCAAATAATAAAAATCCTTTGAAAATAGGTGGAATAACCGTTTTGACAGTAGGAGAGGGCTTTAGGCATTATGGCGTCAGCCAATAACGACAAGTGACATTAGGGATATTGTGAAGTGCGATTTGGACCGAAGGCAACAGGCCTGGAAATAAGTGGGTGAAAAATCTAATCTCACGTAACAAGGATCTTACAGTACGTTTAAGTGAACATGTAAAGAGAGCGAGGGTGCAAGTTAACAGAGAACACAGAAAACTATTTCAGAAATTTGGAACAGACAGTGAAAGGTGTTCTAACCAGTAAACAGCATTATTTAACATTAAACAGAAGTAATATAAAGGCATCTTCCACAACAAAGTTCTGTTAGATGTTCTTACTGTGTTCCAGTTAACCCCTCCACATGTTATAATGCAATTACTTATTAAAAGAGTCAGTGTTCCAAATCACTCCAACTCCTGGGGTGATTTGGAACACAATTTATATTAAAATATAAGGAAGAGTTTTTATAGAGGATTTTAATTCTTGCAACGGATTGATGTAAGAATAACTAGAGATGCTATATTTAAATTTTCAGAGTTGTAGTGCAATATTTAGACATTTTCTGTTCCATTTCTGTTCTGTTCCATTTCACCCCAAGTTACGGTACCTCGGTAGAGCCGACAGATAAACTATGAACCATTTCAGTTCTTTCTGCCGATGACAATACCTCAGAACTTAGATTTCTCAAGTGATCCCCTGTTTCGATCAGTGTGCTATGCAGGATTTTCCTTTCTAAATGAACGCAGCACCTTACATTGTGTATATACTGGGCGTCAATTGCCATTCCCTGCACCACGCGTTTATATGCTGCAGATCCTACTGCATTTCGCTAACTTTTTCCGAGTTACGCTTTCTCGATAAATTGCAGCATCATCCACAAAGTGCCTGATTGAACTTCCGCTGTTATCTACGAGGTCTTTTGTGTAAGGGAATATTGTGAAGAGCAACGTTTCTATAAAACTCCGTAGGGACACTACACAGATCACTGAAAGCTTCTCCCCCGCCGCGATGGAATTGTCGAGCGCTCTAAGACGCTTTGCTGCGGAGGTTAGATCCTCCCTTTGGAATGAGAGTGTGTGTTGTCGTTAAGGGGGGGGGGGGCGGGGTAGGACGTCAAGCTGGCAGACTTGAAGCAGAACAGAAGAGGCACGACAGGACATTTTAATTTCCACTGTCAAATAAATTCACAAAACTTTGTCAGCATGACCGGGAACGATACAGGATTCACACTCACAGCAGCCGCAGTTCTAAAACATAGCAAAATAATATTTATTTACACTTGAATATTCATCATTTTTTCACTTAGTATTGGCTGCATCTGTTGTTATAGGTACACCTTTCTTCATATGCAAGAGAGATTCTTCGATGAATTGTGCAAAGCTTACAACCCATACTTACAGGTGTTTGAAACTCTAGAATTCATTTAATTTATGAACAATTGAATGAGCTGCTATTTTTTAAATTTTACTTTCAGAATTTTTTTTATAGTTAACAAACTTCATTTTACTACAGTTTTCAAAATATATCAAAATTCTAGGCTTTCATAAACCTGTAGGTATTGTTTGTATGTTGTGCAAAATTCATCGAACAATCTCTCTTACTTGTTTAGAAAAGTGTACGTATAGGAACAAAAGCAGCCAATAGTAAGTGAAAAATGGTGATTTTTCACATGCAAATAAAAATTATATTGCCATGTTTTGGAACTTCCACAGCTATGAGTGTGAACCCTGAATCGTTCCCGGTCATGCTGACAAAGTTTTGTGAATTTATTTGTAAAAGTATAGTCAGTGTAAATTAAAATGTCCTGTCGTGCCTCTCCTGCTTGAAGTCACCCCGCTTGACGTCCTACCCCCCCCCCCTTTTCCCTTAACGACAATTTCCCTTAACGACAACACACACTCTCATTCCAGAGGGAGGATCGAACCTCCACCGGGGAGCAACCGCTCGCTCCGCAGCAAAGCGCCTTAGACAAATATTCAAATGTTTGTAAATCTATCGGACGAAACTGCGTGGTCATCAGTCTGTAGCTTACAAACTACTTGCCGGCCGCGGTGGCCGAGGAGACTGAGGCGCTCCAGTCACGGTCTGCACGGCCACTACGGTCGGGGGTTCGAATCCCCCCTCGGGCATGGATATTTGTGCCGTCCTAGTTCATAAGTAGTTTGTAAGTTTAGGGACTGATGACCCCGTAGTTAAGTCCCATAAACTATACAAACATTTGAACAAACTACCTAAACCTAGGTAAACTAACCTAAGGACAACACACAAACCCCGTGCCCCAGGGAGGACTCGAACCTCCACGGTGAGCAACCGCGCGCTCCGCAGCGAGACGCTTTAGACCGCTCGGCTAGTCCACCGCGGCATTCCGAGTGTCGCAAAGTGTAATTTCCTGAATCCTTCCCGGTCATGCTGGCAAAGTTTTGTGAATTTATTTGTAAAAGTATAGACAGTGTAAATTAAAATGTCATATAGTGCCTTCCTTCAAGTCGGCCCGCTTACGTTAATTTTATTTTAAGACGTTTGTAAGCCTAGGTACCGTTAAACACAGTAGTTAAGTCCCATAGATTTACAAACCTTTGAACATTTGAACTTCTCCCCTTTGAAAATGTCATGCTGTGTTCTTTAAGCTAGAAACTGTGCAATCTAGACATTTGCTCCGACACTCCACGATTGCTACTTGCCACTCACCGTTCCAGAATAATGATTTGTCGAGACCTGCTTGTGCTTTCTTATTACAGACTGTTTTATGGGATATCTCTTGCTTAGAGATATCATCTCCTGCAATATGTTGAATTTCATTTCGGTGAGCGCGCCGTCAAAGCAGCTCGCCGCCTTCCTGGCAGCCAGCTCGCTCTCACGCCTGCGCCCTCAGGAGCGGCAAACTTGCGGTGAGTAAGCGCGGGCGGCCCCAGAGCCCAGTTTGCGCGTCGTGGCGCGGCGATTGCTCTTCCGCCGCCAACTTCGCGGCCACCTGCCACCTGCGCCCTGCGTCGCATACGCGACCTACGACGCCCGCTTGCCTCGTACAGCCCGAGCTCAAAAGCCTCCCGACGATCTCTGCTGTTCGCTCAAAGATGTACACATTTTAATCTGCACTGTTATAAAAAAGCAAAGTAGTTGTTTAATTAATTAATTAGTAGTGAAACCTTGTATCATTATTAGGACTATGTTTATTAATTCAAATTATTACAGGATTATTCCTAATTATACACCAGAGCTTTCCAAACTGGGTGTAGCGTAGTAGTATCAAGGGTGTCCTGAGACTAAATTTGTTAGACTCTAAACAAAAAAACTTGTCATAAAATAACACAAAATATCCTTCTCTTCATACTACCCTGAAGACTCGCCTGCAGCTAATCATCTTCTCTGCATTCAGTGCACAACAGATCACGTATTAATTAAAGGAATGATCGGTGCACATTAGTTGTGTGCTCAGCCGCTAGGCGGCAGCTCTGCTTCAGTAGCTGTAGACACTCAGGGTTCGTTCAAGCAGCTGCCAGTTGCCAGATTCCAGCAAACTGCGCATGCGCAGAGCTGCTGCTGATACTCGATAACAGCTCTTCCCATGCGCAGTTTGCTGGAACTGGCAGCTGCTTGAACGAACCTTCACTGTAGTCTGCTTTCCCTATCAAAAAGCTGCACCTGAGCGTTTTTAATGGTTTTATCAAAGCCACGCCACCCTCGGTAGCGTTTGTTACAATTAAATGTCAATCAATGACACAGTGGCTGCAAAAGCTGTCACAGATTGTAAAGGCAGTCACAATTGTCCACTGACTAAAGCTATTCAACAGCTAGTAAGGAGTATGGCCGGGTGATTAACGGAGAGTAGTGTTTTAAATGCAGTGATCGTTGGTTCGAACCCTGCTATGCGTTAATATTTTTTCTCTCAGTTTCCTGTATGTAACAGATTCTGGGACCAGAAATGACATTAATATTCTTACTTGTCACAAATATTTATCCATTTTTTCCGAATATGTCGGCACTTCCGAGGTCGTGATGAAGCAAGAACCTAACAATAGAACTTAAATAATAATTCATCACTTGTCATAAATACATCCTCTTTATTTCTCAAAATAATGTGATAATATTTAACTAAAAGGAAACAGCAAAAACGTATCTGGTTCTGACATGTACACACGACAGCGAAAAGCGGTTTCCAAAATTCAGTTTTCATGTTTCGGAAGTTGAGTCGCATGTAGAAGAAGCAAGTATTACTGTGTGAGTTAGGCATTGTTGTCTGCGATGTTACTCTGTTGTACATCACCGTAGTTCCTAATGTTTCCTTTTCTTGCGATGAGTGTACGTAATTTTTGCATTCAGGATCAACATTAAACATATCAATGCGTACAAGAATTTCAGATTCGTTCACAAACTACATTTAAGCGATACTTTATTTCAATCCCCCCCCCCCCTCCCCTCGCTAGAACCATCTAAATTCTACCATATGTACTTATATTCGTGAAAGGGTGTCGTGCAAAACTGTAAGCTATAAAAGGGTGTCGCCATGAGGGAAAGTTTCGAAAGCACTGCTATACACTATACACCAAATATTGAAATAGCATTCTCAAGAGTGATTCACATTTGTCTAGATGTAAATAACTGAGTACTTCGAATATTTTAAATAACTGTATACACTATGTATTTGTTCCACAATAAAATTTATTTTTGTTGTGAACTAGCTTTCGGCTTCTTAGGCCATCTTCATGCAACTTAATACTGCAGATTATCCGCATCACACCAGCTGCTGTGTTTCGAGTACAAAGATAACTGTCAGTCATAGACTATGAAGCCTTTAGGTATTTTATAAACAGAGACGTCCAACCAATTAAAACAAAACTGTAACTAAAACTGTACATTAATTTTCAACAATTAGGTTGAAACAAACAATGGTTCAGTGAATAATAGTAAATACAATTGTATAATAAATTGCCAACTTGCTCTTCAATAGCAAATGAATGCCATGCCTTTGACATTCAATTTGATGTTCCCCATAGAGCAAATAAAGGCAGAAAGCTAACATAGCTTGAAATCCTCTCCATTCACAAACACCAGGCTCAAAAACCGAACCTAATCCTCAATGATCAGATACAATTCCAGTATTCACCATTATTAACCTATTATGTATAATTCTGCCACCATGCTTGTCGAAATTGTGTAATGTCTCTCCTCCGCATACCAATGTTTTCCTTTCATGTATTACTCACACCACTCTCTTGAAAACCAGCGAACTTTAACATAGCCTACATACTTCAATATGCTCCTTTATTTCATATTCACAAATCCAAACTTATGTAATTGTTCCCCACCATTTCATTTTTAATTTTACTTTTTTATTTTTTATGCTTTCCTTACTCACATGTTCCCCTCCTACTTTTATATAAGTTAATTTAATATACAATTGTATTTACTATTATTCACTGAACCATTGTTTGTTTCACCTAATTGTTGAAAATTAATGTACAGTTATCTTTTAGTTACAGTTTTGTTTTAATTGGTTGGACGTCTCTGTTTATAAAATACCTCAAGGCTACATAGTCTGACTGACAGTTATATTTGTACTCGAAACACAGCAGCTGGTGTGATGTGGATAATCTACAGTATTAAGTTGTCTGAAGATGGCCTAAGAAGCCGAAAGCTAGTTCACAACAAAAATAAATATTATTGTGAACAAATACACGGTGTATACACTTATTTAATATGTCTATGTTCCATCAATAACCGACGTCCATAAATTCGAACATTCCATGCAAATGGAGCATCAATATTCTTTATATATATATATATAAATAACAGGAACAGGAACAATTATTATATTCATAGTAATAGCAACAGCATTTATAGGCTATGTTCTACCTTGAGGACAAATATCGTATTGAGGAGCAACTGTAATCGCAAATTTATTATCAGCAATACCTTATATTGGAACAGATATTGTATAATGAGTATGAGGAGGATTTGCAGTTCATAACACAACACTAAATCGATTCTACACATTCCATTTTGTATTACCATTTATTGTTACAGGTATAGTTATAATACACTTCTTTCTTCACCAAACAGGATCAAATAATCCAATTGGATTAAATAGAAAAATTGACAAAATCCCTTTTCATCCATACTTTACTTACAAAGACATAATTACATTTATTATACTAATAATAATATTAATTATACTATGCCTAATTAACCCATAAAGATAAGCTGGCTAGATCACAACAATTTTGTGCAGTCACACCTCAAGAATAATATGACTTTAACGTGTTCCAGACATGTTGATCATCAAATTTACATTTGTTTTGTGATGATAGCCACGGGTATACAGATGCAACTACATAGATTTTGAAAAACGTTTGTTTATAATACAGACTGTAAGGAGTCAAGAAATGCCGACTTCCTGACATGTCATTATCATGCACTTAAACATCATCTACTTACTTTTCTGAACCATTTCATACCCCCACATGATGTTTGCGAAGCTAATTATAGGCAGTAGTTACTGTACTTGCAGAAATCATTGCATTTAATAATCTACATATATTGACTAGCGATAGGCAGACATTTAAACTGCAGTGCGTGGCATAGAAGATGCAGCAGCAGCTTAGAGTTTAACGTCCCGTCGAGAGCGTGGTCATTAGAGACGGAGCTAAACCTCGGAGGTTTGGGTAAGAATAGGGAAGGAAGTCGGCCGTGCCCTTTGAAAGGAACCATCCCGGCATTTGCCTGGAGTGATTTAGGGAAGTCACGGAAAACATAAATCTGGATGGCCGGAGGTGGATTTGAACCACGGTCCTCGCGAATGCGAGTCCAGTGCATTACCACTGCGCCACCTCGCTCGGTGCATAGAAGATGGGCCCCGGGAAGTTGCGCCTGATTTTTAATAGGCACCTTCACAGCTTACAACCTACTTTCTCATTGGCTAGACATTACCGAGCCACAGATGCGTTGGGCCTGCCGCGGTGGCCGAGGGGACTGCGGCGCGCCAGTCACGATCTGCATGGCCACTATGGTCGGGGGTTCGAATCTCCCCTCGGGCATGGGTATTTGTGCCGACCTTAGTATTAGCCAGTTCATAAGAAGTTTGTACGTTTAGGGACTGATTACCCCGTAATTAAGTCCCATAAGCTCTACAAACATTTGAACATTAGATGCGTTGGTACAGCACTTCTCATTGGCCGTCTGAAGCAAGTACGTCTCAGCTGTAAATTTGTGAAATACATTGAAATATATACATGGTGTCCCATTTATCTGGACCACCCACAATATCACTAGAACAACAACAGCTATTGTAAAACGACTTTAACCGGTATCAGTGTAAGGCAAAGGCTCATGAATGTAAATATTTTGTAACATTCTAAAATGAAAGCATATAGTTTATTAACACCCACTTATGTGCTTCTAAATGGCCACCCCATATTATTTCATCAGCAATCTATATCACATAAACAATGGCGTTGATTGATAGGAAGTTTTGCTGATTTACTTCAGTTCAGATTAAACTAATTAGCTTTTGATAGGATTTCAGAGTCTTAGACGCAAACGAGCAAGAGATGACGCAAAGCAATTTTTTAATTTTTATTTATTTATTTATTTTATTTACTGTTTCAATTGTAAAATCAAGTGCAGGCGCGTCATCTAAGCATCTTCTGATAGATATTTTTCTTCTGATAATTAATTTATTTATATTTGTGGTTTAAGATATCGAAATGCCGCGGTGGAGTAGCCGAGCGGTCTAAAGCGTCTCGCTGCGGAGCGCGCGGTTGCTTGCCGTGGAGGTTCGAGTCCTCCCTGGGGCATGGGTGGGTGTGTTTGTCCTTAGGTTAGTTTACCTAGGTTTAAGTAGTTTGTAAGCCACGGACTGATGACCACGCAGTTTGGTCCGATAGATTTACAAACATTAGAACATTTTTGAACATATCGAAATGATGCCATTAACAGTTGATTCCTGCCCTTTACTATTAATTTCGGTTGTTTAATTTTGCACAATTTCATTTTCATTTGTTTTCCCAATTTTTAAAGATAATGAACTAAATGTTTACCTTTCAAATAGAACAGCACTTTCATTGAGACACTGCTTAATCCATATACATGTACCCAGTGAGGTGGTTTTTTATTTTTTACAGGGTTCGTCGTTTTGTTCATTTTCAGCACAGTTAAGAACCTCTTACCTGTCTTTGACCGAAATTTGCACTGATTTCTGATGTCTAACCTGCGTGTCCCAGGACATTTGTTCCATTCGCACAGGTAGAAAACATTGCAGATCAGTTCTTGCGCATAATACAAGGTGGAAGAAATCGTCCGTTAATTTGTAGAGACAGGTTAGTGGCACATAAAGTTAAATGCACTAGAACACACATGCAGGCTAGCCAGCTTAACTGCAACACTACCACAATTATAAGTTGTGTACGATACAGTATGATATTTCGCTGTCTGAACTCTTTACTTAATGTCTACATGGCGCTTACTTAGAGTAAGGTACCATGGGGCTACCATAATGGTGAAAGTGTCATTCTATTTGCCATCTAATATGGTGTCATGGATAGCATGGGGTTATTAATCATCTGTTGAGGGATTTTTGGCCATTCTTCCATGAGTGCAATATCCAGCTCTGCAACTGTTGTGGGCGGCCTGCAATGCGTCTGTCAAGTGGATCCCAGATATTCTCAATCGGGTTTAAATCCGGTGAATAAGCTGGCCACTCGTTCAATTCCCTCAGCTTCAAGCATGCTGTCCACCAGTGCAGGTGACCAGCGTTTTCGTCCACCAAAAGGAACCCATCTCCTATGATACCAGGGCACCACGAAAAGTGGAAGGATCTCGCCTCAATACCTCTGAGCTGTTAAAGCGCCATTGCGAACAACATAGACGTCCGTCTATACTGACTCCATCCAACACCAATCGTGCACAACCACGATATGGTGATGTTTCTGCAAATAAGAAGGATTGTTACGACTTCCACATTCTCTCCGGATGAGGGAAAGACGATTGCCTGGCTGAACACAAAATCTTGACTAAGCTGCGAACAGAACTCGACGCCACTCGTTATGACTCCAATCCTGATGTTCCTCCAGCCAGTTTCTGCGGACTAAGCGGTGTCGTGGTTTTAATGGGTCTCCTTGCGTAGAGGTCACATTCCCGATGGCAATTTCGGACTGTTTGTGTTGATATTAAGGGCCTGTTGCTGCCTGGAGGCTGTTTTGCAGCTGAGTTGCATTCAGTCTCCTGTCTTGACGGACTGTTAACCGGAGATAACGGTCATCTCTTACTGGTGTTACACCTGGACGACCCTCGACTTGCCTTCTTTTAACAGTTCTTGTTGACTGAAATCGCGTCTAGGTTCTGGATATTAAACGTTAGGACAGTCCAATAACTACAGCAATCTCCCTCTGTATCTGCCCTGGTTCCAACCTTCCTATGGCTCTCCACGCCATAGTTTCGAGTAAGTCACGTGGTTGTTGCATTGCACTACCTGTTCGCTGCACTATCTGAACCCAACTGCTTTTGTATTTCGTTTAGTAAACTCAAGTCAACTTGAACGCCCTTTGGAGCAACAATCTATTGTTTTCACTTTCTCGGTTACCGTAATAATGTTGTCTACACTCCTTAGAACCGACGGAAAGACGTCTTACCATTTCAGTCCATTCTGTCGATGACAATAATTCAGATATCTCAGCTGATCCTCTAACTATTTTGGCCAGTGTATTCATCAAGACTTATTAGCAATGGTTAAATAACTGGGCTTGTCAACTGTCTGCCACAGTTAAAAGTGAGTCCCAGCTGTAAATGTGTATTTGTCGATTTCATTGAATACTGTCACTGACTGGAATACTTACTACATGATTATGGTACGAGATTTGTTTCCCCCATTTCAGTGAGATTCCGTATGTGTAACATACTGTGTCTGTCAGTTGGAAAAACGTTTGTGAACCGTGCTGGAATCATTCTTGTTTTAAGGAAAAAAAGAAACAGGAAGAACAAAAAACAAGTTTTGGTGAAGTTGCGAAAACCTCTCACCTAAACTTTCATAAATGTTATTTTCCTGGAATTCATTTAGAGCTTTTAAATATCGTTCCCTTATTTGTGAAATTAACCTACTAGTGTTTGTTCTTAATTGTTGGTTAATCGAAAATTGCAAAATATGGTTGTCATTTTAGATTGGGTCCTTCAGAACAGTTGACTGAAAAGGTTGTTGGTGCTTAATCTTTTATTTCACTGTTATTGGCAAAAGCCTACCAGCACTTTGCTCTAAAGCGCCTGTCAACTTACTATTGTAATTAATTGTTGTTGCTGTTTTGAATTGTGCCCTTCAGGCAAGTTTAATTAGGAAACTACGCTTTTGATATCATGTTTATTGTCTGTTGTTGATACGGGCTAATTTTTCATCTCAATTGCCTTTCACATTGAATTTATTCTGTGTCTTTTTTATTTCTGAATTTGTTAATGTGTGCCCATCGAGCTAAGTCATACTAAATTACTTGTCTCGCCTTGTGAAGTTATTTTGATACAAATTGGAAGGTGTGAAGTGAAGACTTTTCATAAATTAAACTTGCTTTTGTGGTAATGGGTTTAAAATTCACACCTTTTGTCAATTTTTTGTTTATCTAGATGATATTTGCCATTTTAAAAAAATTGTCATTCTGTATTTCCTACTGATATTTAATAAACATTGTATACTCGAAATACTGAATGTAAGGAAACCCAACCCAAACCTCCTTAATTTCTCATTTATCCTTACTCATGTACTGGTCATAATACAAGGCGAAAATCAGTTACCCCTGGTATTTAACCTTTCAGTTTGTTGCAATTCCCAGCCTGCGGACGGAAATAAAAGAGGCGTCACTGGCTGGTGCCGAGTACGGTTGCGCATGAAACAGCAGCCGTCTCTCCGCCCACAGCGATCTTCTCCCGAAAACAGAGACGCCTCGCGTCAGGCACGGGAGATTGCCGTCGGCGACGACAAGTAAAAAAAAGAAGAAAGGAAGCGTTGATAGCGACCGAAGGAATCGATGAGGCGCACGTGCCGCGAGGCGGCCGCGCATGCAGACGGAGGGCTCCTCATTTGGACGGCTGCGGCTGCGGCTGCGGCTTGGGGCAGCCGGTAGCCGGCAGGCCACACGTGAGTCGCTCGTTTGTTAGGCCGCGACCTGCGCGGTGCTGGGCCTGTTCATTAATCGCCAGAGCTCCCCACCTAGCGCTGCCGCCGTGTGAGTTACCGGCGCTCGGAATAGCGGCCAGATACTGTGGTGCACCCGCCGCCAGGTCACGAAGGCGCACAAATACCGGAAGCTCTGCTGCCCACGCGCCGGTTTCGTCCCACAGGCACGTTCTCTGCGGCTGCTGCGGAACTCCGTGTAATACTGAGTCACGTCCGTGGTCAGAGGCTCATATGATAAACTCGCGAAGGCAATACCCCAAGCCCCCACTCTCCCTCCCCACGTAGACACACAAGTAGTTATATTGTGGAATATATGATTCGGAAAACCGCGAGCATAGTTCAGGCGCCAAAAGCTGTATATACAGGGTGTTTCACTAAGTGTGTTTGCCTCTGTAATTTATAAAATAATAGGTGACGGGAAATTTTAATGCGGTAGGTCAACACAAGGAATGTTACACTTTCTGCGGAGCTATGAACATAGTTTATTGTATCATTTTCCAAAGAGTTACACCACAAATATATATCAGGCTTGATTCCATATTGGGTGCTCCACGACTGTATTTGATTTGTGGTAATTATTCAGCAATCAGTCGTCATAAATATAAATTCTTTATTTGTTGGCAAATCCGGATGTCGACCACTGTGTGGTCATTATCAATGCATAAAATAAATTAAAAAACTTAAAATATCTCGACCTCCATGTAGGAGGTTGCGTTTGTACTGCGCAACCTCCTACATGGAGGTCGAGATATTTTAAGTTTTTTAATTTATTTTATGCATTGATAATGACCACACAGTGGTCGAAATCCGGATTTGCCAACAAATAAAGAATTTATATTTATGACGACTGATTGCTGAATAATTACCACACACAAATATATAATTTTTTAAATGGAACAATATTTTTTTTCTATCGTCCATTGGATTCGTTGAAACCAGCTGCGTCTAAATCAATTTAAACTACATTCCTATCACTGTTAGTTTGGGAGCTACAACCCTTCAAAGTTTAGGGGGCGGAGGCTGCGACAGCGTATGATACTGGCTGGTGGTCATGAGACAGTGGGCCGTGCCCCAGGGGATAGCCACTCGGCCAGTCATATCAAAGGCGTAGGAACCCTAGAGACGTGCGCCCGCACTAGGTGTTTTCTGTCAGTATCATATTAAACGTAGTTTCTGCTTGTCAAATTCATTCGCGTCCGCGCCTGCGCGCACGCCCATCAGCCCTCTTGGCGCCACCTAGTGCGGGCGTACGCCACTAGGGTTAATACGCCACTGCCAGTACGCAGTGCTCACTCGACCTGGGTGTGGACGGGCTCCACAATTTTATGATATGACATTGTTTTTAAATTTTAATTTTTAATTAATTGACTTGGTGTCAGCCACATTTTATTTAACAACCTTTTTAATGTGAGCTTTATGTAAGTTCATTCTGACCTATGCTGTCATTTTAATTTCTTATTTTAGAAACACTTTTGTATCTTACTATTATTCATATTTGTCTGTTACGTTTCATTAAATATACTTCTGAAGAAGCAAAATTACTTTTGCCGAAACCTAGGTAAAGGTTTACACATGTAAACCATTTTATGCAACTGGTCGGCTGAAACTGTGTTGACTTTTGGATTAGTTCGACTACGCTTCGCTATCAGATCGAAGGCCATGGCTGCGGTTACCCTTGATGCTGCATCACAGGAGAGCCTGCGATAGTGTACGCAACGACGAACCTGGATGCACGAATGGAAAAACTTCATTTTACGATGAATCCAGATTCTGTTTACAGCATCATGATGGTCGCATCCGTGTTTGGCGACATCGCGGTGAACGCACATTGGAAACATGTATTCGACATCGCCACACTGGCGTATCATCATCACCACCTAGGGAGAAGGGCGCGGCGCTCTCGTGTAACGCCGGCCGCGGTGGCCCAGGGGACTGAGGCGCTCCAGTTACGGTCTTCACGGCCACTACGGTCGGGGGTTCGAACCCCCCCCCCCCCTCGGGCATGGATATTTGTGCCGTCCTTAGTATTAGTTCATAAGTAGTTTGTAACGTGACATCAGGCAGAGTCGGTTGCACGCGCATAGCTGACTGGCAAGCTGCTTCGGTATAGTGGGCCGTGCCCAGCGGCTATCCAGTCAGCTATGTGCGTGCAACCTACTCTGCCTGACGTCACAAGAAAGCGCCGCGGCCTTCTCTCTATGTGGTGTTGGTATCATCCGGCGTGATGTTATGGGTGTCATTGGTTACACGTCTCGGTCACCTCTCGTTCGCATCGATGGCACTATGAACAGTGGCCGCTACATTTCAAATGTATTACGACCCGTGGCTGTACCCTCCATTCGATTCCTGCGAAATCCTAAATTGTAGCAGTTCCTGTACCGGCGTTTATGGATACGGAAAATGTTCGACTGCTGCCCTGGCCAGCACATTCTCCAGATCTCTCACCAATTGAAAACGTCTGGTCAATGGCGGCCGAGCAACTGGCTCTTCACAACACGCCAGCCACTACTCTTGATAAAATGTGGTATCGTGTTGAAGCTGCATGGGCATCTGCACCTGCACACGCCATCCAAGCTGTGTTTGAGTCAATGCGCAGGCGTATCAAGGCCGTTATTACTGCCAGAGGTGGTTGTTCTGGGTACTGATTTCTCAGGATCTATGCACCCGCCGAGCGGTCTAAAGCGTCTCGCTGCGGAGCGCGCGGTTGCTCGCCGTGGAGGTTCGAGTCCTCTCTGGAGCATGGGTGTGTGTGTTTATCCTTAGGTTAGTTTACCTGGGTTTAAGTAGTTTGTAAACTACGGACTGATGACCACGCAGTTTGGTCCGATAGATTTACAGACATTTGATTTTGATTTCTATGCACTCAAACTGCGTAAAAATGTAATCACATGTCAGTTCTAGTATATTTGTCCAACGAATACCTGGTTATCATCTGCATTTCTTCTTGGTGTAGCAATTTTAATGGTCACTAGTGTAGATTCGACTACGTGTATCATGACTCCACGAACTACTTCGAGGAATAATTAACCTAAAAGTTATCCCTGCTAGCTCACAGCAGTCACAAACAAGCAGCCATCTATTCAATGGTGAATCGCCCTATATCAGTTCCATTATCTGATTCTGAATTTCAGACAGAACTACATACCATAGCCGAGCCCTGATTGACAATAAACTTCATATGAAGAAAATTAGAAAAATTACCCCACTTTTGTATTCTGGGCAGCAAGAGCAGTAGTCAGAAAAACCGGCATGTCATCCCACATTTAAGCAAAATTTCACATCACCTTGCTAAAAAGGTAAAATCTCTGAATTACAAGTCTGCATTTTACAACATAAACAGCATTTCATAACATTTATTCAACAGTAAATACAAAACTCAACCCCTGACACACAGTGGTGTGAATAAGATCACATGCAGACATGGAAACGTGTATATTGGTCAGTGTGGCAGGGCTGTAGCTATTAGATTATCAGAGCGCAACCTTTGCCGAACTTCTGCTCACGGAAAACCGTACTTATGATGTTGAATGCGAAATCTTACATTCTCTGAAGAAGAAAGATGACTATTGGAAATACTGGAAATCAATAAATATATGGAAGAGAACGCCGGTACTGAATTAAATGACCAAACCCAGGTTTTTCCCCCTCTACTAAAATAAGTTTTAGTTATCAGTTTGTGAAATGTATCCAACGTTACCATTTCAGTACTATTTTACAAAGTAAAAACTCTCACCTTCCTCCCCCTTCTTTTAACGACAATATTCAACCTTAGGACCTCAACATATAACATTTTTATATATTTTATATTTTAGTAAATGTAATTCAGTGACATAAACATGTAACAGTTTCCCATTAACATGTGAATTGGCATTATCTGTAATTTAATAACATCTCTGTAAGTGGCACATCTGTGAAGAAATGTTAGCGACATTCAGTTGTTACTTGATGATCGTCTAAGAAGCGGATAGCCGGTTTGTAACGCAGTAAATAATTTTGCAGAACATCAGCTCTTTTTTTTTCCTTTTTGAGAATAAAAGTTATTTATCTACCTTAACAATTGTCTTTCGTGTAACTATTAAAAGCAGATTTTACAGAACTTAGTATCTCTAGCGCCACCTAGTCGCCTTCACGTTCTTCTCCCTAGCGCCCATGCTTTTAGACCTTGTGGACCTTTTGCTTCAGCCAACGCGATGCCTACATTTAAAAGAAAAAACGACAGTACACCGACTACTATCCAACTAAATGTTTGTAAAGCTTATGGGACTTAACTACGGGGCCATCAGTCCCTAAACTTACAAACTACTTATGAACTACTTACGAACTAGGACGGCACAAATATCCATGCCCGAGGGGGGATTCGAACTCCCGACCGTAGTGGCCGTGCAGACCGTGACTGAAGCGCCTCAGTCCCCGCGGCCACCGCGGCCGGCTACTATGCAACTATCTACAGGGATTCCATGTTAGAGAATCATTAGCACAATGAAGTGGAGCGCTACAGTTACCTATACCCGGGCCGCTGAAACTTTGCACTTGACGTTTACAAAATGTTCAAATGTTTGTATAGCTTATGGGACTTAACTACGGTGTCATCAGTCCCTAAACTTACAAACTACTTATGAACTAACTATTTCTAAGGACGGCACAGTAGTGGCCGTGCAGACCGTGACTGGAGCTCCTCAGTCCCCTCGGCTGACGTTTACAGATAACAAGAAAAGAGTAAGAAGCGCGAGGCGCTAGTCGCTAGGAACGATCCAACCACAGCGCGGTAAACATTTCCGATGGTCACGTGACGTCTAAGTTCCCGGGTTGCCGGCTTTGTTCAGTGCTACCGTAAACAACGTTGTGTATCGTGTCTACCGCGTGTTTATGTTGTGTGTAGCTTTTCGCTGCGGTTTATTTTACTGTGGGTGGTTTATCTTTACGAGTTGAAGTAAATGGATATTGTCACCGAAAAGAGATTTGTCTACTGACGTTCTCTGAGAAAGTTCTCAATTTCGTATGAATAAAAACTACGAAGCATATGTTTTGAGCAGGAAGTTCATCCTCGCTTCAAACGATCGGAAAGAAGTTATGGTACAGTGGCTACAAGAAAGAAATATTGCTGCAGATATGTCAATGTCAAAACTTCTTTTGTATTCGCTCGTGAAACAAAATAAGCCTATTACACCCACAAATGTAGTAGACGAAATCGCAAAGGAACAGGCTCACAATGAAATAAGGCTGCCCCCATATCACTGTCATTTTAACCCTATATAATTACTACGGAGTGAGAGGAATTACATAAGGAACAATAATCTTTCACAATGACATGTAAAGGTTGCTGCGTAAAGTTGTTGCCAATGTGGATGTTGCATGTTGGATAAGAAAGGTCGAGCACGTTGAAAAACTGATTCGGGCAGCGCAAAAAATGGAATGGATTAACAGTGATCTTGAACAGTTAATGATTTGTCTTGGTGATGTCGACGATGAAGTCGATATTGGCAGTGACAACAACAGTGAAGATGGAGAGCTGAATGGAATTGCACTATTGTCGCTGTAAATTGCTGAGTGAAAAGCATTGTGATTATAAAACGTAGAGAGAGAAGTTACTAACTTGATTATTATTTATTTCGTATCTGTCATGGTCATGGGGGACTGGAACTCCATAGTAGGAAAGGGAAGAGAAGGAAATGTAGTAGGTGATTATGGGCCGGGAAAAAGGAATGAAAGAGGAGATCGCTTGGTGTAATTTTGCGCAGAGCACAATTTAATGATCACCAATACTTGGTTCAAAAATCATGAAAGAAGGCTGTATACGTGGAAGAGACCAGGAGACACTGTAAGGTACCAGATTGACTTTATAATGGTAAGGAATAGATTTAAAAACCAGGTCCTAAACTGTAAGACATATCCAGGGGCAGATATAGACTCTGACCATAACGTGTTGTTTATGAGGTGCAGATTAAAACTTAAGAGACTGCAGAAAGGTAGAAAAGTCAGGAGATGGAACCTCGACAAAGACAAATTGAAGGAACCAGAGGTGGTTGAGAGTTTCAGAGGGAGCATTAGGCAAGGATTAGCTGAAACAGGGGAAAGTAATACAGTAGAAGAAGAATGGAAGGAAGGAAGGAAGCTTAGGGTTTAACGTCCCATCGACAGCTTGGTCATTAGAGACGGAGCAAACGCTCCTTTGGGTAAGGATGGGGAAGGAAATCGGCCGTGCCCTTTGAAAGGAACCATCCCGGCATTTGCTTGGAGTGATTTAGGAAAATCACGGAAAACCTAAATCTGGATGGTCGGAGGTGGATTTGAACCACCATCCTTCCGAATGCGAGTCTAGTGTGTTACCACTGCGCCACCTCGCTCGGTAGAAGAAGAATGGGTAGCTCTGAGAGATAGGGTAGTGAAGGCAGCAGAGGATCATATAGGTTGACGGACAAGGTCTAATAGAAATCCCTGTATAACACAGGATATACTGAACTTAATTGATGAGAGGAGAAAATATATAATTTCAGTAAGTGTAGCAGGAAAAAGGGAGTACAAACGTCTAAAAAATGAGATTGACAGGAAGTGCAAAGCCGGCCGCGGTAGTCGAGGAGACTAAGGCGCTCCAGTCACGGTCTTCACGGCCACTACGGTCGGGGGTTCGAATCCCCCCTCGGGCATGGATATTTCTGCCGTCTTTAGGATAAGCTAGTTGATAAGTAGTTTGTAAGTTTAGGGACTGATGACCCCGTAGTTAAGACCCATAATATCTACAAACATTTGAACATTTTATATATATATATATATATATATATATATATATATATATATATATATATATATATATATATATATATATATATATATTTTTTTTTTTTTTTTTTTTTTTTTTTTTTTTTTTTTTTTTTTTTTTTTTTTGGAAGTGCAAACTGGCTAAGCAGAAGTGGCTACAGGAAAAATGCAGAACCGTAGAAGAATTCATAACCAGGAAAGATAGATACCGCCAACAGGAAAATAAAGAGAGATATTTGGAGACAAGAAAAGCAGTTGTATGAATATCAAGAACTCAGACGGAAAGCCAGTACTAAGCAAAGAGGGAAAAGCTGCACTGTAGAAAGAATATATAGAGGTCCTATACAAAGGAAATGAAGGCAGTATTCTCGAAGGGGAAGACGAAGTGGAGGGAGACTGGAGATATGATACTGCGAGAAGAATTTGACAGAGCGCTGAAGGACTTGAGTCGAAACAAGGCTCATGGAGTAGATGATATTCCGTCTGAACTGCTGATTTCGTTAGGAGAGCCAGTCATGAAAAAAATGTTCAACCTTGTATGCAAGATGTATGAGACAGGCGAAATATCCCCCGACTTCAAGAAGAATACCGTAATTCCAATTCCAAAGAAAGAAAGTGCAGACAAGTGTGAAAATTACAGAACTACCAGTTTAATAAGTCATGGTTGCAAAATACTAACACGAATTATTTACAGACGAATGGGAAAACTTGTGGAATCTGACATCGGGGAAGATCAGTTTGGATTTAGGAAAAAAGGAGGAACACGGGAGGCAATACTCACATTACGACTTATCTTAGAAGATAGGCTAAGGAAGAGCAAACCTACGTTTTTGGCGTTTGTAAATTTGGAGAAAACTTTTGACAATATCGACTGGAATACACTCTTCCAAACTCTGAAGATAGCAGGGATAAAATATAGGGAGCGAAGAGTTATATTTAAGCTATACAAAAACCAGACAACGGTTATTAGAGTCGAAGGGCAAGAAAGGGGACGCAGAGGTTGGGAAGGGAGTAAGACAGGGTTGTAGCCTTTCCCCAAGGTTGTTCAATCTGTACATTGAGCAAGCAGTGAAGGAATGGAAGGAGAAATGTGGAGAGGGAATTAAAGTTCAGAAAGAAGAAATAAAAAGTTTGCGGTTTGCCGATGTTATAGTAATTTTGTCAGAGACTGCAAAGGATCTGGAAGAGCAATTGAATGGAATGGACAGTGTCTTGAAAGGAAGATATAAGATGAACATTAACAAGAGTAAAACGAAGGTAATGGAATGTAATGTCAGAAAATCAGGCGATGCTGATGAGACAATAAAATTAGTAGATGAATTTTTGTTATTTGGGTAGCAAGATAACTTCTGATGGCCGAAGTAAAGAAGATATAAAATGCAGAATGCTATGGGAAGGAAAGCGTTTCTAAAGAAGCGAAACTTGTTAGCATTCAATATTAATTTAAATGTTAGGAAGTCCTTTCTGAAAGCATTTGTCTGGAGCGTAGCGTTGTATGGGAGTGAAACGTGGACGATAAGGAGTTCAGACAAAAAGATTATAGAAGCTTTTGAAATGTGGTGCTACAGACGAATGATGAAGATTAGATGAATAGATCACGTGACTAATGAGGAGGTGCTTAACCGAATTGGGGGAGAAAAGGAGTTTCTGGCATATCCTGACTAAGAGAAGGGATAGATTGGTAGGACACATTCTAAGACATCAAGGAATTGTCAACTTGCCGGCCGCGGTGGCCGAGGTGACTGAGGCGCTCCAGTCACGGTCAGCACGGCCACTACGGTCGAGGGTTCGAATCCCCCCTCGGTCATGGATATTTGTGCCGTCCTAGTTCGTAAGTAGTTCATAAGTAGTTTGTAAGTTTAGGGACTGATGACCCCATAGTTAAGTCCCATAAGCTTAACAAACATTTGAACATTTTTTTTTAATTATCAACTTACCATTAGAAGGAAGTGTGAGGGGTAAAAATCGTAGAGGGAGTCCGAGGGACGAATACAGTAAGCAGATTCAACGGGAGGTAGGTTGCCGTTCTTATTCTCAAGAGAGACTTGCAAATGACAGGGTAGCATGGAGAGCTGCATCAAATCACTTTGCGGACTGAAGACCACAACAACAACTACATGATCAAATGTTTATTTTCTATGTTTCTGTGCTCCGTTATTGGAAGCCTGTGCGTCGTTGTGCTCTTGTCTACATTACCATGCCGTTAATTAATTGCTGCTTTGTGGTAGCAGCTGAAGAACGAATTATTATATGCACTCTTATTGCTCAGTCGCTTACATTTACGAGATGCAACTGAAAACCTTTTCGCCTGCTGTGTGTATAGAGGCTAGTGTTGCAACTTCGCTATAGCAGTGTAGACAACTCGCCGTAGCGCGAAAGTCAAGTGCAATGTTTCAGCGGCTCGGGTATATAGGGCTCCACTTCATTCCGCGTCAGATAAAAAGAAGACCAGCTTTCGATGAAGCGACACAACCTGCACATATCGAATTGGCAACGGGCCGGGTACGAGAGGGGAGGAAAAAAAAAAGAGGGTACGACGAGCCTCCCGGTCCATTCGGTGCGTTGGCAAGGCGCGCGCCCGCATATCGGAAGCGGGGCATGCGGCCTGCCAGGGAGATATATATATCTGTATCCGCAGGCCGGCGGGCCTAATCTGTTTCCGCGGCCTCCGCCTCCGTTCGTCCCGATGCCGCCAGCGCAACACGCCGGCCTAAGCCACTCTCCAGAAACAACGGAACAAGCGCACCCTCGGCAGTGGGAATCGATGGCGGGGGAGCGAGTGGATCCCGAGCGGGCAGCGGGCAGCGCCATCCATCTGGCCACCTGCGGAGGATGGCGGCCGGGAATTTATTAGGCGGCGCTCGTCAAAACACGCGCGATTTACGGCCGCCGGGCCGCCGCCGCCCATAAATTAAACCCGGCCGGCGTCTGCTGTCGGTCGCCTCTGCGGACCTCCGCAAGGACCTGTTTACCCGGCCAGCGCAACGTCTCGAGCGGACGGACGCCGTGCATTAGTCTGCAGCAACTGGTCGTGCGATGTAACGGTACGGAGAACACACAATAGGCTCTTCCATTTTTGAACAACATTTAAGACAGCACCATCACCTAGAAGGTTCAGTCACCCAAATTCTCCATAATATGTCAAAAGGTCTGTTGCTCAGTAATCTACAAGAGATTGAAATCTATGCTCACTACAAAAGTAACCCTGCATCCCTGTTGAATGAGCAGTTAGATTTTACAGAAAGATATTTTTATGACCTCTTTCGCTATAGAATGCTATGCTTCCCTGCTACCGTCTTTATGTACAGGGTGCTACAAAAAAAAGTGCGGCCAAACTTTCAGGAAACATTCATCACACCCAAAGAAAGAAAATATGTTATGTGGACATGTGTCCGGAAACGCTTAATTTCCATGTTAGAGTTCATTTTATATTTCTCATTAAATGTAAATTGAAATAATTCGGGCAGACAATTGTCAAAATACCCAATTGTTTCGTTAGTATGTACTGTACTTCCTCGATTCACGTCATCGACACAGATTTTCTGTGAACGTTTGGGCAGGAATTGTTGGTGACGTCTTGATTGGGCCTCATGTTCTTCCACCTACGCTCACTGGAGCACGTTATCATGATTTCATACGGGATACTCTACCTGTGCTGCTAGAACATGTGCCTTTACAAGAACGACACAACATGTGGTTCATGCACGATGGAGTTCCTGCACATTTCAGGCGATGTGTTCTTACGCTTCTCAACAACAGATTCGGTGACCGATGGATTGCTAGAGGCGGACCAATTCCATGGCCTCCACGCTCTCCTGACCTCAACCCTCTTGACTTTCATTTATGGGGGCATTTGAAAGCTCTTGTCTACGCAACCCCGGTACCAAATGTAGAGACTCTTCGTGCTCGTATTGTGGACGGCTGTGATGCAATACGCCATTCTCCAGGGCTGCATCAGCGCATCAGAGATTCCATGCGACGGAGGGTGGATGCATGTATCCTCACTAACGGAGGACATTTTGGACATTTCCCGTAACAAAGTGTTTGAAGTCACGCTGGTACGTTGTGTTGCTATGTGTTTCCATTCCATGATTAATGTGATTTGAAGAGAAGTAATAAAATGAGCTCTAACATGGAAATTAAGCGTTTCCGGACACATGTCCACATTACATATTTTCTTTCTTTGTGTGTGAGGAACGTTTCCTGAGAGTTTGGCCGTACCTTATTGTAAATAAGGTAATACTATTGCATGCCACGTGCAAGCATTGAGAAAGCTACCGTTTCAATTTTCTCCTTTGTTTCGACGATCGCTAACAGAGATAACGTGTATTTCTACGCACACCTATCTTTGTCAACCCCGAAACGAGCGCTGGAGAGCGCTGCGGTCGCAAATCACGATGAGCAGCTCGTTCCGCGGGATGTAGCAGGGCGTTTCAGAGCGTGCTGTAGCTAGATGGACAGCACGTTTCGTCTGCGCCACGTTGGGACAACACGCCGTGTGTGAGGACGGGTTTAGCCTTAAAGAGAGCTTCCACTCTCGCAGGCATTCGTCCAATCACTTGCTGGAAGGTTTCTCGGGGAATGGCAGCCCATTCTTGAAGGAGTGCTGCACTGAGAAGAGGTATCGATGTAGGTTGGTGAGGCCTAGCACAGCGTTCCAAAACATCCTAATGGTTTTTATATGATTCAAGCCAGGACTCTGTGCAGGCCAGTCCATTACAGGAATCTTATCGTCGTGTTACCACCTAGGCACAGGCCGTGAATTATGAACAGGTGCTTTTTAAAGTCCCAGAATTGCTGTTCAACAGTGGGAAGCAAGAAGGTACTTAAAAATCAATGTAGGCCTGTACTGTGATAGTGCCACACAAAACACGACGCGCCTTAACACCACCGTCTCCAGACACGCTGCCAGATGACGTTCACCGGGCATTCACCACACCCACACCCTGCCACCAGATAGCCACATCGCGTACCGTGATTAATCACTTGACACAACGTTTTCCCACAGTTCAATAATCCAATGTTTACGCTCCTTGCACCAAACGAGGCATAGTTTGCTATTGACCTGCGTGATGTGTGGGTTATGAGCAGCCACTCGACCATGAAATCCAAGTTTCCTCACCTCTCGCCTGTCATAGTACTTGGAGTGGATCCAGATGCAGTTCGGAATTCCTGTGTGACGGTCTCTATAGATGCCTGCCTCTTACGCTGTACTACCCTCTTCAAACGTTGGCGGTCTCTGTTGTTCAGCAGACGAGATCGGCCTTACTGCTTTCGTGCTGTACGCGTCCCTTCACTATAACATCAGAAACAGTGGACCTACAGACGTTTAGGAGTGAGGTTATGTCACACACAAGTGACAGCCAATCACCTGACCACGTTCGAGATCCGTGAGTTCCGCGTAGCGCCCCATTCTGGTCTTTCACGAGTTCTAATTACTACTGAGGACGCTGAGTTCGACTACGTGACAGATTTCAGCACAATGCACCTAATATGAAAAACTTCCGTTTTCGGGGTATCTGGATAATTTTGACCACATACTGTAAATAATTAATATTGTTCATGCTCTATAACTAACAGGTTGTTGGCGTATCTTTGTCCGCTGAGTAAATTAATTGTCCTCGTAAATCCTACCTGTCAATGGTCGGTTGTCACTACCGCACGTCCTATATACACTATAAGAACCGATAAGAAAAAACAAATACTTCGGATTATAAATTTAATATCAATTACATTTCCAAAAACGCTGCACACAAACACAGGAACAAATTTTAAAACTGGCGGATAAATTACTAGACATCAAACAAGCAATCTTATTGGCCGCCCGAAGCGACTCCTGATTGACTACGTTTACCTCTCGTCATCCGTGGCGCCGTTGCCAAAGTCTACACGTCAAGCACCATCGCATACGCATAAACTGCACTTTAACCCTCTCCATCGCACCCTCCTCAGAAATAGTGGTGAATTAGTGCAGTGGGTAGCTAGTCAAAAACTGAACACAAATCGGGCGTTAAAAGAGTGTTGCTCCTCAAGAGACGGGCCAGCTCCTCACCATAGACATAACCTGATGATGATCTTTATTCATCGAAACCAGTCACCATAAGAAAAGAAAATAAATATCGTATTTGACTAGACGGCTGCAATTATTATATTATTCAAAACAGGAAGTGTCGAACGCCTTGTCGTCTTGGTTATGTGGGCATAGTGTTGGACTACGAGGATGAATATCCTTGTTCAATACTCAGTCGGGCTGTATGTTTTTTGTTTTTCACAAATTATCAACTGTCCGTCTGGTCTTTGAAATCTTCGTGCATTGTATTCAATTTTGAGATGTAAAGTCCATACTTAACGTGTTGCATTAGCAGTTGAAAGGTACCAGCTTTTGAATGGCAGCCGCAAACGTTTGATGACAAGACTACAGCTGAATCCTCAACTGGATAACGTCTGATCATAACAACTGTGACAGTTTGTGCCTCATAAGATAGAAATCGCTTATTGGGTCACTTAACTGGTACGCCTGGTGAGTGAGAGAGATATGCCTTGTCCAAATCAAATGTTCAAATGTTTGAATAGCTTATGGGACTTAACTACGGGGTCATCAGTCCCTAAACTTACAAACTACTTATGAACTAGCTAACACTAAGGACGGCACAAATATCCATGCCCGAGGGGGGATTCGAACATCCGACAGTAGTGGCCGTGCATACCGTGACTGGCACGCCTCAGTCCCCTCGGCCACCGCGGCCGGCTATGCCTTGTCCAATTTATGTGTTCGTATTAATGTAAAAGTGATCAGTCCCGAAGAAATAATGAAAACATATCAGTTTGTCATATAAGTGCAACAGACGAACGCAACAGTTTCACGCTGTCACACATTACCCTGTGCTCTAACCTATATTTTAACGTTTTGAAGTTTTTGACATGTTCGCCATCGAATTCTACAACCGCGTGTTCGATATCTTGGTTTGTCGGGAGTAGTATTATCTTTGGTGTTGTAAGGTCTTTGGTCGGTGAAATCCTGCGGCCTACCGGCGAGTGTGTCGAAAGGGATCTCAGGAGCGAGAGCTGGAGATGAAAACACGGAGTGGCTGTCAGATACCAATAGTAACCTCAGTTATTTGCTGCGTGTCCCTATTTATTCGGGCATGCTTGACTGTTTGTTTCCTGGGACCTGGAGCTCATGGTGTCGACGGTAACCGGCGTAACTGTCTTTGTCAAGTATACTGGCTAGTGTTCTTCTGAGCTCTTAGTTCATTTCGGAGCAGTAACCTTGACTGTATATTTGTGTCCGCCAATTGTGGCTGCTCAACCACACGAGAGTTCCGTGATACAGAATGGTTGAGCACAAGTTACCGCGTCCTCCGTTTGCGTCTAACAATTTGTGCGTGGAGGCAGAATTCACGTGAAGTTTTATTGTGTTGAGGAAGGTGTTCCGAACATGGGCATTCGCCTACTATTGATGTGTTGCATAAGCAATCACTGATGTGTTGCATAAGCAATCACTGATGTGTGTGTGTGTGTGTGTGTGTGTGTGTGTGTGTGTGGCATCTATTCCAGAAAGAACAGACGTCACTTCTGATCCTGCAGTTATTGTTTTCGTATTCACAGAGTATATGACTTCAACTGCGAATGGCCGGGATTCGAATCCGGGTCTCCTGCTTTCTAGGTAGTTGCGCTGACCTCTACACCACTGGGGACACAGTGATCACCGCACCTGCAAGGACTACCTTAGCACGACTCCTGTCAGACTGACAGGCAATGATCCTTTCGTCAGTAGGGAGGGGTGGGCAAGTTTGGAGCCTTTACTCTTACGGGAATTAGTACGTAGTGACTACGAGTTTGAGTACTGTGGGCAGGGTAAGGCTGGAAATTTGTGTCTGGCGGGAGGCGTGCTTAGGTAGTCCTTGCAGGTGCGACGATCACTGTGTGCCCAGTGGTGTAGGGGTCAGCGCAACTGCCTAGAAAGCAAGAGACCCATATTCGAATCTCGGCTGGGTACACATTTTCAACTTTGCCCATTCGCATTTAAAGTCATATATTTTGTGAATCACGTATCTGTTTTATTCAGTGACCGCCAGTGGTTGTTTTTCCCAGTGAAGTTCGGCAACTGAAAGTTCTATGAGATCTAATCGCCGTAACGGCTTATGGTAACCGACGGTTGGATATACCAATACCTTGGTTATAACTATTTTGTGAGCACCTTTCTTCCTTCATTTTAAGTGTATTTGGTCACTTTTTTCCTAAACCGAAGGGCGCCAGGGAGAGTATAGTAGTAAACCTCTCAGCCCTCAGCTTAAAGTGAACTTAATGTCATTTATAGATAAGATTGTCGCTGAAGGTATTGGGTCATTAAGGTTTTAGTATTAAGGCATTGTTTAAGATTACCTGTCCTTGGCATGTTTTCTGTCTGTTATTTTATTGGACTATTTTTTGGGCTTGATTTAGTTGTAATGTGCTCCATGTTACGCTGTTATATGTTCTGGAGCCACTCAGCCATGGGAGCCGGACGCAACGAGCGGTCTTTCGTCGTAACGCGAGGTCTAGGTGGCCGCCATGGGACTGCGTGCTTCTCTTCCAGTGATCTCTATACTACCTGGATGTTGATCTAAAGATTTCTTAGTGTGCCAGCCAAAGATGTTCATATTCTGTTTCTTGCCTAACTACAACATGGCTGCTACGAAGTATTACAAGAAAACGAAAAGCAAATATGTTTCGATTCTGTACTCACGCGAGTCTATTACTTAGCATATTGACATAAATTTCAAATCCAGAGGTAATCTAGCTATTATTTGTCACATACTAACTGATGGAAATTCGTTTGACTAATTACAACATAACGGACAGTGCAAATTCGTGTGCAAAACATATGAATGTGCAGGCACGCTGTGGTTCTATGCTCTGACACCAGAGTTATACATCCAGGTTATATAGAGAGAACTGTTATCTTCAGTCGTTCTTGTTGTGTTATGGAGATACCGTTCCTTGCGTCAGCTTTTCAATCTGAGTGTTTCGCTGTTTTGTTTACCGCAGGTTCTTCAAGCTTGTGGCCGTTTTATTTAATCGTTCTTGCTTTAAAGGCGAGTGTAATTAAATTATTCCTGGTTGCTCCTTTGGGTTTGTTACCTGATCAGATTGTTTACCTCAGCATTTGTCAGATCACCTTGTTTCTGAAAGCTGCACTAACTTGAGATTAATAGTGACACATTTTCAAATTGTATTTGAAAGGTTTCTACTTAGTGGTGAATATTTGTTGCACTGCAATTAGCTAAACTTATTGCAAGCTATTACTTATCAGGTGTTCAAGTTGGTCAGTCCATCTTCTATAGTTCATCAAAATTTTCAAAATAGCTGCTATTTTCAGCTACCGTTACAACGTCAAAGGATAAAAATGCATCCCTCGGTCGCAAAAATAAAATTATTTAACCTGGTTTCGACAATAGCTATGATTGCCTTATTCATTCTAATCCATGAGAGAGTGTCTACACCATGAAGGTTGGACTGTCTCAAAATTTATGGTCACAGATTTTAAAATGCATTTGAGAATCATTTACGTTTGTTAATATTTACTACTGCAATTGCCTAAGGTTAGTTCATGCTATTGCCTGTTAGGTGGGCAAGTTGGTCAGTTCATTTACTGTTTAAGATTTCATTGTAATTAATGGGAAGGTGAGTACCCCATGAAGGTTGGACTGACCTAAAATTTATGATCATTCTGTTGTAAATAAAACAGAACAGAGAAATTTGTATTTGCAAATCTTCATTAATTGTTGATGAATATTATTGCTAAAAATTTCTATAACTAAGCCAATTTGTTTATACTAATAAAGTATAGTTCAAATGGGACTTAACTGCGGGGTCATCAGTCCCTAAACTTACAAACTACGTATGAATTACCTTATACTAAAGACGACATAAACAGCCATGCCCGAGGGGGGATTCGAACCCCCGACGGGGAACGGCCTCGCGCATCGTAGCATAGCGCCTCAATGCGCTCGTCCACTCCGCCGCGGCACTAATATAGTCTTGAGCAAGGAAAGATGATATGTAGATGCGCCTACCTACCTTAGTCAGTCCTAGTACGTCTTACGATTATAATAATGGACCATTTCTATTTTCCTTTTTAAAACTTCTTCCTGTTTTCGTGTTTGAAGTGTGTTCAGATATTAACTCAAAAACTGAGGAGGGGGGGGGGGGGGAGCGATCGGCAGTTTCCGTTAAGCGCACGTAATTTTGGCCAACGGACGAAACTCGCTTCTACTGAAATCTGGATTCAGACATTTTATTTATTACAATAATAGCAACCTGCACCGACTTACGAACGGGTACAATTTACTAATGGAGAAATGAGAAGTACGCTTAGCGAAATATTTTTACAGAAGCGTATCGTTTAATTGTGGGAGCATAAGTGTCTGTGTGTTGTCCTTACCGTAAGTTAGTTGAAGTAGTTTGTAAGTCTAGGGACTGATGACCACTGCAGTTTGGTCCCATAGCTTTACAGACACCTGAATATATATATTTACTTTATCAATAGAATTATTGTATAAAAACAGCATCCCTATAGGTGATTCTTTTTACTATTTGGAGAATGTGTTTCGGAAGATTACACTGCCATCACCGGATCTGTCTTTGAGCCTTTAAGTGGGTATGACGGATTATCCGTCCAGGCTCTGCTAATGCGTAGTGGGCTGGCGGATATACCCGTCCGCCGCGTCCTGTTCCTAATAGCTAGTGGGGATTACGTGATTCTGTTCTGCCATTGATGGGCTTCGTCCACTCAGACGGCAGCTCTCCTCAGTCATCACAGCGTATTCGGGGCTAGTTACATCAGTTTTCACTTGACAGTTTGCGTGCAGTGAGGCAGTCGCAAAACGATGCCTTTTTCGTATGTGTTTACCGCTGCGTTATTGCGTGCTGTTCTGCAATGGCGAAAAGAAGTCATTGTCAGATTCAGAGATAGAGCAGCTTCCGTTATAAAGTGGTGATAATTTCAGTGACATTTCTGAAAGTTTTCATGATGCGGATGTTGTGGCTAGTGGAAGTGACTTCGATTCAGAAACAGCCGATGACGGGACACTAAGCTGGAACAGACGGTACCTAATGCATCTGTGCGTGGTAATTCAATTCATATTCAATATTTGTTCAGTAGTACTACTGGTAGAGTTGTGTCTCTGAGACAATATGATGTGATGACCCGTTTCGTATGTTTTGTGGATGAGGCATTGTGCAAAATAACAGCAGAACTTACTAACTTATATACACAACAGTTCTTAGCTTGTCATCAAAATTTAGCACCCCACTCTGTAATGATATTTTTTCTTTTTTAGCTGGTGTTGTCGTCAAGATTAAAGTTAAGTACCGTTATTGAAATTTAGCAAACTGTGAAATATTACAATGAATATTAATTTTGAAAAGATAGAGACACTGAGAAAAACCATAAAGATTCCGCCATCAGTATTTTGCGGCAATACTAGTTAGAATAAAGACAACACCAGAAAGCATCATTACAAAAGAAAGTGGCGCAATCCGTTTATTTTACCTGGGAGGAGAACACAGATTGGAGTCATCACACTGGAGTCGAACCTGTACGGAATAATTGATTTCTTCTTCACTGTAAACTGACGCTTGGTTGCATAAGCTTCGAATACTAAAGCTTCAGGGCCGTGTTTAATCCCAATTACGATTGATGTTTAAAGTTACAAAATTATCAGAATTATTTGACTTCGTTTAAAGAAGAGAAGAATTACTGCAGGTATTGAAACAAAATTCTACACAAAATGTGCGTAAGTGAAATTCGCGACTAAAATGTCCTTCCGCAGTCGCGAAGCAATTTGCAACAATGGCCAAGCATCATTTTACGAATTATGCTGGAAACAAAGTTTTAAAAAAATGAAAAATGGGGAAAAATTTCCGCTTAAATAAACTATTGATTCCAAACGAATTACTGAATTGATTACAATTAATTGTTTTTATAGCTCACACTTACATTATCAATATGGAGAGATCAAGAGAGAGACATCCGATCTATTCAACAATAAGAAGATGAAAGACGATAAGCGATTCCGTTTTCTCCCCAGCTCGTTCAAAAATTTGAAAATCTATTATGAAAAAAAAAAACAAAAAAAAAACAGATATTTACTGGCAGAAAGAACGGATGCCAGCGACAAGCGTCGCAGATATTATTTTAATTTAAAAAATATATTAAATGTAATGCTACATCTCCAAAATTCGCAACGACGAGCTGGGACACGCACATACAAAAGACACACACCTACAACACTTTCAGCTGTGGCCATGGCCTTCTTCAGAAAATAGAACATTCACGTAATCACACAGGGACAAAATACAGTAACACAACCGTCATCTCTAGCTGCCGCGCTCGCGGAAGTCAAAGCCCACCGTCCAGAAAGTTCCTAGAAAAACGGCCCTAAAGTTTTAAGCGCAGCTCATAAACATGTTATACGCTAGTGAAAGGAACATGGTAATGCCAGACGGGTTAGCTTAGGCATAGCGTGTGGGACTGTCCCGTAGCTGGTCCGTGTTCGATCCTGCCTCAAGGACATATTGTATTTGTAATTATGATTATTTGTTTAAACATTACAACTTGTAAATAAATTTAACCACTTAAGGTGCTATCAATTAACTCATAACTAATTATAGTTTGTAATCTCGTAGGCTTTCCCGGAGATTCGTTGACATCTCGTGGATTCGGGTGTACTGCCAGTGATCCGCGTCTTTCAAACACGATATTTCGACACCGTAACTCGGCGTCTTCATCAGGTGTTCTCTGAGACTGATCGACACGCCGACCGTGCCCCACATTTATGCCTAGGCGGCGTCTGGTGCTCTCTGTGAGGTCCGCGCCCAGCGTGCTTCAGTCTGTGGCGTCAGACGTTGGATGATCCATCGTCGGTCCGCGCCCAGGTGGTACTCTCGCGTATAGAGACACAACATCAAAGGTGATGTCTGTGTTCGAGATTCACAGGTTCTTGAGACGTTCCACAAAGTCAGTTGAATTGTGGATATGATGGACGCACTTTCTCACATATGGTTCTAACATCTTCTTTAGGTGTGAGGCCACAGCGTAGGTGGCTGCACCAGTATTGCTTACGATTGGACGCAGTGGCACATCCTGTTTATAGACCTTTGGTAATACGTACAGTCTTCGTGGTACTGGTGCCTTAGCTCTGTTGTTTGACGATTTCCTCAAGCCACCCAGTTACTTTAAGAAGAGCTCTGGTTTCCTATCCACCTTATCAGTGTCGTCATTCTCTAGTGGACGGTAAGCACGGTCCTCTAACAGTTGACAGATCTTCTGGTCGTAGTCAGTCTCCAGAAGAATGGCAGTGGAGTTCCCCTTGTCTGCAGGTAACACTACTAAGTTTACATCTTCCCGCAAACTCTTGAGGGCCAACCTCTCGCCTCTTGAGATATTTGTGTTGGGTGCCCTGGCTCTAGTAAGCGCCCTACAAGTCTCTCTCCGGATTTCTTCTGCAACACTTGATGGTAGAGTGTTGACTACTTGTTCCACAGAGCTGATGATATTGGAAACTGATAGTACTTTAAGGGTGACGGCAAAGTTATTGAAGCCCCTTCCAAGTACTTTGAGGATTTGTTTATAAAATGGCTGTTACAGCTACTTACAATATAAATTTCAATGTTTTCTTTTTCAAAAGTCGAATAACACCAGATGCATTTTACTGGAGGTAACTTTCCATGTTTTTTCGATGCTTATCACTCTGGCATGTGGGAGACCAAATCGAAATGAAGTTGTTTTTTTTTGTTTTATTTTTTTTATTTTTCAGTATTGCCACAAATATGGAATTCGCAATATTTTTTGTCTTTTCTATTTTTTTAATTTAAATCGTCAATATTGACAACCATTTATAAAATATAGAAAATTACGAATAAAGAAAACCACATGCGTGGTTCATAAAAATTACCATTAGGTATTAGAATTTTGTAAGTATTCGAAAACAACGAAACAAAAATCTATCATACCAGGATTCGAACGACCATTTCTATGGTTGTGAGGCGAGATCGCTACCTGAGCTACACCGACAGATGATGCATCTGTTTTAACTATTGGTATTTACATGTATCTGCTAAACTTCAAAGTCGATTTTCTCAACAATTTTTTAGAGTTGCGTCGAATGACTTTCGCTGATTGTTATTTAAGTTCTTACTTTCACGTATCATAATTTAAAAAAAAATCTAAAATCCGATACCCATTGTAGTCTCCTTGTTAGTCACTGGTAACTGCTTATTTTGCTTCGTTAAATTAATATGCGATGCGTTCATACGGAATCACAAAATTAAAATGAAATAAAACAACAAACGTTATTTACACTTCACAGAGCTTTGCCGTGGCCGATTACAGTACAGCAGCACACACGTAGGCTGTGAAAGGAGGCAATGGCTCTCTCGATAAATCATCTGACCGCAAATTGCTGCGAGCAGCAGTGGCGGAACCCGAGGCGATATTTAATCTGCGGCGATAGCAACTTCAGACCCAGTTATAGAGCACACATACACACAAAAACACACACACACTGCTCCGTCCTTACTTTGAGACAGAAAACTGCCCAACCACGGTGATAGTTGAAAAACACGTTTAACCGCAAATAACTAACTAAATTCGGCCCATCGTTGCACATATTGTTGGGCACGATGGATTATTTGTACTGACGACAATATTTTTAAGCCAAGGTGACGAGTCGTATGTTTTCATTTTTTTTTTCGCATTACTGATTTAGACAGTATCTAGCTGTCATTTTGAGAGCAAGTAGAATCATTTTATACAATACTAGCTGTAAACCAGCCGTTGCCGGGGAAGAAGTCACACGTAAAAATGCACTCGTTTCGAAGAATCCAATCACGAAATTCAACAATAATGATTGCAATAATATAACAGATCGATCACTTGATGTAATGCGCGAAACGTCAAATCGATTTTTTTAAAGAGAAGTATTAAAAGAAATTTCTTTTTTACTGCGTAATGTATTTATTCTTATATTTCCTAATTCGTATGCTTATCCTTACAGAGAAAGAGCTGAAGACGTTGTAGCACGCATAGACCAAAGATATGGTCTGGGGCATCACGTTTCGATGTATGTAACCTCCTTGCTATAGAGTCGCAAACGTCATCGCTGGCCTTCAGTCCGATTTTTTTTATAATTTGACGACTTTCAACCACCATATCTTCCACTCCCTTATAGCAATCGGCAAGGAACTGCTATGGTGTAAAAACGAGAGACTTTGGACAACAATTACACACAGACCATTCGTTTGCGTTCTGTAGTTTTCGTTGCAGAGCGAAATATTAAGACACACACACACACACACACACACACACACACACACACGTAGAATTTTATATACACCGATAACTTTCTATCCCAATATACTCCACCCTTTTATCATTATCAACCCTCAAGCAACAATGCAACCATTTTCGAACTGTAAATATAATTTTCAAAGGGTTATTATTGTTCCGCATTTCGCGTTATATTCTTCGAATTACTAAATACCTATCAGATCGATATAAAACCGTGCCAAAAACCTTCCTCAGGTATAAATTAGTAACTGTACAAATATTTAAGTCTCTGCGTCTTATCGTTCGCACGTGATAAACGTATACCGAACATTCATATAAATAGCTATCCGATCGCCATAAAACCGCGCCTAAAGCCTTCCCCAGGAAGACATTAGTAACTGTACAAATTTTTAGCTCTTTATGTCTTGTGGTCCAGACGTGATAAACGTACACCGAACAGACATTCACATTTATAGTTATAGATATGTCTCACCCACATAATGAGTTATGGGAACAAGTTACATATATTAAAATTAAGGTTCGTTCGTCTGTATTTTTGTTCATATTTTATGCACGGCCATACCGTACATCCGATTGCGATAAAACTTTGTCAACTCATTGCTTGCACCAAGGCGATGGTGGATGGCGGAGGGTGCATTACAATTAGTTAATTCGTTTCTTACCCTTCCCATTGAAATGGTTGGAGGGATATGAATGAAATTTGGAACAGAGGTAGCTTATACCCTGATTAATACATGGGCTACCTTCCGTACGCCACCAAATGATGCGTGGCGGAGGTTACCTTACAATGAGTCTGCCGCGGAGGATTAGCGGCGCGTACTGGAGCGCCGTGTTGCGGTGCTCGCGGCCGTCCGCCGTCAGGGGTTCGAATCCCCCCTCGGGCATGGATGTTTGTGTCGATTTTAGTGTAAGATAGTTCATAAGTAGTTTGTAAGTATAGGGACTGATGACCCCGCAGTTAAGTCCCTTAAGCTTAACAAACGTTTGAACATTTGAACAGTGGGTCAATGCGTTTGTTACTCTTCTCGCTGGAACAGCTCAACGGATTTGAATAAAATATGGAATGCAGGTAGCTTATACCCTGAATTAACACATGAGCTATCTTTAGGAAGCCACCGTATGGGGTATAGCGGAGCTTACCTTATAGTGGGTTAACACGTTTGTTACTGTTCATGCTGAAACTGCTGGATGGAATTGAATGAACTGTGTAATGAAGAGAGCTTATTCCCTGAATTAATACATGGGCTACATTTCGTAAGACTCCGTAGGTCCATGGCGGAGGCTGTTACAGCAAACACCCAAATTGTTTGACTGGTCACCGTGAAAGTCAACACATAAATGTATTTTTTCATGAAGGAGAGTTTTATAACCTGTCCAAAAAGTTCAAATGTTTGTAAAGCTTACGGGACTTAACTGCGAGGTCATAAGTCTCTAAACTTACTTATAAACTACTATAACTACTTATAAACTAACTTATACTAAAGACAACACAAACATCCATGCACGAGGGGGGATTCGAACCTCCGACGCGGGATGTAATCTGTAAGACAGTGAATTTAGCGTTGCAGTGGGTACCTTGTGACTTTGACACCGTTTAATCAGTCACCATGAAAATTGGCGCACATACGTATGTTTTCATATATACAGGAGGGATAGTACGGGAGGAGGAGGCGGATAGAAAGGGCAGGGACGAGACGGACAGAGCGAGGGTAGAGGAGAATGAGAGAGGGGAGATGGTGACAGACAGTTGAAATGAACATAGGGAGAAAGAGAGAGAGATGAGAAGAGGGGATGGGCAGAAAGAGGAGGAAAGAGAAGGTCGAAAGAGAGAGAAAAGTGAAAGGAGAGATGGACTAACTTATGACATTAACTACGCGGATGATGCCGGGTTTTCGGCTAGTATCCTATAAAATGAGAGTGTACAGTGGGTGCGAAATACATATTCCCTAAAATTAATCCACGAGGTTGTATACGACGGAAATGTGCAACACATGATCTTCGTTGGAAATAAATTATTATTTCAACCTATCATATTGGCGGCTAGTATGGAAGCACTTAGAATCTCCTCACTGTCGCTAGCAGAAGTCAAAATAGGGCTGAAACTCAGAACGCCTTTTATAAAAGTCCTAGTCTACAGAGATCCAAGAAACAATTATTATTTTTTGTGCTTCCAACATCCCTTTCCTACTTGTTACAAGCATTTTCGTTCATTAAATATACACTTCAGAAGAAAAACTGCTTAAACTTTAATCCGATGACGGCAGATGCCACCTGGGGGATAGTAGGTATACTGCTAATGGTTTCAACATTATCCGCTAAACAGCGTAGCGAGGTAGATTTTTTCTTGGATTCGTAGAATTTTATGTTCTGGGAATGAAAACTCTTGGAACACACTCGTTGAATCTATTGGAACGTTTATCTTCCTTGAGCTTAAAAAAGGAACTCATCCACAACTATAAAGGATTTTTAGATGTATTCCAGTACGGTAATAGCAGTAAATTATAAATTTTAGATATTTAAATAGGATCGAGGAAGTGAATAGGTAGTATTCAGTGTTCATAGCACCTTGTTTGTCTTCATTTGCGATTAAAGATTCAGTAAACGAATACCAAATACGAAAAGTAATATCCCTGTGCCATGTTACACAAACATCCGCATCGAATAAAAGGGAGACGAAAGACTTAATATTGAATTGCGTATGTAAATACGACAAATGAATATAACGCAACAGTTGATGAGAAAAACAAGAGAAAAATTAAAGACACACAAGAAAAATCAAGAGTTCCCTGAAACCTCACGCGCAAATACCCCACAGTTTTATAGAATTTACACGCTTTTCTCAGTACTTAAACGTGGCATCACAGCCATGATGTTTAAATTAATACAGCTTAAAAATCTGTGAAACCTCACCAAAGAAAACACTAGAAACTTGAAACTGGAGGTTTGTTTCAGGGAGTCCGTGTCCGGTGATGTGGGGCACGCGCATGCTAAACACGAACCGAACTTCCGTTTCACGCCAGTTTATTTTCCCAGAAGCGCCCATGTAGCTGCTCTGGACAGAACAAGAAAATGCTTCGAGAAAATCCGCGCCCTGAGATAACTTCTCGCGAAGACAGCCCCCAGCGTTAGAGGTAAGTGCGAGAGAAGCAGATAAGAATTTGTTGACGTCGACCTAACTTGCACCAGTCTCGCAACCGTTTCTTCTCGTTACACAGAAAAAGTAGTTTTGCCTCGGCTTTCTGGAAATCCCTGAAACCTGTACGAGAAGGTGGCAATGTGTCACAGAATACACAATGTTTACCCTCTGAAAATGCACCTGCGAACGAATGTAACCTCAAGGACAATTACAACTGCTTTATTACTCCAAAAAGTATTCTGTACTCTACTGACAGCGTTTTCTCTTTACAATATGCTATTCACCTACTTACTCATTTCGAGCGCTGGTCAGATGTCAAAGAATACAATAAGGATTTGTTATTGAATTGCTATTACTGTATAATAAGGGAGGAACAGAACTAAGATTTAGCAGGCCGCGGTGGCCGAGGGGACTGCGGCGCGCCAGTCACAGTCTGCACGGCCACTACGGTCGGGGGTTCGAATCCCCCCTCGCGGCATGGATATTTGTGCCGTCCTTAGTATTAGCTAGTTCATAAGTAATTTTTAAGTTTAGGGGCTGATGACTCCATAGTTGAGTCCCATAAGCTATACAAACATTTGAACTTTTTTTTTTTTTTTTTTTTTAGTGTGGACGGCTGCAGTGTCGTTTTGATGGCGATCACTCATTGAGTGAATTGACAATTTGCATTCTTGTAATTTTATTCTGTTTGTCCCAGATGCAGATTTGACCGACTCCTTGGATGCAGAAAGCAAAGGAATGCGTATTGCGTTAGGTGAAATGAAGAACTAAGTATCTACTTTCTAACTGCGACGTGACAGAGGAGAGTTGGGACTTTCCCCCATCATATATAAAAACTTAACAAGTATGGACAGGTTTACAAGATATATTCTATTAAGGCTGACTTGTCAGTTTCTCACACATTGATAAAACTGAAAGACTACGCTACCACAGTTGATGAAAGAGAGAAATCTGCTTGTACCGTAAGCTGCATAAAAAGGATTAAAGAAACATTTCTCATGAAAATACTTAAGCCAGTGAGTTGAGTTTCCAGGACAAACCATCAAGAAAGAAGATAGGTGCCCTTTGGACAAAGGAAGGTAGGAGTACAAGAACTATTATATTGCAACTACTGTGCGAAATTAAACTTCATTGGAAAACAAATGTTCAATGTCTTAGTTCTTAGCTAACTTATTCATAAAAAATAAGAATATTCGAACGTACTAAATCACAGAAAACATCGGAAAGTAAGATTGCGCATTACTTATGAACTGCTAAAGTGACAGCCGACACCTCTGTGTTTCGTTAACTGTTTTCGACAGTTTTATGCAAAACTACAACAGACGCAGCAATACAGCTAGCATATCCTGTATTCAGTCCCGCAATTCATGAGATTTGGAAACTGCAGAGACATAATTTAAATAAAGATCTAATTATTTATTCGCAATTCCCGAAATATGCCGACTTTCGCTGCCCTCCTAAAGGAGGAAATGCGTCAAACTGGCCGACTGGCCGACCTGGAGCTGTAGAGGTACCATAGAACATTTTAATTTCAAAATATTTGTAATTATATGTAACCAAACTACGTTGGTCATCAGTCCCTAGACTTACAAACTACTTAAACTAAGTTCAACGAACCTAAGGACAACACGCACATCCATGCCCAAGGGAGGATTCGAACCTCCGACGCGGGAGACCGCGCGATCCGAAACGTGGCGCTCCAGACCGGTTGGCTACTCCCGCGCGGCCATTTTAATTTCCTCTGTCTATTGTTTTACAAATAAATTCACAAAACCTTGTCAGCATGACCAGGAAGGATTCAGGATTCGCGCCCATAGCAGCGGAACCTCGAAAACGTAACAAAATAAATTACTGTTACATTTGAAATTTTATCAATTTTTCACTTACCATTGGCAGCACTTGTCTCTATAGGTACATTTTTCTTCATAAATAAGAGAGATTCTGCGTTGCACAGCATACAAACTAACTTACAGGTGTATGAAACTCTAGAATTTTCCAAATCTATTAATTTCATTTAATAACTGATACAATTAACTGTAAAATTTCAGTTTTTGTAAAAATGAATTTTAAAATATAACAGCTCATTCATTTTTTGATAAATTACATAAATTGTAGAGTTTCATACACCTCTAAGTATTGTTCGAAATGTGTGCAAAGTCATCGGAGAAGCTCTCTTACTTACGACGAAAAGTGTACGATATCTTTAGCAACAAATGCAGCCAACAGTAAGTGAGAAACTATTTTCTTATATTTTGAAATTCTAATGCTATCAGTGAATCCTGAGTCCTTCCTGGTGATGCTGACAATGTTTTATTAATTTATTTGTAAAATTATAGGCAGAAGAAATTAAAATGTTCTGTGGTACCCGTCCTGCTCCAGATGGCCTTGTTTGACGTACCGCCCTCCCCCCTCATCCCAAGATGCTCTTCTGTTGTATGAAAAATGAAACTTTGTGCCGAATCGGGATTCTAACCCGGATCTCCCACTTTACGCCAGCGGCGCCTTAACCTCTCTGCCACCCGAGCACGTTCCATGGCCAGGCGCAAAGTTCCACATGTCACACTTGCCTACATCCCCTAGTATTTTAATAAGCTTGCGAAATAAGTTGCGAATATCTGCAATGGTAAAGAAGTAATAAAAGGAAACTTCATATCTGATGCAGCTGTTTTTCGTGATAGGACGTCATATCGCCCGAACTATCTGTCTTAGAGTGATATAAATTTTCTGGCACATTTAGTCTTTTGTGTGGAGACTGTTTTGTCGCGTTGCAAAGGAAGCAGGCATGACCTCGAAGGCAACTGAATACAGCACTTATACTCAAAGCACGTTTATTACGAACTCAACATACACGCAGCACTGACTGCCTCTCAGAGAGAGTGCTCTGCTGTTTATACACAGACAGAATTTACCAGAAATTAGAAGAACAGTTAACATAAGAAACAAGTAGAATTTACAAGTGAACATAAGAAAGATGTAGAACCTTCTGGAATTGTCAATTACAAAGAAATAAATTTTTGCCGGTGGGCAGAATTGAACCGGCGACCTTCTGCACCGCCGTCCGTGACGCTATCAAATCAAATGTTTGTTAAGCTTATGGGACTTAACTACGGGGTCATCAATCCCTAAACTTACAAACTACTTATGAACTGAAACTTCCTGGCAGATTAAAATTGTGTGCCGGAACCGGGACTCGAACCTGGGACCTTTGCCTTCCGCGGGCAAGCGCACTGCCGGCTGTGCTATCCCACCATGTCTCCACCATATCCTTTCTTCCAGGAGTGCTAGTCTTTCGTGTTTGCAAGAGAGCTTCTGTGAAGTTTGGAAAGTAGGAGGCGAGGTACTGGCGGAATTAAGGTTGTGAGGCGGCATCGTGAGTCGTGTCGGGATAGCACAGTCGGTAGTGCGCTTGCCCGCGAAAGGCAATGGTCCCAGGTTCGAGTCCCGGTTCCGGCACACAATTTTAATCTGCCAGGACGTTTCATACCAGCGCACACTCCGCTGCAGAGTGAAAGTTTCATTCTACTTATAAACTACCTTATACTAAAGACGGCACAAATACCCATGCCCGAGGGGGGATTCGAACCCCCGACCGTAGTGGCCGTGCAGACCGTGACTGAAGCGCCTCAGTCTCCTCGCGCTATCCCCTGTGCCACGCCGGCAGTCGGTGTTCGTGGTCTCTCGCGGCAGTATGTAACATATGTTGCCAATACAGTTAGAAGTAACGCAAATTATGTAGGGAGAAAATATAGTCGTTTTGTGTGCGTGTGGGAGGCGGAGGAAGGGGGGAGAGGGATCAAGGGAGGAAGATTATATATATTGTGTACAAGAGCGTATAGTCATTGAAAGACTGTAGTTGGATGCAGGATGACTTGGACCAAATTTCTAGGTGGTGTGAGGAATGGAAACTAGCGCTAAATGTAGAAATGTAGAACGTAATGTCATGCATATGAGTAGCAGAAACACACTCCTTATGTTAGAATACAGCGTTAGTAGAGTGATGCTTGACAGTCGCGTCAATTACATACCTAGGTGTAACGCTGCAAGCTATATGAAAGGAACGAGCATATTAAGGAGAGTTCTGGGGAAGGCGAATGGTTGACTTCAGTTTATTGGAATATTTTTTGTGATTCGTCAATAAAGGAGACCGGATATAAAACGTCTGTACGACTCCGTCTCATTTCTGAAATATCTCGGATCCCCACCAGATCTATTTGAAGGACATAGAGGAAGTTCAGATGCGGGCGGCTAGGTTCGTAACTGGTAGATTAGATCAGTGCTTCGGGAACTCGACTGGGAGTCCCTGAAAGGAAGGTGACGTTCTTTTCGAGAAGCACTGTTGAAGAAATTTAGTGGGCCGGAATTTGAGGCGGACTGCAGAACGATTCTACTGCCGCCAACCTACCTTTCGCGTGAAGACCACAAGGATAAGATCACAGAGATTAGGGCTCGTGTGGATGCATACAAGTATTGGTTTTTCCCCTGTTCTATATGGGAGTGGAACAGGAAAGCAAGTAACTAGTAGTGGTACTACCATCCGCCACGCAACTTTGTGTAGATTGTGAAGTATTTATGTACATGTAGATCGGTGCTATTCAACCTATGGGAAGCAAAGCGTTGCTCGGGGGGTCTCCGTCACTGTAGGAAGTACCTGCACCCTAAAATAACTAGGGTTTCAGTAATACAAAAACACATGCCTAAGTGAGATACATTTAGTGTTAAAATTATGGAGTTCCTTCTTATAACATTCATTATGAATTGATCATAGATTTTTTTATAATAAAGTGTGTTAATGATGAATAAGGGCAAAGTTTTTAAACTGTTTTCAGGAATCAATCGACACCAAAATGAACTTGAGACAGCCGGCCGCGGTGGCCGAGAGGACTGAGGCGCTTCAGTCATGGTCTGCACGGCCACTACGGTCGGGGGTTCGAATCCCCCCTCGGGCATGGATATTTGTGCCGTCCTTAGTTGTAGCTAGTTCATAAGTAGTTTGTAAGTTTAGGGACTGATGACCCCGTAGTTAAGTCCCATAGACTCTACAAACATTTAACCATTTTTGAACTTGAGACAATAAGTAATTCTGAAAAAATCGAAAACAGCTACTTCTTTACAAATTGTATATACAGTGGGACCTTCTTCAATGAGGCTAATTCTCTTCTGAAATGTGAAACAGTCGTTAAGCAAAATATATTTTTCTGTCGGAAACCATGTAAAAGTACGTTAAATGTGTTCCATTACGAAAAAAAAACTTAGGCAAACAAATTAAAAGAAAGAAGACTAGGTACATTCCTTTCCTCTGAGAATTTGTAGTTTTGTTACGTTTCGTAAGGAGGGGGTCGCCAGAATATTTTTACTTCGAAGGTGGTCGCGTATTCGAAAAACATTGAAAAACACTGATGTAGATTGTCGGAGCTCCCTAAGTACTCTCATTCTCAAATTGTTTTTGTTGTGATCTTCATTCCGGAGACTGGTTTTATGCAGCTCTCCACCCTACTCTATCCTGAGCAAGCCTCGTAAGGACGGCAACCTACATCCATTTGAATCTGCTTACTGTATTCATCTCTTGGTCTCCCTCTGCGATTTTTACACCACACACATCCCTCCAACGCTAAATTCACAACTCCTTGATGTCTAAGAACGTGTCGTACCAATAGATCCTTCTTTTAGTCAAGGTGTGCAAAAAATTCTTTTTCTACCCAATTTTGTTCAGTACCTCCTCATTAGTTACGCGATCCACCCACCTAATCTTCAGGATTCTTCTGTAGCACCACATTGCAAAAGCCTCTATCCTCTACCTGTCCGCACTGTTTATCGTCCATGTTTCACTCCCGTATAAAGTAACATTCCACACAAATGCCTTCAGAAAAGACTTCCTTACGCATAAATTAATATTCGATGTTAACAAATTTCTCTTTCTCAAAAACGCTTTTCTTCCTTTTCTTCTGCATTTTATATCCTCTGTACTGGGACCATCATATGTTATTTTACTGCCCAAGTAACTCATTTACCACCTTTATGGATTCGTTACCTAATTTAATTCCTTCAGCATCGCCTGATTTTCTAAGTCTGCATTCCATTACCCTTGTTTTTCTCTTGTTAATATTCATCTTATATTCGACACACTGCCCATTCCGTTCAATTGCTCCTCCATGTGCTTTGCTGGTTTTTATTTCTTTACCCTGAACTATCGTTCCTTTTCCAAATTTCTCCTTGCTTTCCTTCATAGCTTGCTCAATGTACAAACTGAATAATATTGTAGTAAGGCTAGAACCCTGTCTTACACCCTTCCCAAGCTCTTCATCCCTTTCATGCCCTTCCACTCTGATAACTGCTGTCTGGTTTTTGTACAAGTTGTAAATAACCTTCCGTTCCCTACATTTTACTCCTGCTGATTTCAGAATTTGAAAGAGTGTATTGCAATCAACATTTTCAAAAGCTTTCTCCAAATCTACAAAAGCTAAAAATGTAGGTTTGCCTCACCTTAATCTATTTTCTAATATAAGCCGTAAACTGAGGATTGCCTCCGTGTTCCTACATTTCTCCTCAATCCGAACATGTCTTCCCCAAGGTCGGCTTCTACCAGCTTTTCCATCCTGCTATAAATAATTCTTGTCAAAATCTTGCAACCATGATTTATTAAACTGAAGGTTCTGTAATGTTCATACCTGTCTGCACCTGCTTTCTTTGGATTGGGGATTATTATATTTTTCTTAAATCCTGAGGGTATTTCCCCTGTCTCATACATCTTACGCACCATGAGAAATAGTTTCGTCATGGCTGACTCTCCCAAAGACTTCGGTAATTCTGAAGGAATGTCGTCCACTCCAGGGGCTTTGTTTCGACTTAGGTCTTTGAGTACTCTGACAAATTCTACTCTCAGTATAGTATCTTGATCTACATTCTCTTCCCTTCCTACAATATTGTCTCTAACAGGGAGACCACGTGGGTATCGTATTTTATAACTTTTTGGTATACATTATACGTGAAGTTCAGAACTCAAAAAACAATCAGTCAAAGCCTTTCGACGCAACTCTGAAAAATTCTCGAGAAATTCGACTTTGAAGTTTTGCGAGTTGCAATTATACGTAAGTACCAATAATTGAAGCAGTTTAAGCAACTGTCGGTGTCGCTCATATGGTAGTGTTCTGGCTTCACAACCATGGTGTCTGTGGTTCGAATCTTGTTGACACATTTTTCTTTTTCAAATTCAGTTATATAAAACATTTTGGGATCTCTAACTCAACGTATCGTGTGAGCTTTTGTTTGTGTGTATGTAGACGGACAGAACACCTTATCGTCACTTAAAACTATGGTTAAGTAGATTAGCTGCTTCGAAAACCATTAATAGCTATGGACGTGACTTTCAAAACATCAGCGTCATAGCACTTCAGAAACTCAATAATCAAAGACTACCGTCGTCATCGATTAGTGGAGCCATTACTGTAGAAAAGTAACTTACGTTTTTTCGGTTGAAACCTTCATTATTAACGACCTTTTATAAAATATAGAAAATTATGAAAACTAGCATTTTTCGTAAAAATTACCAATAATATTAAAATTTTGTAAGTATTCGAACACAACAAGAAAAATAATGATAAAAAAAACTAGTCGCGGCAGGATTTGAACCAACGACTCTATGGTTATGAAGCCAGAACTCTACCTCCTTACCTACAGCAACAGATGCTGCAGGTGTTTCAATTAGTAGTAGTTACGTGTACTTGCAAAACTTTAAATCCGAATTTCTCGAGTAATTTTGAAGTTACATCGAATGGCTTTGGTTGATTTAAGGTCTCAACTTGACGTACCATAAATATAGAGAAATTCTAAAATCAGATACCCATGTGGTCTCCTTGTACTCTCATTACCTTTGTAGAGCCCCTCTATATACTCTTTCCACCTTTCGGCTTTCCCTTCTTTCCTAATCCTCAAATTATGGACACATAAATAACGACATATTTTGTTTTTGGGTCATGAGCCACTGCAGAAGGAAAACAACTACCCACAGCTTCATCTAAATCAGATGAATGATTTAGTAACGCATAGAGGACAAACATAGGAACATTCGAAACTTCCTGGCAGATTAAAATTGCGTGCCGGAACCGGGACTCGAACCTGGGTCCTTTGCCTTTCGTGGGCAAGCGCTCTACCGACTGAGCTATCCCGAAATGACTCACGATGCCGCCCCACAACTTTACTTCCGCCAGTACCTCGCCTCCTACTTTCCAAACTTCACAGAAGTTGTCGGGCGGCATCGTGAGTCGTGTCGGGATAGCTCAGTCGGTAGAGCGCTTGCCCGCGAAAGGCAAAGGTCCCAGGTTCGAGTCCCTGTTCCGGAACGCAATTTTAATCTGCCAGGAAGTTTCATATCAGCGCACACTCCGCTGCAGAGTGAAAAGTTTCTTTCTGGAACCATCCCTTAGGCTGAGGCTAACCCATGTCTCCACCATATGCTTTCTTCCAGGAGTGCTAGTCTTGCATGTTTCGCAGGAGAGCTTCTGTGAATTTTGGAAAGTAGGAGGCGGGGTACTGGCGTAAGTAAAGTTGTGGGGGCGGCATCGTGAGTCGTGTCGGAATAGCTAAGTCGGTAGAGCGCTTGCCCGCGAAAGGCAAAGGTCCCAGGTTCGAGTCCCGGTTCCGGCACGCAGTTTTAATATGCCAAGAAGTTTCATATCAGCGCACACTCCACTGCAGAGTGAACAGTTTCAATCTGGAAACATCCCTTAGGCTGTGGCTAAGCCATGTCTCCACCATATGCTTTCTTCCAGCAGTGCTAGTCTTGCATGTTTCGCAGGAGAGATTCTTTGAAGTTTGGAAAGTAGGAGGCGAGGTACTGGCGGAAGTAAAGTTGTGAGACGGTATCGTGAGTCATGTCGGGATAGCTCAGTCGGTAGAGCGCTTGGCCGCGAAAGGCAAAGGTCCCAGGTTCCGGCACGCAATTTTAATCTGCCAGGAAGTTTCATATCAGCGCACACTCCGCTGTAGAGTGAAAAGTTTCATTCTGGATACAAACATTCAGTTGTACATATAAAGATAGACGGGCCGCGCAGCTATAAAGGCTGGGAAGCGCTATTGTAGGCACGCTGTTGCCTCTCTGTGTGTAGCACCCCTCAGTTTCGCGCTGGTTTCAGGAAACTGATCCGGCGGCGCGTGTCGGCGGCTCAGGGAGTTTCCCGGTCTGCTCCGCCACTGTACCAGCCGGCCCGCTGCCTGCGCGGAGTGCGTAATTTCGATTAGGAGCAGCTAATGGCTGTCTGCGCGCGGATCGCCGGCTGCTGCGGCTTACCGGGCCGTCGTGAGGCCCGCGACGAGTGGAAACCCTTGTTCCCGCCTAAGCCTCGCCCTCGCCTAGCGACACGGCAGCAGGCTCGCGCGCCGCCACCTCGTCTTGAGCAGCACCTGAGGATGAGGGCCGTCTTACAGACCTCGCCAAGTAATACCGGCTCTCTACTCCTGTTTAGCCTGCTCTACCTTTGCTGTCGAGCGCTGACACGAGTAGAGACGTCGTGTGTTAATAAACCACATGTAAAACTGTTAAAGTAGCTCTTCCCAACCATTATTAGCTATCACCCCGTTTACAACCGGATTTCGTAAACCGATTTTCCAATTCCGCTTTTGGTTAGTAGGCTGGAGCTGGCGATGGATTCTTGTATCCGATACATTTGTAACTTACGTTTCTACGACCATGTCAGTCCCGCATACCAGCAGTTATCTTGGCTACGTGCAGATAAGGGTCGAAGCTATCGTACACTATGTTTGCTGCATCGCTTTATCAATCACTGCAAACCTTCATACTTATCCTCAACGATTATATTACTATCTGAACAGCACAGCAGAAAAACACGCTCTTACCAAAATAAAACTCTCTCTCTACCTTCACATAACACTGCAATCTTCTCTAAATCATTTTCTGCATCAGGAACACGTCTGTGGAACAATCTTCCTCAAAAGTTAAGAGAGATAAACTCAATTCAAAACTTTAAAAGACAACTAAGTGTTCACCTTCTGTCACAATAGCCATCTTTTTCTCCACTTACCAGTCTGTAGCCAACTGTTGTCAATTCCTCCTCCCCCATAAATGTTTCCCTTTCCTTTCGCCAGCAGAGATCTCCATTCATATATGTCTCCACTTCCACACATCCATTAGCACTGTCGTTTTTCAATCTTCTTCTCTTTCACTAACCATTTTCTCTCTTCTGTTTATATTAAACTTAATTCAAATGTGAATATCTCTTGTTATTATTAGTATTACTTCGATTTTTGTGTTATTATTATCATTATTAGTATTAGTATTATCGTATATTGTTATTATTTAATATTATTAATGTAGTGTTTTTTGTCATGAAATCCTTTGTTTATGTTGTTCCTGATCAGATGTAAGAGAGGGCCCTATGGCCCTAATCTGGTCAGGTTAAATAACCAAATAAATAAAATAAATAAATAAATGTAAACACTCCAAAATCGATTCTGAAAATCCGCTTCTCTAAAGCGGTTTTCCAGTTCCACAATCTATTTTCGTGTCCATGTAAACCCAGCCGTTTTTGAAGCGTACTTGGCTTGTCAGATTGTGTTTTCTTGTTAAGAATTTTTGGTTCATATGAGAAGAGTCATATTCTCTAATGTGAAATAAAAGTATAAATATTAGAATGAACAGAAATCTGTGTATTTAAGTAAAGATAAATAGCGATTGTGGTGACTAAATCAGGAACTGAATCAGCTGTTTTTCAACCGCCATGTTAAGTGGGTTAGGAAATCCGATTCAGGCTATGCCATATAAACACAACAGCGAAAAACGGTTTACGAAAATCGGTTTTCTTCTTCCGGAAGATGTGTAGCATGTAAACGTAGTGTAAGCGAACTACCTATTTTGTAGTAGAAACATCTCCGACGCCTAGAAACGAAATATTCAGTGGTTCTATTTTTTTCCCTAATAAGCAAACGCCTCTAAATTTAATCTCCTGAATGTCAGATCAGCTAGAACACTGTGACCACATTCCTAATATTGATATAAGAGGGGGGACCCAAAGGAAACCGGACTCCCGAGGGCGCTGCCATTCGTAGATGTAGTACAGGGTTCTCACGCTACATGTCGTTAGTAGGCCTTCATGAAACAGCTGTGCAGACTGCGTCAATGTTGAACGTTTGTAAATCTATCGGACCAAACTGCGTGGTCATCAGTCCCTAGCTTACAAACTACTTAAACCTAGGTAAACTAACCTACGGACAAACACACACACCAATGCCCAAGGAGGACTCGAACCTCCACGGCGAGCAACCGCGCGCTCCGCAGCGAGGTGCTTTAGACCGCTCGGCTACTCCAAGGCTGATTCAGTCCGTTAAATACTGTAGTTATAACATTCTATATGCGTTTTCTTTGTTCCATCCTCACCTATTTTAATGGCATTGTAGTGAAGAAAACGTTCCAGAGTAGAAAAGCGACGTCTTTCTACCAAAGGGCAGGTCTTCTGGTGTTTCCTAGCCTTTTTTAATACAAAGTGAAATTCTTCAGTAAAAATTGTAGGTTATAAGATAATTGTAAATAAAGTGTATTGTAATGTACCGTTTCGTACCTTTTGAGGGATCTTACGAAACCTAAGAAACACAAATGTCGAGCCATTATTAAGTTATCGACTATTTTTATATCACTACGTACGTCCCATAAAGTGAAGAGGATGTTAAAATCAATATAAGACGATAATGTTCGCTCTTATTCAGTTTCGCATTGAGATACGTAGCTCGCCGGCCGCTAGGAGCGCTGCTATCGCAGTGCATAGCAAAGATCAGTGGGAGTGACGTGATTGTAGGTATTAGACTGTGGCGCTACTGACTCGAACACTGACTTACAGCACAGCAGTTCGGAAGAATGCGAAGCACATTCTATGAACATGAGGTACGATTTCTATGAAGACGAAGCGCATTCTGCTTGCATCCCGTATGCGCGAAATATTAATTATGCATCGGCCAATCAGGATTCGCGCAAATGATAGACTTCGCAATGCGCGGACACTTCCGGAAGGCTATAAACTTGTAGGGTTACATTTCGCGTTTCCCTGGGCCTATCGATATGACGTAGTAGTTTCTCGTTGCCTTATAATACGCGATACGATAGCTACACCCATGCCCCAGGGAGGACTCGAACCTTCACGGCGAGCAACCGCGCGCTCCGCAGCGAGACGCTTTAGACCGCTCGGCGTCAATGTTGAGGTGAACGTGCAAGTGTGGTATTGTGTGTCTCTGTCTGTTGGCGTGTTACCCCTGCGAAGTCGTTATGGCAACTTTAAAAGAACAAAGAGTGTGTGTGAAATTTTGTTTCTTGCTTTAAAAAAAAACTGCAACGGAGACACGCCAAATGCTTCACAAAGCTTTACAGGACGACGCTATGAGCTGCACACAGGTTTTTCGAGTGCTATGGGTGCTTTAAACGTGGTGAGATGACTGTTGAAGACCAATTTCGTTCTGGACGCCCTTCAACATCGCGAAACGGGGAGAACATTGAAAAGGTCCGCCAAAAGATGTTTTAAGGCGTCCTCGAGAGGATGTGAGGAGGAAACGCCCGGAACTTTGGCGATCAGGTGACTGGTTTCTGCATCACGACAACGCTCCAGCACACGGCCTTACAAGTGACCCACTATTTGGCATCTCAGAGGTGGTCTGTCGTTCCCCATCCTCCGTATTCGCCGGACCTAGCCCCGTGCGACTTTTCCTATTTCCACGAATGAAAAAAACGCTAAAAGGGAAGCGTTATGATGATGTGGATGCTGTAAAGACAGCTTCGCAAAGGGCACTGGACAATATCAAACTTGAAGAGTTCCACACATGCTTCCAACAGTGGGAAAAGAGACTTGACAAGTGCTTCGCATGTAATGGAGAGTATTTTGAAGGTGACTGAAGTAATTTTGTAAAAAGGTTCACAGAGAATTTTTTTATGACAAAAATCCGGTTTCTTTTGGGTCTCCCCTCGTAAAACACGGGTGGCTAACCGGTCGATCGCGGCTACTAGTCTAGTCGATCTTGGGAAGTCAAAAGTCATCAAGATTACAGCGTGATTTACACTGGCAATTTTTAGCAGAATTTACTGGAAAAATGAGCTCATTACATCTGGAACTACAAGGCAAGAATAAAATAGCAGCAGAAATGATGAGTTCTAGTGCAACATTTCAAAGTCAAATAGTGTCAATGACAATTGACATTGAGAAGAAAAATTTCAACAGTTTGTGAACATCAAGAATCACATGGAAAAACATCCTAACTACACATATTCATCTCTGGTAAGCAGCCGGATACCGTCGTCAACTAGACACGATATTTCGGCAGACCAACTGGCTGCCATCTTCAGGTGAGAGCGCTAATACACTAACTCGCCGGAGAGTTAGTGTATTAGCGCTCTCACCTGAAGATGGCAGCCAGTTGGTCTGCCGAAATATCGTGTCTAGTTGACGACGGTATCCGGCTACATACCCGAGATGAATATGATCAGATATTTCGCCGGGAAAGTCTACGCAACCACACCCTAACTACAATTTCATTCCTGACAAGTATACGGTAGAAATTAAAGTAGTGGTATCTGACTTTGAAATTCGTTTCAGAGATTTGAAAAAAATTGAGAATTTGGTGGAATTCATCAGTTACCCATTTAACAATTCTATTGATCGTAATGACATCTATGAAATTGCTAATAAATTTGGAGACGCATTTCAAATGGACCACATGATACTGAAAATGAAATTATTACTCTGCACGGCGATATATTTCTAAAATCAAGGTCATCCTTTGGTTCGATTTCTGGTCATTGGTTTCCAACAAGAAATATCCTTCTTTTAAGAAAAGTGCTGAACAGCTGCATTCGTGTTTTGTTTCAACATATTTGTATGAACGAGCATTTTCCTATTTGAAACAAACAAAAAGTAGACACCGTTCTCGTTTAACTGACACATATTGGACTCTTTAAGGTTGGCAATATCCAACTACAAACCTCGCTTTGCTAACCTGGCAGACGATGCTCCGACACAGTGCTCACATTAGAATGAAGAAGTACTAACTAAGAATAATTTTCAATTTTATTTTTCCCAAAATAAAAATGCTACATAACTCTAAACTGAACTACGCTGATTTACTTAATTTTTTCAAGAAATGTGTAAAGGTAGGGAGAATAGTTTTCTATTTAAAGTTTTCCCTCTTAACAAAATAAGAGTAATGCATAACTTCATACTCCAGTATACTGTTTCATTTAAAATTTCAAGATGTATGTAAGTGGTAGAGAGAATAACTTCCTCTTAATGAAATAAAAATACGACGTAACTGTACATTGGAATATACTCTTTCATCTAAAATTTGAAGTAATATTTAAGAGGTAGATCGAACGGGGTTTTATCAATGAACGATCTTGGGTATAACGAAGTTGGCCACCTCATCCATGCAACACAGTCACTTGATGACGTATGAGTGCCAGTCAAACACACACGAACAGTGTATGTATACTCCTGGCCATTAAAATTGCTACGCCACGAAGATGACGTGCTAAGACGCGAAATTTAACCGACAGGAAGAAGATGCTGTGATATGTAAATGCTTAGCTATTCAGAGCATTCACACAAGGTTGGCGTTAGTGGAGACACCTACAACATGAGGTAAGTTTCCAACCGATTTCTCATAGACAAACAGCAGTTGACCGGAACTGCCTGGTGAAACTTTATTGTGAAGCCTCGTTTAAGGAGAAATGCGTACCGTTTCCATCTTTGATAAAGGTCGTATTGTAGCCTATCGCGATTGCGGTTTATCGTATCGCGGCATTGCTGCTCGCGTTGGTTGCGATCCAATCACTGTTAGCAGAATATGGAATCGATGGGTTCAGGACGGCAATACCCGAACGCCGTGCTGGATCCCAAAGGCCTCGTATCACTAGCAACAGAGATGACAGGCATCCGCATGGCAGTAACGTATCGTGCAGCTACATCTCGATCGCTGAGTCAACAGATGGGAACGTTTGCAAGACAACAACCATCTGCACGAACAGTTCGACGACGTTTGCAGAAGCATGTACTGTCAGCTCAGAGACCATGGCTGCGGTTACCCTTGACGCGGCATTACAGACAGGAGCGCCTGCGATGGTGTACGCAACGACGAACCTGGGTGCACGAATGGCAAAACGTCATTTTCTCGGATGAATCCAGGTTCTGTTTACGCATCTGTGTTTGGCGACATCGCGGTGGACGCACATTGGAAGCGTGTAATCGTCATCGCCATACTGGCGTATCACCCGGCGTGATGGTATGGGGTGCCATTGGTTACACGTCTCAGTCACCTCTTGTTCGCATCGACGGCACTTTGTACAGTGGCCGTTACATTTCAGATGTGTTACGACCCTTGGCTCCACCCTTCATTCGATCACAGCGAAACCCTACATTTCAGCAGGATAATGCATGACCGAATGTTGCAGGTCCTGTACGGGCCTTTCTCGAAACGGAAAACGTTAGACTGTTGCCCTGGCCAGCACGTTCTCCAGATATCTCACCAACTGAAAACGTCTGGTGAATAGTGGCCCAGCAAATGGCTCGTCACAATACGCCAGTCACTACTCTTGATGAAATGTGGTATCGTGTTGAAGCTGCATGGGCATTTGTACCTGTACACGCCATCCAAGTTCTGTTTGACCCAATGCCCACGCGTATTAAGGCCATTATTACGGCTAGAGGTGGTTGTTCTGGGTACTGATTTCTGAGGATCTATGCAGCCAAATTGCGTGAAAATGTAATCACAGGTCAGTTCTAGTGTAATATATTTGTCCAATGAATACCCTTATACCATCTGCATTTCTTGTTGTTGTTGTTTTGAGGGGACTAAACAGCTAGGTCATCAGTCCCCTGTTCCTAGCTGAGAGGCCACCGTCAAGAAAGTAAAAAGTAAAAACAGAGCTCAGAAAATGGGAACGCACGAAAGGGACAGGCTAACAGTGGACCTGTCGGAAACAATACAGAACGAAGACACACTAGCACGTCTGGGAGATTAAAAGAGTGCCGCAAGTTAAGTTGGCGAAGGAGGCATTCATTGACCCGTGAAAGTAGTGTCTTTACTGCAGAGCTGGTCACTATCCTCAAGGCTCTAAAACACCTCCGAGCCTGCCCCAGGGGGTCATTTGTCATCTGTAGTGACTCCCTGAGTGGCTTGCAGGCACTCGACCAGTTCTTCCCTCATCACCCGTTAGTGCAGTCCATTCAAGATACTACTTACTCTCTTGGCAAATCTGGCCGATGTGTGGTTTTCCTGTGGACCCCTGACCACGTCGGCATTTCGGGGAATGAACGTGTTGACCAGTTGGCCAAACAGGCCACCACTGCGCCACCCTTAACCATTGGCGTCACAGAATCGGACCTCAGGTTAGCATTGCACAAGAAGGTGCGTGATGCTTGGAGTGCCGAATGGTGTACCATGGGTGCAACAAATAAGCTTCGAGCAGTGAAGCTGTCCACAGCCCTGTGCATTTCTTCTTGGCGTAGCAATTTTAATGGCCAGTAGTGTGCTATTACTTGTGATCCTCTCCCCCTCCCCCCTCTCTCCCTCTCTCTCTCTCTCTCTCTCTCTCTCTCTCTCTCTCTCTCTCTCTCTCTCTCTCTCTCTCTCTCCCTCCCGCTACTGTATCTGTGCTCATGGGTACCGCGTGACTTTTGCCACGTCGGCGTGTGGTAAGTTACCGCTTGGCACTGTCCCCCCGACTGCTCTGCCCCGGCACATATTGCGGACCGGCCACCCGTTCCTGCAGAAGCGGCGCTCGCCTCGGGCGTCCACAGCGCTTTCCGCGAGCTCGTTCTCTGTCCTTTCTTTTTATCTTATATACGGGCCGCGCTCCACTTAAAATGAGATTCGACTCACGCGCCGACTGCAAGCAACCGGAATGTTGTTTGCCAGAAATGGCTACAGTGCGAACGGAAAAACAAAAACACTGCTGGGGCCTCAGTTACTAGGGTTACACCACCGCAGCGCACCGCACTTGCTGCCGGACGAGAAGCACCGTCCCCGTCGTATATTCTGTGAACAATCCAGTAAGTGGCTCGTGGTTTTTTTCTTTTACACACGCACACGATGTGTCTTCTCCTTGAGCAATGCCCTATTTCTTCAGGTTATCCTTAGATCTTCCGGCGCTGGAACGCAGTCTGTTTAAGAACTTCATCTACATCTACATGGGATACTCTGCAAATCACATTTAAGTGCCTGGCAGAGGGTTCATCGAACCACAATTATACTATTTATCTCCCATTCCATTCTCGAATAGCGCGCGGGAAGAAAGAACACCTGAACCTCGCCGTTCTATCTCGAATTTCTCCTATTTTATTCTGATGGTCATTTCTACCTATGTAAGTTGATGTCAACAGTATATCTTCGCATTTGGAGGAGAATGTTGGCGATTGGAGTTTCGTAAGCAGCCCACCGGCAGCGATAAGCGCCAGTGTTGTAATGATTCCCATCCCAGATCCTGTATCATTTCCGTAACGCTGTCTCCCCTGTACTGTCACAATACGAAAAGAGCTGCTCTTCTATGGACTCTTTCGATGTCCTCCGTCAAACCCACCTGATAAGGATCCCACACTGGACTGCAATACTCAAAAAATGGACAGTTGTATGTGGCCTGCTTCTTTTGTAGTTCTGTTGCATCTTTTAAGGGTTCTGCCAATAAAACGCAGTCACTGGTTCGCCTTTCCCACGATATTATCTACGTGTTCTTTCCAATTTAAGTCTGAAGTAATAGTCATTCCTAGGTATTTTGTGGAGTTTACGGACATCATATTAGCTTGATTTATCTTGTAAACAAAGTTTAACGGATTTCTTTTCGTACTCATGTGGACGACTTCACACTTCTCATCATTTAGAGTCAATTGCCAATTTTTACACCATGCTGATATCTTATTCAGATCGATCTGCAGTTGGTCTTGATCTTCAGATGATTTTACTAGACGGTAAATGACGGCGTCATCTGCAAACAACCTAAGAGAGCTACTTAGATTTTCCCCTAAATCATTTATGTAAATAAGGAACAGCAGAGGACCAATGACACTACCCTGTGGAACGCCCAACATCACCTCTGTTTTAGTCGATGCCTTACCATCGATTACTACGAACTGTGTCCTCTCTGACATGAAATCCCCTATCCAATCGTAAATTTGGGACGATATACCATAACCACGCAATTTGATTAAAATCCGTTCGTGAGGTACGGTGTCAAAAGCTTTCTGGAAATCAAGAAATACGGAATCGATTTGCGAACCTTTGTCGATAGCACCCATCACTTCATGTGAATAAAGAGCTAGTTGTGTTTCGCATGAATGATATTTTCTAAATCCGTGTTGGCCTTGGGTCAATAGATCGTTCTGATCGAGATAATTCATAATATTTGATTACAGGATATGTTCCAAAACCCTGCTGCATATTGACGGCAATGAAATAGGTATGTAGTTTAGTGCATCATCCTTATTTGTGACCAGGTAGAAGAGTTTCCTATATTTTGGATCGTTCCAGATGGACAAGATATCTATTACGACTGACTTAAATTGGAATGAACGCTCAGAAAATGTTGTGTGGAAGGCCAATCAGAGCATTCCCTGTTTCATATATCATGAAATGCAACACCGAGAAGGAGCGCAGAAATCACAGCTAACTTTTGTTTGGGAAAAAACGTCGAACAAAGATTGAAAATACAGGACCATGTGATGTGAGGATGAAATCAGTGTTGAGTGCCGTCGCCATTGCTGGCTGTAACCGCTATTACACGCCTCGGAATTGGATCAAAGAGGCCAGCCAATCACAAGTTCGTATCGCGGTTTCAGACCGATCAGCGTCGCAACCTTTCACCATTACGTCCAAGTTACGAGTCCCTTCCCAAGCGTTCGAAAGCGTGCTCTCTCTGCTGCCAAAATTGTATCCTTTCGCGCATCCTAACGCCTCATCTTTAAAATATAATTTCCCTTCCAAATTCTTATACATTTGAATTTTACAGAATTAAATTCTTTGACCACCTCCCTACAAATGTTATTTACATTTAACAAAAATGTTCAAATGTTTGTAAAGCTTATGGGTCATCAGTCCCTAAACTTACAAACTACTTATGAACTACTTACGAACTAGGACGGCACATATATCCATGCCCGACGGGGGATTCGAACCCCCGACCGTAGTGGCCGTGCTGACCGTGACTGGAGCGCCTCAGTCACCTCGGCCACTGCGGCCGGCTACATTTAACAAACAAATATATATTTAACAATACTAAAAAACGGTTGAGACTGAATCTCTTTGCTCAGATAGCCATTACGCGTGGCGTCTCACTGTTCAAACATACTGCCACCCTCGAAATATAGTTACACAATTAATATTTAATTTATCATGGCTTTTTACAGAAATATATTCAGTTCTTGTCCACAGATGCTTATAATTGTTTATATATAAATTGTCTGCTGTATATCTACTATTTTTAGTCGTCCATGAAATATTTAAGTGGCAGTCTACAACATAAAACGAACGTTACTAAGAATATTAAATATAATAAAATACATATATGAATGTAATGCGCTATGCTGGGTCCATGTTTTGTGTTTCTGTGGTGGAAGCTATGTTCTGACACAAGAATATTATTACCTCAACGAAAAGCAGAACAAGAGAGTAAAGAAAGTTTATTGAAAGACTATTGAAATAATGTGGTATGTCCTTTAAGATAGGTAGCGTGGTGCAATGCTGTCCATTTGCTTCTTAAACTGTTACTGATAAACACTACGTATCAATAATTGTAAATGTAAGTCTTATTATTATTATTATAGTACTGACATTTATCGCCTTTTTAATCTGTAACGGATATTTAAATTGTAATTACGGCGTTTGATTCTCCCAAGTCTTCTGAATCCATTTATATAATTATATTTGGCGTATGATCATTCCCTGATTTTTATATGGATTTTTAGAATCCAGTGATCATAGGCCCTGCAGATCACGCTCTGCTTCCACAAGCTGCCTCCATTACCTCCTGTTTTGCACCCGGTTCCTTCAGGTGTCTTTCATCCTCAGGGCTGCCAGGTCCTTCGCCAGCTCGTCCATCCAACGCTGCCTTGGTCGTCCGATGGGTTGTTTAGTTTCCCTTTTCGTGCCATCTTCGCCTGTCTTCCTTCTGTCACAAGGAATACATGGCCCACCCACTGTATTCTCTTGCTCTTTATCTTCTGTAAAATATGTGGCTATCGCATCAGAAGGTAGATTTCCTCATTCGTCCTCCTCCTCCATTCTCCGTTATTTTTGTTAAGAAACACAAACTTTCCTTGGACATGGATGGATACAATGGAATACGTCTAGTGACCGCTAATTTATTATTGTACATTCTTTACAGATTATAGCCTCATGTTCCAAATATTGTTCTTTAATGTAGATATTGCTAGTAATCTGAAAGAGGGGAATAATTGAATTATAACTGCTCGTTTATAAGTAAATTTAGGGCTCTTCGGGCCTAGTTTTTAATTCCGAATATTTGTGTGAATTCTACATCTATTGCATATTTGGACCGGGTTATGCATCACAAGACCAAGTGCCGTTACTTTATATTTCTGATCTGAGCGCAATTAGTGATGTTTAGTAGTTATTCGCTGTGATATTTCGTTACTAACTGAAAGAACACTTACCCTTCTTTGGTACAAAGTGTGGAGAGACATGCAAACATGTATAATTTAGGTTCCATTATGTCAGTTATGACATATGGCGCTTGGACTAGTGATGCGTAACACCGTCCATTTGTTCTACTGGTCTAAGCAATGTTCAGCAAGGGCAGAATCTAACTTATGTTTAATCTCCAGCTCCTGTCGTGTTCTCTGAACCTAGTACAAATTGACCGACCTATCTGTCCTATATAGCAGGACTGACACCCTTTACAAATGATTTTTTAAAAACCCACTGTTTACGATGGCTGATTGTTTGTCCTATGAGTTGAAGAGATCTTTATCTCAAGTACATGGGACATAAAAAAAGAATGATTTCCTTTGGCTCCAAAATTTTACTAATGCTGCTGGAAATTTTACCTAAGAAAGGCAACCTACATATTTTCCTTTTTGGTCTTATCAATATTTTAGGTCTGCCGAGAATTGTTGACTGTGGTTTAATCTGATACTCGTACACTACACATCGCTAGGTTGTGGTTACGTTAGGAGATGAGTTTCAATTCAGGGCTAGCTCTGCCACAGTTTAAACATTATTCACTAAAAATCAGCTGCCGTTTCTCCACATAACCTGTAGCAACCACTTCGAACTTTGCTCCCCATAACCATTAGCAACATATGTCAAGTGGCCCGGCTGCTTTCGTCGTCTGTAAACGGACGGTAGCCTAAGTTAAGTTACAACTAGCAATTAATTTTAATCGGGCCAGAGTATCAAGATGCCACGGTAACAGCAAGGTGAGCTGCGTTATCTTTCCCAACAGTCGGAGAGAAGTGGGATGTTGTGATCGTCATGTCATTGTCTGTGGCTTAAGTCGTCCCCCATATCAACGCAAAAGGTAATTGCCAGTCTGTGGAATAAACATACTCTTTACACAAAAGAAATGCTATGATTCAACGAATAAAAATTACTTACCATTATTTTTTTGAAGCCAGGGGGCAACCTGTTTACTTAATGACAGAAAGTGAACGAACAATCGTAGAAGCCCACTCCCTCACGTCTCAGAGTAGTCATAAAACGCCTCTTTCTCCCACTAATGAGTTCTAAATCCATTCTAGTCAGATTTCGTAGAGTCAACAACCGAAAAAGGAGATATTTTAAGAAAATTTCGAAACTCTGTCACACAGTTAGACAAAAGTAGGGAGTTTTAATCGCATCTTCTCCAAGACAGGATAGATAGTATTGAAGCTAACACCAACGGAAAAAGCTGTAGAATCCGACCTCAGGGAATATCAGTTAGGATTTAGGATAAATGTAGGAAAAAGATTAAATTTTAGAAGAGAGGTTAAGGAAATGCAAACCTGCGCTTCTAGCTTTTGTAACTTTCAAGAAAGCTTTTGACAATGTTGACCGGAATACACTTTCCAAAATTATGCAGGTAGCAGCAGTAAAATACAGTGAACAAACAGTTACATAGAGCTCGTACAAAAACGAGACAGCAGTTATCAGAGTCAAAGGGCATGAAGTGGACGCACTGGTTGGGACTGGTGTAAGACAGGGTTGTAGCCTTTCCTAGATGTTATTCAATCTTTACATTGAACAGGCTGTGAAGGAAAACAAGGAAAAACTTGGAGAATTAGTCAAAGATCAAGCGGAAGAAATAAATGTGGTTGATTAGAGACAGCAAAGGATCTAGAAGAGCACCTGAAAAAAAGGGGATGTTTTGACATTTACTAGAGAAAAACCAGGATAATGGAATGCAGTCGAATTGAATCAGGCCATTTGTTATTTGAGTAACAAATAACTCCTCATGGACGAAGGAGATATAAAATGTATGTTGGCTTTGGGAAGAAAAGCATTTTCAGTAAAAGAGAAATTTGTTGAGATCCAATATTAATTTAACTGTCACGTAGTCTGTTCTGAAATCATTTGTCGAGAGTGTAGTACTGTACGTGAGTGAAACATGGACGATAAGGAGTTCAGACACAAAGCGATAGAAGAATTTGAAATGTGATAAAAATAACAGTCCAGTTCGCAAAATTATTTTTACAGTTTATTTATATAGGTGACCGGTTTCGATCTAGGTTTAGATCATCTTCAGACCTCGCTATAGATGTTCAGGCGGTGAGCGTGCGGCGAGGTCTGAAGATGATCTAAACCTAGATCGAACCCGGTCACCTATATAAATAAATTGTAAAATTAATTTTGCGGACTGTTATTTTTATCATTAAATAATAAGTTCGCTTTTTCTTCCAAATAAGAAAACAATGTTTTCCAAACTGATTAATTTGAAATGTGACACTTCAGACGAATAAAGATTTTGTAAGTAAATTGCGTTACTGAAGAGAAGGTAGGCGAGAGAAGTACACAGTGAAACACGGCACACAGTGAAACATTCCATCTCAATTGTTTTTAGTGATTTTTTCTACTTCTTGGTATCCCTGAATGTTTATTATGATAAAATACATCTTTGACTGTAATGGTGGACAGTTTGGTTGATCATTCTTGTTTCTATAGGTTAGTATTGGTTCTCGGTGATCAGAAGTTACAGTTTACTTCTCTTTGTAAGTCTAATATTTTCGATATAACATAAAGAAATATTATGTTTTGTGATAAGATACACATCTTTAGCTATATCCTGACCAGTTTTAGGTTTGGTAGATACGTAAGTCAAGGGTTGTGACCAACTTTTCGGTTTATGGTGACTTTGTTACACTGTGAAACACATGTATGTGGTACACAGTGAAACAGGGCCATTGGCCTCAGATGGATGTATGACTACTCCTAACACTTCGGAGGGTACTATGGAAGATGTTAAGGCAGCCAGCTGCAGTAACAGCAGCAAACCATACATCTCGCCAAAAGAGTTTCGTTTGCCCAAAGCACTTCCCAGAAAAACAAGTGGACGTTCCAAAGGTAGAAGCATGATATTAGCATTAACACCAGAAGAAAAGACTTTGAGAAAAAGGAAAGAGCTGGAAGAAAAGGACAGAAGAAGTATGAAGAGAGTCAACAATTAAAAACATAAGCTGTGTCTAAGTAAAACAGCTTCAATTGAAAATGATAAAGAAAGTGATAAAGATGAAAGCCATACAGTGAAACAGAGATAAGTGTATCATTAGATCTTTTTAACTCGAAGCGGGACGTTATGATTGGTGACTACATTTCGGTGAAATTCCAAAACAATGTATATTTTGTAGCTAAAGTCTTGAAGTCAGTAGTTTGTGGTACTGAGTATGAAGCCTCATACCTTCGGAAAAACCAAAAAGTTGCTGGTTTTGTATTGCCAGTTGCAGAAGACATACTTTGTGTTTCACATGACATTGCAATGATTTTTCCACCTGCGTTGCACATGGCTACTAAGAGACTCTCCAACCACGTATATTCGTTTTCAAATCAATTTTGGTGAACTTAATATTCACTGAACAAAATTTAGTGAATGTTAATGTTTGTACTTTTATTTTATAAAGATATATTATGTTTTATAAGTCACTCAGCAAGTAATAAATATAAAAAAGGCAGCTGTTTCACTGTGTACTATACACGGTACACAGTGAAGCATTTGCGGTTGCTTAAAACTGTTATTTCACTTACTAATTAGCAGAAAAAATTATTATTTTTTGTTCCAAAATATTGACAAAGTATTGTTCTTTCAAGTAAATAAAGAAAATTTGTTTTGTAAGTAGCATTTTATACGAAACAATCAAAAGGGTAATTTTTGTTTCACTGTGTACTACTCTCCCCTATTAAACGGAAGTAAAAAGAAATTTCTGGCCGGGATCGAATGATTGGAAGATATTCTGATACATCAATGAATCGTCAAATAAATGAGGAAAGTGGGTCAAAAATCGAATTTTGTAGGCCAATGGAAGTCAACTAGTGAGGTTATCGGTCACTAGAGTTACAAACTACTCAAAATAACTTAAAAGTATCCTAAGGACAAAACACACACACACGCACACACACACACACACACACACACACACACACACACACACACACACACACACACACACACACACACACACATATATATATATATATATATATATATATATATATATATATATACTTATGCCCGAGGGAGGACTCGAACTTCCAGTGGGAGAAGCCACACCTTCTCTCACTCGGCGCCAAAATCACACGCGCGGCTGAAACTGTAGAACGTCAAAATCGGAGTCGAATACAGTATTAGGGTGAAAGGTAAGTTGTCATTCTTATTCAGGATGGGGTAACGTGGAGAGTGGCTGTTGTTGTTGTTGGTGGTGGTGGTGGTGTTGTAGTCTTCAGTCTACAGCATGGTTTGATGCAGCTCTCCTTGATACCTTGCCCTGTGCAAGCCTCATCATCTGAGAATACGTTCGGCAACTTGCATCCTTTTGAATCTGCTTACTGTGGCATCAAACCAGTCTTTAGACTGGAAACCGCAACAGCGTCAAACAGACGCTTGGAGCAGAATATGGTGGGCTCGACAGCTTCAATACAGATTCGAAAGACATGTACTTTCATATATTTGTTATTCATGTTCTATTGTTCGTACAACCAAAATAATCACCCGTAGTTTCAGAGCTTCAGTGTGACGCCGATTCATGTAAAATATGCACAATTCTTTTATATTGCTTTTCATAAATCACTCTCAAGGGGTACTAAATTTTCATTTTCAACTGAGGTAAATGGTTCACTTGTTTTCAGAAAAGAAAGCAATTGCGCTCCATTAGGTCTCTAAATTTTGCGGCTTAGCATTTAGCGGAAGGAATTAACCGAGCCGAAGTTACAGCGGAAGCAGCCCCGCTCGCTCGGCCGTTCCGACAACCGATAAATTAAGCCCACGGGAGAAAAAACAGCTCCCGACCTCTTTTCTAATTGGTTCGAAACACAGAACTTCACTTAATCAACATTACTTTCTTTGGCAAGAAACTATTACTTCCCTCGACTTCCAATTTGTGCACGCCAACATTTTACCTTCGTAATAGCGAAAGGTCATTGACGCAAGAAAGTGGCTTGGAGGAAGAGAGAGAGAGAGGAGAGAGAGGCAAGAGAAGGTTTTGCTGGTCTTCTTTCTAATGCACTAGGGAAACCTAGATGCCGACGTTCAAATTTGGAACCTATGGGTAAAAATAGCTATGAAGGTATGTTGAGTTGAATTTCTCCGAACTAAGAAATTCAGAGGACTACATAATAGATTTCATGCATATTATTTTTAACTAATCGTCCCGGCAATGCTTCGCAATTGCTAATATGTATGTACTCTTGCTTTGAACGTCAAATGTGCAATTTTTTTTCGCAATCGTACGAATGATGTTGATATCACAAAGAAAAGAGCTCTTTCAGTTTTCCCTAAATTTTCCTATTTTCTGCCCAACTATTCCAAACTTTCACTGCACTCAAACCTTCCTCTCGCTTTGAACGTCGAGTGTGCAAAATTTTATCGCAATCAGATAAATGGTTTTGATATTTCATAGAAAAATCTCTATTTTTTCTGAATTTTCCAATTTTCCGGAAAACTTTCCCATTTTTATTTCATAAGAACGTTACTTTTGCTTTGAACGTTGAAAATGCAAAATTTTATCGCAATAAGACGAATGATATTGATATCCAATTTGAAAAAGCTTTTTTAGTTTCTCGCGAATTTTCAAAATTTCCGGGTAACTTTCCCAAATTTTTAGTTCATAAGAATGTTCGTGTTTCGTTGAACGTCAAAGGATCAAAATTTTATCGCTATCGGATGAACGGTATTCAGCTTATAGTAGTAAGTACATTTAGAAACACGTTGAAAAAGGAACTTGGTTGGAATTTTGAGACTTTCCTTTTTAACTGTCTTTTTTTTTTTTTTTTTTTTTTTTTTTTTTTTTTTTTTTTTTTTTTTTTTTTGAGAAACGCACTTTCAGTTCTTCTCAAATTTTGCAATTTTCCGGTAGATTTTCCAAAACCTTTATTTCATACAAACCTTGTCCTGTCAAGCCGTACTCAGGTGATGCTCTTACAACCATGTAGCAATTGACTTTTATTCATAGAAAAAAATCACTTTCGGTTTTTCTTAAATTTTCCCACTTTCCGGGCGACTTCTCCAAATTTTTATTTGATTCGAAACCTCATCTCGCTTCCAACATGAAATGTACAAAATTTTATTGCAACTGGACGAACGGTACTGAGAGCTCACTGGAAAAAGCTGTTTCAGGTTTCCCCAATTTTCCTCTTTTCCGGACAACTTTTCCATATTTTATCACCGTTTAAACCTTCCCTGGAGTTTCACGAATATTTCAAGACTAAAATTAGCCATTTCGGTTCAGCCGTTCTCGAGTTTTAGCGAGACTAACGAACAGCAATTCATATATATATAAAGTTTATGCCACTATAGGTTCCTGGATAATTGCGACTTTACGTGCGTTTCTCGTGTCGTCCACACGAAGTTGTATCGGTCAAACACAACATACACGTATGCACGGCTCAGTAAATGAGATATGACTCGATGTAGTCTACGAACAGCGGCGTCCATATATTCTTTTATGACCAGCAACTACAAAAGCAGCAGATAATATCTTGTACCTGTGATCCTGCAGTCAAACACTCTACGTGTAGACTAACAAATGCAAAATAGTAATGATATATAAAATACAGATAATGGTTAATTAATATAAGAGGTTTTATTCTAACGTTTTCAAATGAAGTAGGCAAGGTCAGATAATTCAGGCGAATAATGTTTATTCAAACACAATATTTATATGCTGGAAGTGGTCCTACGTAAAGTAAGTATTAAACTATAAATAAACCTTTTAAAATTACTTGAGCTGATGTTTTAACTGCTTTAAGACACTGGTAGAAAAGTCCCCAACTAAGTAATCATTAACGATGCTCCGTCGACTCCGCGATCACATAACACGAAATAATTGTCACTCAAAATAAAACACATCTCAGTCCGACAAATAGCACATCAACACTCGTATATTCTCGAGTTGGATCACATACAATGTTCAGTTACAATTCAGAAATAGGATCGGAAAATGTTAAAGCTCTTAAACCGTCACACATCAGCCTTCGCCAAGTTAAGAGTCCCGACAAACGGCCCTTTGTAGCGCAGATTCTGTCACTGTAGCTAACGAATCATTTGAGCTAAGCAAGCAAGGCCTCCTCCTTCCATGATGAGACATAAAGTGTCCTTCCAGCCCCGAAGGAGCCCTCCACCAGCACCGTTCAAGTATTATAGCTGAACACACAGTCTTATGTCCTAGTCGCACTCTTATTGAGAGAGCGCTATCCCCTCCAAAAGTAGCAGAGTTCTTAAGAGAAAAAGATTTGTTTTGACTGAACTTCGGCCACTTCCATACTAACGTAACATTTTACAGTATTGAATAGGAGTTATTCACGAGCACGATCGCTCACACTACGTAAATACACTGGAAAAATAGACAATTATTCATTAAATAGATAAAGGAACATGTGAATAAGAGGTACGTATCATGCTGTGGCTTGCAGTTTCTGAGAGAAGTGTAATAAATGCTTAAATGGATAGATGAACGTGTGTTGCTTTCAAAATGAGAGCTTGAGGAAATTCGCTATCATTTTGTCGCAAACGCATGGCGCCTTCAAAAGTTAGTAACTTTAACATTAAAGGTAAAGCAGCCAACAAATCGAAGATTAATGATATCATTATAAATAGAAATTTATACACCCTGAGACTGTTTTTCGTCTCGATAAAGTTTGTGGCGTGGAGGGAAATGGTGTTTAGACTATTCCGAGGCGCGTTATCGCTAGTGATGTGGTGGTCTAGCGATAGTAGAAGAACTAAACACATACATAATTAATCATTAAACACAGGCTTCGGGAAACTGAAGAAAATGATGACCGACACGACACGTAAACTTTGCTTCGAAGGCACCGTACTGCGGAGATCGTACGGCACAACTGGAACCTAAACTCGTACATTTTATGGTACCATATATGGCGCACATAGATAAAGGAAAACAATTTGTTTTAAAAGGCACTGAAGCCGAAAAAATAAAATTAAAAAAAAATAAAACGGTACGACGTTTGCCTAGTAAGCATGGAAGTCCGTGTTCGATTCCCGGCCGCATCACAAATTTTAATTCAATGCTTCACCTTTATCATTAATGTCTCTGACATTATCGAAACGAAAAACAGTCTTAGGGCGTAAATTTCTATTAATAATAATACTCAAATCCGAAGACTGGTTTGAACACAACAGTACTTTACTAGGCGTGGTCCTGATTGAAGGTGGAATGCTGCTGCCTTCCTCCGACCTTCGAACTGACTTAACCAGCCAGCTATAGGGGGACCTACAGTTTAACGTGGGTTCCGAACCACGGTGCTACTCGGTATTTTTCACATCAGCAACACTGCCAGAGATGAAAGAAGTGGAAACTGACACATAAAAATCGTAGGACCTGGCGGGGATCGAACCTGCGACCTTTGGATTTGTAGTCTGCCACTACCACTGTGCCACAGAGCCGGACATTTTAACATTAATTGTGCTATATTCAGATGCTGTGAAAATTAATTATTCTGGTTTTTAAGATTTTACAAATATTGTTGATTCGTGAGACGCGCCTAATTTTTCTGAGTTCATTAGTATATTTGTATTTGCTGTAGGTCAATAGTGTAAATAATTATTGAATTTTCTATTTGCAAGTGTGGCCATTGTTCAATTCAATTCCTTTCTTCATATTGACCGCCATCTTTGCATACGCGGAAGCGGCCTGTCCATTGTCCATCATCGTCGCTTAAGCGATGGATATTTCCCAGCTGCACGCTGCCGCTTGCTTGCTGGCGAGCAATGTCCCCATATGTAGGGAATAAGGATTCTCCGGTACTTCTGAAATCTTACGGTATTAAATAAACAATCACTTTTTATCCTGTTGTTGCTGTTGTGGTCTTCAGTCCGGAGACTGGTTTGATGCAGCTCTCCACAATACCCTATCCTGAGCAAGCCTCTTCATCTCCACATAAGAACGACAACCTACATCTGTCTGATTCTGCTTACTGTATCCATCTCTTGGTCTTCCCCTGCGATTTTTTCCCCACACACTTCCCTCCAACGCTAAATTCACAATTCCTTGATGTCTAAGAATGTGTCCTACCAATCTATCCTTTCTTTTAGTCAAGGTATGCCAGAAATTCCTTTTCTCCCCAATTCTGTTCAGTACCTCCTCATTAGTTACGCGACCCACCCACCTAATATTCAGCATTCTTCTGTAGCACCATATTTCAAAAGCCTCAATCTCTTCCTGTCCGCACTGTTTATCGTCCATGTCTCACTCCCATACAAGGCAACACTCCATACAAATGCCTTCAGTAAGGACTTCCTTAGGTTTAAATCAATATTCGATGTTAACAAATTTCACTTTTTCAAGAACGCTTTTATACCCATTGCCATTCTGCATTTTATATCCTCTGTACTGCGACCATCATTTGTTATTTTACTGCCCAAGTAACAAAACTCATCTACCTCCTTTATTGCTTCGTGTCCCAATCTTATTCCTTCAGCATAACCTGATTTTCTTACACTGCACTCCATTACCCTAGTTTTGCTCTTGTTAATGTTCATCTTATATGCACCTTTCAGCACACTGTCCATTCCGTTCAATTGCTCTTCCAGGTCCTTTGCTGTATCTGACAGAATTACTATGTCGTCAGCAAAACGCAATGTTTTTAATTCTTCACCCTGAACTTTAATTCCTTCTCCAAATTTCTCCTTGCTTTCCTTTACAGCTTGCTCAATGTACAAATTGAACAACAATGGAGAAAGACTACAATCTTGTCTTACTCCCTTTCCAACCACTGCATCCCTTTCATGCCCTTCAACTCTGACGACCGCTGTCTGGTTTTTGTACAAGTTGTAAATAACCTTACGTTCCCTATATTTTACTCCTGCTTGCTTCAGAACTTGAAAGAGTTTACTCCAATCAACATTGTCAAAAGCCTTCTCCAAATCTACAAAAGCTAGAAATGTAGGTTTGCCTTTACTTAACCTATCTTCTAGGATAAGCCGTAAAGTGAGTATTGCCTCCCGTGTTCCTACATTTCTCCTGAACCCAAACTGATCTTCCCCGAGGTCGGCTTCTACAAGCTTTTCCATCCTTCTGTATATAATTCGCGTTAATATTTTGCAGCCATGACTTATTAAACTGATGGTTCTGTAGTTTTCACACCTGTCTGCACCTGCTTTCTTAGGGATGGCGATTATAACATTTTTCTTAATGTCTGAGGGTACTTCACCTCTCTCATAGGTCTTACACACCAGGTGAAACAATTTTGTCATGGCTGGTTTTCCCAGAGACTTCAGTAGCTCTGAGGGAATATCATCTACTCCAGGAGCCTTGTTTCGACTTAGGTCTTTCAGGGCTCTGTCAAATTCTTCTCTCAGTACAGTATCTCCTATTTCATCTTCATCTACATCCAAATGTTCAAATGTTTGTAAATCTTATGGGACTTAACTACGGGGTCATCAGTCCCTAAACTTACAAACTACTTATGAACTACTTACAAACTAGGACGGCACAAATATCCATGCCCGAGGGGGGATTCGAACCCCCGACCGTAGTGGCCGTGGAGACCGCTCTTTCCACCTTTCAGCTTTCCCTTCTTTGCTGAGAACTGGTTTTCATCAGTGTCCTTGATATTCATAGAGCTGTTTTCTTATCTCCAAATGTTTCTTTTATTTTCCTGTAGGCTGTATCCATTTTTCCCCTATTTATACATTCTTCTACATCCTTGCATTTGCCTTCTAGCCACTCCTGCTTAGCCATTTTGCACTTCCTGTCAATCTCATTTCTTAGTCGTCTGTACACCATTTTGCCTGTTTCATTTACTGCATTTTTATATTTTCTCCTTTCATCGATTAAATTTAGTATCTCCTGTGATATCCAAGGATTTTTTGTAGGTCTTTCCTTCCTACCTATTTTGTCTTCTGCTACCTTCACTATTTCATCTCTCAATTTTACCCATTCCTCCTCTACTGTTTTATTTTCCCCAGTTTCTGTCAATTGTAGCCTAAAGCTCCCTCTGAAATTCTTAAGAACATCAGGTTCCTTCAATTTATCCAGGTCCCATCTCCTTATTTTCCTACCTTTTTGTAGTTTCTTTAGTTTCAGCCTACAGTTCATAACCAACAAGTTATGGTCAGTCTATATCTGCCCCTGGGTATGTCTTACACTGTAGAACCTGGTTCCGAAATCTATGTCTTACCATTATAAAATCTATCTGGTATCTTCCGGTGCCTCCTGGTCTCTTCCACGTATACAACCTTCTTTTGTGATTCTTGAACCAGGTGTTTGTTATAACTAAATTATGTTCTGTGCAAAATTCTACCAGGCGGCTTCCTCTTTCATTCCTTTTGCCCAGACCATATTCACCTACTATCTTCCCTTCCCTTCCTTGACTTACTACTGAATTCCAGTCTCCCATAACAATTAAGTTTTCCTCTCCCTTAATTGTCTGAATAATTTCCTTTAGCTCCTCATATATTTCTTCGATTTCCTCATCATCGGCAGAGCTAGTTGGCATATAAACCTGTACTACTGTTGTCGGTGTTGGCTTCGTATCTATCTTGACAATGATAATGCGATCACTGTGCTGGTCATAGTAGTTTACCCGCATTCCTATTTTCTTATTCATTATCAACCCAATTGATTTTGTATTTATAATCCTGTACTCACCTGACCAGAAATCCTGTTTATCCTGCCATCGAACTTCACTAATCCCCACTATATCTAACTTCAACCTATCCATTTCCCTTTTTAAATTTTCTAATTTTCCTACTCGATTAATGGATCTAACATTCCACGCTCGCACTACATCGCAGTGTGCTACAAGGTGAGAATTTGGGTTAGAAGGAAAGCGTGCCTGGAAAGCGTAATCGGTTAAGATGACCGCTGGTCCAAAGCGAGAAATCCGAGATCGAATCCCAATCCAGCTCAAGTCTTCAGCTTTATGTTTCAATGCATTTAGATTTCGTAAATTTATGGCCGTTATTGTTAACTAATTGTGTCTGTTCTTTCGGCCATGTTGAAAAGAGACACCACATCAATAGCCGCGGTGGAGTAGCCGAGCGGTCTAAAGCGTCTCGCTGCGGAGCGCGAGGTTGCTCGCCGTGGAGGTTCGAGTCCTCCCTGGGGCATGGGTGTGTGTGTTTGTCCTTAGGTTAGTTTACCTAGGTTTAAGTAGTTTGTAAGCTACGGACTGATGACCACGCAGTTTGGTCCGATAGAATTACAAACATCAACATGTTTTTAACATTATTGTAGTCTTCCACATATACATCATCAAATCCTGTATGTGTCCAAGCACATTTGTGCACGTCCTCCGACTAATAAAGTTCACGCCCGTTTCTTTGTTGTTTCCCTTTTCTGTTAGAGGTCTATGAGACACCTGCTAGCACTCACTACTCAGCACATTTACTGGCTAACGAAATATATTCATACCACATGACTCACATTCTGTAGCTAATGTATGACAATTGGAAAGGCTACAAAAAAGGGAAAGGAATGTTCATAATTTTGTGGAAAACAAAACGTATAACTAGACAGACCGAAGAAGATTCGAACATGGGCCTCACGCAGGAGAATCCAGCACGATCATCACAGAACCACGACACCTGTATCTAACTGTTCGATGTTTCTGTTTTGCCTTCTTTCTTTTTCACAGTTCGATACAAGTGCTTCCTGTTTCAATGCTTGATTTGTGTCAGTTTATGCTAATCTATCAGCTGCTTCACTCACCACTAAATCTGAGGGTGCGGTGGAGAGTTTCCCTCGTCAGCGCAACAACCGGATCACTTCCCGCTGTCGACCAGTCTCCAGACGTCAACGGGGGCGCCGCTGATGTCAAATTCAAATGTTTGTAAATCTATGGGACTTAATTGCTGTGGTTATAAGTCCATAGGCTTGCAAACTACTTTAACTTAACCTAACACACACACACACACACACACACACACACACACACACACGAACGCGCGCGCCTTAGGCGATGTCCTACGTGAGCGACAAAAGCGCTCGACAGCTTCAAGCGACAAAATACGACCACATGTGTATTACGTATTTTTCTTTGCTTAATTATTTTTTAATTATTTTGTTTTGAAATCTAAAAAGTAGCAATTACAATTTTAAAAAAATGTTCTACCGCTAGGTATCGAACGCGGGTCTCCTGCATGGGAGCCTAACACCTTGCCGATTACACCACGCTGTTCCGCTGAGCGGTAACCGCCATGTATAAGTAGACACGTTACGCGAGGTAATTTGCTGCGAATTTGATCTCGATTTTCTTAGAAATCAAGGCCCATTGGAACAAATCCTTTTAGCTTGATGGTCTGGAGGAATTCCCTCACAACATACCTATGACCCATCAAATTCCGTTGGTACCATACTTGGTGTTCCCCTTGTCAGTTGACTACTCGAGACGACTGGGTCTACTGCAGCGCCCCTGGCGTGCTACTCCTCTACTGCGTTTCTTCTGTCCCGATCCTGTCCCGAGTAGTCGTTTAGGTAGTTATGTAGTTTCGTAACTGAACGACGAAGTGAGGTTGCGAGGGCACTTTATTACGAAGCAGCAGGAAAAGAATAATTGAGTTTATAAATGACGAAAGGATAATGCATAGTTGGTGCTCTCCTCAAATGCCATGTAGCAAATTTTGAACACAGTTGAGAACCTAAATAATAGGAGAAGTGTCATTCAAACTTTTGAAAACAAAAACATTTATTTGCTGAAGAAAATGTATACTGGCAAACACATAAAACAATATCGAAAATGCAGTAAAAACCGACTATTTACTTCAGTTTTCATGCCTTGTTTTCTTAATAACGGTCAAAATAGCAACGAAAATAATTGTAGGAGAAAACTAGTAGAAAAATTAATACTAGGCTCTGGTACAACTTCTTCGGTGTGATGAAAACACAAAACAAACAATAGTTAAAGAAGATGCGAAGATGCGAAAAAGTATTTCTGTAATATTAATGCGCTCGAACAGAACAGGTTAACTTCCGATGTTAGTAGACACCACCACTGTTACTTGCTTCTGCGCATGGTCTACAGATCATTGACGTCATAGACGCAGTCGCGATGGGGTTGGCTTAGCGTTACCAAATTTTCAAAATAAAAAACCGGGTGGGGGGTGGGTATTACAGAGAATCTTTATTTCGTCCACAATAGCATTTTTTATTTATTTATTTTACAAAATTTTCAAAGTAAAAGCCATGGGGAGGGGGTTTATTACAGATAATCTTTATTTCAACCACAACAGCTTTTTTTTTACAAAATCATATTTCTTACTTCCTCGAATTTTCTTTAGTAATTCTCTGTTGGTTTTGATATTGTCATGGAACTGAGAGCAAGTGATATCTTTGTAGTTGTAACTGATGATCAACAAATCCCTTCCACATGTACTGACATTCTATTTCTTTCATGAGTCCATTGTATATTTAATAATGAAAACACTCTTTCCACAGCGGCGTTGTGGGCAGGGATTGCGTAAAAGTACTGAACAATTTTTAAGAGTTCTGAACATTCATCTCTTGAACGATGATTCATGAACTCACGCCATCTATCAGATACAGTTTTTCCCAAAAATGTTGGCCTAGTTTCGAATTTGAACTGTTCACACAGAAATGTTTTTAGGCGAGTTGCCTAATCAAACAATTCAATGTCATTCACAATAACTTTTCTGTTTGTCAAGTAGGAAACAATATTTTCCATATTTTGCCAATCAACTTCCTTGTTTAGAGTTAACCAACTGAATACAGTTAACTCCTCATACTGCCTCATCCACTTGCTAATGTAATTACTACATACAGTAAAAAAAAGCGTTCATGTCTTTCCTGAACATGTGAACAACTTGGTCAATGTCACATTTAGAGGAGAGATCTCTTACTTTTAGGGGAACGAAGTTATTTTTAGCTCTCTCTTGTAGACTTGACACAGTATCAGAGAGGACAGATACACTTCTACGACAGTCTTTCTTTACCTTCAGTACGTAATATTTGTTTGTGTTGGTAACTGGAGACGCTATGTAGAAACCATAGGTGTACTTCAGCCAAGGGAAAAACCGGGTGATTTGGTAACCCTGATTTACAAGCAGACTTCGAGTAGTCAAGTTTCACCACAACGTCGATCGTGTAAAACGAGCTTAAGACAATCGCAGCGCCTCGTCGAGCAGCAAAGCATTAGTAGTATCGTCAGGCGGTTTGCGCCAGGCGGCAGTATTTGACATCCTGCGGAGCGTGGCACCGTTTAAAAGCCAGGCCGCGAGAAAAGGACGCGGCCTCCTGCCCACTGGTCCTTGCAAATAAAACTCTGGCGGAAACACGCCGACGACAGCCCGCCTTGCTTGCCTGTTTGCCTGCTGCCCTGCCCTCACACCCCGTCCGCGCAATTTCGTGCACCGCTTTCGTCCCCATCCCCTCTCCACGCCTCTCTCTCTCTTTCTCTCTCCACTTGTTCCTCTTTTTTTTTGGCTTCCCGACGGTTCTTTTTATTCTTCTCTCAGTCCAGGGCGAGGAGGCAGAAATTAAATTTCAAGGAGCTTAAGCCAGAGTGTGTGGAAGTAATTAGATAGTTTTCATTAAGGACAATGGAGTCCTATTTAAATTCCATTAGAAATTAAAAAGGCGCCGCCGTCCGCTTTAACAAGGAAGGTCTTGGCGGGATGAATGTTACCACTATATCTTCGACTGTGGAGCAGGCGGCACGTGCCTCGCGACTTTTATCCCCGCCGCGGCCGCCGTCGTTAGGACAGCTGCTCTGTCAATGGCAGGAGACGCCGCGCAATTGTGTGCCGGCAGGCGAGGAGTCACTTGCAAGCAAGCGCCGCCCGAAAGGCGGGACCGCAGTCCCTGAATTACTTACTCGCTATGGAAAAGCTAAAGTAATAGTGTCAGGGAGGTTTCAACCTGCCATCAACAGAACTAAGGCTCCTTCCTATAAGTATGAGCCATTTTTATTCCCGTAGCTCGTAAGTTAAACATACTGCGGTGCTTAGGATTTGCGTTACGGCACTTTAGAACGACATTATGGGTCGTTGGGTTACCATAAACTGCTCAAATCATTCCAGAGGTGTCTACACAGTGGGCGGCGCTAGACGAAAACTGGGCGTCGGCGAACTCGTCTTTGCGAGGTCCCTTTCATTTTTTCATTAATGGAAAAAAAATGTCAGAGCTGAATTATACATCAATAATCATTGTACTAAAATTCTACTATTATAATATACGAGTATTATTGCAATGACAAAAATTACAATAAACAAACACAAATTAGAGAAACTTTTCAGCTTTTCGTCTCACAGAAATTTTTAAAGATCACATTTTAATATTAGCCGCTATTTCGGCTTTAGTTGATAGTACTGACAACGCAGATTGTCTTTCTTGGCTCATGTGCTTTTCAAGTTAGTCTTAATCAATTTTAACTTTGTGAAGCTTCTCTCGGCCGAAGCTGTACCGACTGGAACTGAGCATGATTCTGATTGTTATATAAACATTTGGATATACATCTTCCAAATCGTTTTCTAAAATGTAGAAGAAATTGTTTTACAAGTATTTACCTAAAAAATGCATCACTGCTGCACTCATACGGGAATAAATACGGATAACTAAATAGCTGCCAGCCGCGAATGGCCGAGCGCACTAAGGCGTCATGCCACGGTGAGCGAACCGAGCGAGGTGGCGCAGTGGTAACGCACTGGACTCGCATTCGGGAGGATGGTGGTTCAAATCCACCTCCAACCATCCAGATTTAGGTTTTCCATTTCCCTAAATCACTTCAGGCAAATGCCGGGATGGTTCCTTTCAAAGGGCACAGCCGATTTCCTTCCTCATCCTTACCCAAAACTCCTAGCGTAAGCTCCGTCTGTAATGACCAAGCTGTCGACGAGACGTTAAACCCTAAGTTTTCTTCCTCCTTCCACGGTGAGCGAGGTCCCTCTCGTCGGGGGTCGATCCCACCCTTTGGTACGAAGGTTGTGTTCGGCCATTGGTTAAGCTAGAGTAAATTAGATGTAGGTCGTCGCTATATGACCTAGCAGTTGGAAAGCGCCGTTAAACATCAAATATAAATAAAATAAACTACAATTTTAACAATGTTTTGCGAGGCCCCCACAGGCGCGAGGCCGTCGGCAGTGGCCGACGTCGCCGACGCCTAGCGCCGCCACTGTGTCTACAGAATGTTTAGTTTCCCCGAGAGATTCTGAGAGAAGAAGAAGAAATGGATCATTAACTGTCGGCGCAAAAACTGGGAATCCGTACCGAGCGCACAGCAATGTATTGTAAGTAAATATTATTTATTATGATCACTTGAAGCAATATTTGATAGTGAAAATTGTCTGTGATATTCGAACGTAAGTTTTTGTTTAGCTCTTTTGAAAGTACTAACTCTTAAAAAAAGAAGCTACCTGAAGGCAGGTACCAGTTGCAAAATATCATAACACAGCAAAATATCCCAGAACATACAGTTTTACAGCACAATATGTGTGTCTTATGTAGTGTATCTAGAAATACACAACATCAAAACGTTTTGTACTGACATTGCATAAATTGTTGAAGATACTTCTATTACGTTATTGAGAGAAATTATTACAAAGGCTAAACGGAAAATATAAATATGCTGGACAAAAAATTTAGTTGCGCCTGTGGCAGTGTACTGTGCAGATACAGGCAACTATTTGTGGGCCGGCCGCGGTGGCCGAGCGGTCTGCGGGGTGCCAGTCACGGTCTGCACGGCCTAGGCATGGATGTTTGGGCCATCTTTAGTATAAGCTAGTTCATAAGTAGTTTGTAAGTTTAGGGAATGATGACCCCGTACTTAAATCCCATAAGCTCTACCAACATTTGAACATTTTTTACCAGTTGTGATATTTCGAAGTTTTAGCGCCATAACTTGCAGTATGCAATTTGAGAGAATAGTAGGCCTACCTTATGTTTTATCACGAAATACACCCTCAATTCAATTTCTTATTAATCAATGCCAATATCGACGCTTACCTATAAGAGACTATAACTGACAGAGTATTGGGTATATTTTACTTACGGCGTCGGCGGCGTATTCTGCTGACGTTGGTAACGAAATGTTTGCTTTACAAGGATTATTAAATTACTGACAAGACAAGGGCATTGTTACATACAAAAACCTGTCAACCTTAGAGAAGGAACAGAATTATTTATTTATTTATTTCGTGGTCAACACAAAGGATTATTCCCCTCACTCTATACGATTAGGTTTTCAAATAGCATTCAATGGTTTGTTGCCAACATCGGCACCGTGTGCCTCTACGACCGTAAACTTCAGATCCTGTACAGTAACCTAATAATCTTTTTCGTCTTAATGTTTGTAATACATTCCGAAACTTTCTCAATAACGTAATAGAAGATATTCAGCAATGCGAGTTCAAAAATCCGATGTGGTGTATTTGTCACAGCAGACGACAAACGCTTATTGCAATTCGGCAAACATACCTCGCATATTGAGAGTCTTTATTCAAATACAAGATCGCTTAAAACTTTTATCTAGAAGGCCAGTGTCGGCAGAATTAAATGTAGTACATGATTTTTTATTACATAAATATATATCTTTCGCTTTTTTTTTCTTTATTCTGACAGCAAAGAAAAGCAGCAAAAAGAAAAGAAAACTCGAGATTTTTGCGTCTAATCCACATATCGATGTAAACAACAACGGAATACAAGCTCAAAGTAGCACGATCTAAGCCTCTACGCCGGACACAAAATATTTCACTGAACTTGAGCAACACAACACTGTTCGCATAAGCTACGTACTGTGTAGATCATTCGCAGGGAATGAAAATGGCCGATGCGCTAGCCTGTGTTTTTAGGAGCTCTAAACACAACGAATTCCCAAGTTGCCCTATAGTACACACAGGCTTATTACATGTACCACAGACTCACTACTTTAATCTGTTCCTACATGTAACAGTTTTACGGACTCACTGAGTACGTATACTCTCTTTGTACTGAATAATTTTAGTAAAGATGTAGAGTACATGACAGACATCACTATTTTATTTGATTATAATTTGCAGATAGATCAGATAATGAGATATAGGTTTCGAAACTCGGGTACTGCATAGAAATAAAAAAACTTTAAAATTAACAACGGTTGCGTATCCAATTATTAAAGTTAAAAAGAAGGAAATTTTTTCTATAGACATATTTCGACACATCTTTTACCTACATCTGCATAAATATTATGCAAGTCACACTGAAGTGCATGGTAAACGGTTCACGGGACAGCTTTTATGATGTTTCTCTACAGTTACATTCTCTAATAGCTCGCGGACAAAAGCATCACCTAAATCTTTCCGCTTTCAAATGTTCAAATGTCTGTAAATCTTATGGGACTTAACTACGGGGTCATCAGTCCCTAAACTTACAAACTACTTATGAACTACTTACGAACTAGGACGGCACAAATATCCATGCCCGAGGGGGTATTCGAACCCCCGACCGTAGTGGCCGTGCAGACCGTGACTGGAGCGCCTCAGTCTCCTCGGCCACCGCGGCCGGCTTTCCGCTTTCGATCTGATTTATTTTATTATGATAATCATGTCTTCCTATGTAGGTGGGTACTAACAACATCTGTTCGCATTCGGGACAGGAAAGTTGGTGAAAGAAATTTCACAAATACATCTCGTCGCAACGAGTAACGTCTTTCCTTTATTGATTTCCACGCTTACTCGTGCATCGTTTCCGTGGCACTCTCCCACCTATATCGCGATAATACAAAAAGAGCTGCCCTTCTCTGTACTTTCTCTAAATCGTCTGTCAATTCCATTAGGTGGGAATCACACACTGCGCAGCAGTACTCCAAAATAGGACGAACAAGTGTGGTGTAGGCAGTTTCTTTAGTAGAACTGCTGATCTGTGTTCTGCCAATGAAACGTAGCCTTCGATACAATATTTTATGTGCTCTTTCCAATTTAAGTTGTTAGTAATTGTTACTCCTAGGTATTTCATAGAATTTACGCCCTGTAGTTTTGCTTGATTTATAGTGTAAAATGAAGTTTAGCCCTTTGTATCACAAGGAATCAAATTGAGTATTGAAACGTATGAACGCATAGTTTCGCGGCGAGTTATGCTGATAAAATTCTCTCGGGCTTACAGCCGCGTCAAGTGGTTTCATATCCACAAGCATTCGGTCGAAATCTCCTCGGCCATTGTCAAGTAGTGACTGTCTTATCTTTATTTATTTATTTATTCATTTATTTTAACAAGGTAGATGAAGTCCCATCGCCAACTGGCGACTTACACTTCCTGGGATTACAGAGGTTTGTGTTTTAATGATAACTTCATTTACAATAAAGTTTGGGGGTAGGCTTCTAAGGACCACTATGTCGGTCCGTAAGGTACCCCACTTTATTTTAGTACGTAGTTCAAAAAAATGTTCAAATGTATTTAATCTATCGGACCAAGCTACGTGGTCATCAGTCCGTAGCTTACAAACTACTTAAACCTAGGTAAGCCGGCCGCGGTGCTCGAGAGGACTGAGGCGCTCCAGTCACGGTCTGCACGGCCACTACGGTCGGGGGTTTGAATCCCCCCTCGGGCATGGATATTTGTGCCGTCCTTAGTATAAGATAGTTGATAAGTAGTTTGTAAGTTTAGGGACTGATGACCCCGTAGTTAAGTCCCATAAGCTTAACAAACATTTTTTGAAACCTAGGTAAACTAACCAGGGAGGATTCGAACCTCCACGGCGAGATACCGCGCGCTCCGCAGCGAGACGCTTTAGACCGCTCGGCTACTCCACCGCGGCAGTACTTAGTTCCATTGTCGAGTAATTCACATGAAGGTTACAATGTAAATGACGTTACCACATCTTCTTACTAACACGTTTTATTCAGATAACTAACGATCGTGGCACCTTGTACCTATGCCACGGACGTGGAGCTGTCATTCCTAAGGTTTGGATGTTATGTACTGTTGCCAAATGGTCAAATGTTTGTATAGTCTATGGGACTTAACTACGGGGTCATCAGTCCCTAAACTTACAAACTACTTATGAACTACTTACGAACTAGGACGGCATAAATATCCATGCCCGAGGGGGGATTCGAACCCCCGACCGTAACTGTTGTCCTAAGTTGATCTATTTTAAGGTGTGTCTTCGTCGTTCTTTGTCTTAACATTACTGCCGCCGTCCTTATATACCTATGTGGCCTTCTGTGACGTCACTGGTGCTCAGCCGCACCCCCTATATGGCAATGTTTTGGCCGCGCGCCTGCCGCGCCCGCTTCAACCGTCCTACGGCCGGGTCCCAAGCTGTGCTCAGCTGCTAGCGGCCGTCTTTATTAAGAGATTTTTCAGATATTTTGATTTCGATAGCTTCTTTTATTACGCTAGCCCAAAAAGTATTTGTTCTGGTAATGACTGATGTATCCTCCAACGCAATGCGATGTTTGTTTTCTAGAGCGTGCTCCGCAATTGCTGATTTCTCAGGATAATGTAGGCGGAAATATCTTTCATATTCAACACAGCGCTGTTCAATATTGCGCACTGTCTGTCCGATGGGAACATGAAAGATGTTTTCGCCTACATGATTTATTTTTAAACAGTGAACTCCATGTACAAATTTCACACTGATCTGAATGCATAAGCACCGAAATTGGTCATGTTATAAATAAATAATACCATCTTTAATTGTTACTGTGTAACGAAGGATGTTGGTGTTTATACCCATCTGCTTGCTTTACGGAACCTCCCGATACCACTTCTGCATAATAATAGATGTGAATGTAATTAGTCTATTATTTTCTTTTCCTAAACTTTAGGTGTTTGTTTTTTTTTTTCTTTTTTTTCTTTCTTTTTTTCAATGTAACTAGCGGAAGTCATTTTATATTACTTGTTTAATTAGCAAATATTAACAAATTAATGCCAAAAGCGTATTGTTATATTTCAGTTAGTATGCCAATTAGTATTTCTGATAAAACTTAGTAATTTTTTTTTCTCTCATAATGTTAAAGTAAGTATAACTGTGTTTCACAAGTAATGTTAGGAAAGTTTTCCTCATTAGTTTCTGTATAATTACCGTTAACTACAAAAGATTTGTTGATGAACCTATTTTTTTAAATACGTAAAGGAAATACTGTTAATTTAACCGAGATTTGTATATTAATTTACTCTGTATTATTTGTGCTACCTTTTTCTATAGTCAGTTGTATGTAATTGTTTACTTTTACATTACAATTTATGTACATAATTAGCAGTACGCAGTTTCCAGTATCATTGTTTGGAAGATGTAAATTGGAGCGTTCGGGCCATGTAAGTGAGTTTTGTTTCATCCTGAATCTGATGCACAATCCACCCCAGTTTCGAGTATTGCTGGGAGTCTTCTGTCGTGATGTATCTGAGGCACAACCCACGTAACTTTGTACTTTAATTTCGAACAGTTACGTAAAATTTCATTATTGTTATTCGTGTGCAAAGTGTTTCTACCGTTATAATTAGAAGCTAAATTCATCTGTGCCACACTGCACACCTCGGCGTTTAGTTTTCCACACACGAACTGTGTAAATTCGTATTGCTGATGGGTGGAATGTACGTACCTGGTCATAATGATTGTAATTAATGAGACTATGGGTGGAATGTATGTACCAGGTCATAATGCTTGTAATTAATGAGACTATGGTTGGAATGTATGTACCAGCCCATAATGGTTATAATTAATGAGACTATGGGTGGAATGTATGTACCAGGCCATAATGGTTGTAATTAATGAGACTATGGGTGGAATATATATACCAGGTCAGAATGGTTGTAATTAATGATACTATGGGTGGAATGTATGTACCAAGCCATAATGGTTGTAATTAATGAGACTATGGGTGGAATGTATGTACCAGGTCATAATGGTTGTAATTAATAAGACTATGGGAGGAATGTATGTACCAGGCCATAATGGTTGTAATTAATGATACTATGGGTGGAATGTATGTACCAATCCATAATGGTTGTAATTCATGAGACTATGGGTGGAATATATATACCAGGTCATAATGGTTGTAATTAATGATACTATGGGTGGAATGTATGTACCAGGCCATAATGGTTGTAATTAATGATACTATGGGTGGAATGTATGTACCAGGCCATAATGGTTGTAATTAATGAGACTATGGGTGGAATGTATGTACCAAGCCATAATGGTTGTAATTAATGAGACTATGGGTGGAATGTATGTACCAGGCCATAATGGTTGTAATTAATGAAACTTGTAATCTGGCCATAAATGGGGACTACTGGGCACTAATGAATCATTAAAAGTGTCAAAGAACATCAATTATGTGTGTTGCCTACGATAGTTGTAGTGGATTAGTTTTGCCCTATGAAATTTGATCCAGCCGCTACCGAGAGCAACGATCTACGGGAACATCAAGGAACAACGAACTACGACCAGGTAAGGTACAACTTGTAGTGGTTTTCATTCTCAACCCTATAATAGAAACCGTCACTGAGGTCACCCACATCCATCACTGATAAAATTCAGCCGCGGCGGAGTGGCCGAGTGCATTGAGGCGCTATGCTACGATGCGCGAGGCCGTTCCCCATCGGGGGTTCGAATGCCCCCTCGGGCATGGATGTTTGTGCCATCTTTAGTATAAGCTAGTTGATAAGTAGTTTGTAATTTAAGGACTGGTGACCCCGCAGTTAAGCCCCTTAAGCTTAACAAACAATTGAACTTTTGATAAAATACACCAAATGTTCAAATGTTTATAGAGACTATGGGGCTATTGTCGCTCTCAAGCAACATCAAAATTGCGCGTGGTTTTCTGAAATATGTTTCAAGTTTGATCCTTGGATGGGTAACAGTGCTTGAAACTAACATTTAAGCTCTCCAATAAAATGATGTTTCCTTGTATTTTACGAAAAGTTGAGCAATAAACTGAATCTTATCGGACTCTCCAAGCATAAGTTACCGAGGTACATGTCTGATCCAATTTTGTGACGATATTTTTCGGGTTACATGAAAAACTGCTTATAAAAGCGAAAGAGGAAGCCTTCAAGTTGATTTATTATGGAAAATTGTTGACGAGTACTTACATGGGAGGCTGAAACTGGAATTATATTTATAGGGAAGATGGAGCCTGGTAGAGCACTAAAAAAAAAAAAACCAAATGTTTGTTAAGCTTATGGGACTTAACTACGAGGTCATCAGTCCCTAAACATACAAACTACTTATGAACTACTTACAACTAAGGACGGCACAAATATCCATGCCCGAGGAGGGATTCGAACCCCCGACCGTAGTGGCCGTGCAGACCGTGACTGGAGCGCCTAGTCCCCTCGGCCACCGCGGCCGGCATACACCAAATCTGACAATTTAATTAAACATATCAAAACACAGCCGTATGTTTTACCTTGGCTTGTTTGACGAGCAGAAAGTTGAGAGAGAGAGACAGAGAGAGAGCTGAAACTCGTAGCTGGGCTGGCAGGAACGAAATTGCAAAGCGACGCGGCAAATCAATGGTCGCACAAAGCACACATTAGTGGCGTGCACCTTTGTGCGGGCAGATGAGCACGC